>JANZLC010000006.1:32866579-32885077 GCA_026413385.1 Erythroxylum gracilipes
ATCCCTATTCGGACTTTTGGATAGGATATTGAACCCTTATTTAGTTGAGATTATATTAATAGAGCTTTTATCAGTAGAATTTTTTTCTATAGATTTTTTTCTTAGAAGCACTTTTATAAAAAGTCAATTGACTGTTTGACTATCATTCAAAAAGATCTTTTTTGAAAGAGCTTCATAAAGTAGACTGTTTAGCAACATAAAAATAAAATATACTTTTAATTTTAACTCTACTTTATTTTGTAATAAAAATTATTTATGTATATAAATATTATTTAAACTATATTAAACAATATACAAAACATAATATATTAATTAACATAAATGAAAATATATCTAACCAAATCTTTTATATGGATTATAACATAAGTAAAACTAATAAAAAAATATATATTAAAACATATAAAAACCAAATAATAGATTTGCAAGATAATCGTGAAGATGAATTTATAGGTATTGTGAGAATTATATGTAAAACGAGTAAACTCATTAATTAATCTACAAAATATATCTAAAAACGTTATTTGAAAGTTTTTTTTTTAGAAGTTCTAAATTTAAATATCTTAAAAAGTTATATTTTAACTATCTAATAAGTAAAATCAATTAATTTTGTTTTTGTTTTACAACTAAACCCTTATTTTCCTAATAAAGAAAAGTGCGTAACGTCCTAGAAGTCCATTCAAACAAGTCACTGAATCTAATAAATTAATTTCATACCATACCGGGCCGAACCCAATTATCAAACCCAGTGCTCTTAGCTTTCTTTCAATTGGTTAAGAATTATGTCTCAGGATTCGGGAGAATCAAAACTAACAAAATTTCTTTTCTCTTCCAACAAAGAGAATAGACAAAATTACAGAGAAATTCAACAGAGAAACAAAGGATAGAATCATTTAAACAAGAAAAGCAAATGGAAGTTTTACATGATAGAGCAAGCATGAGGATTGTCGTCACTGAAAAGGGAAGCAACGGCCTCGTCTGAAGCTACAGCCATGGAGTAAACTGCAGGAGTATGGAAGAAAGTGTGGACTCCATTGGAACCAACGTTCTTGTATGAATCATAGTAATGGTTGACAATGTAAGTTGGGTATTTGTAAAATGACGCAAAATGAGAGTGCCCTGGAAACGGCCATGGCTCTGCTGCTTTTCCTGCTCTTTTTATACCCTTCAACACCTTCTTCTCCTCCAGCCCGTACCCTCTCACCGTTACTTTCTGCAACTCCATGTCTATTTCCACTTCTTCGACACCTGAAATAGAAACAGACGATGTGAGCTACAGTGCATGGGAAATAATCTTTCATCAGAAAATTTCCTGACAATGGTCGAAGCAAAAATGAGAGAGACTTAAAGCCAGCCATACCTTTGATCTTGTACATAGCTTTCTTCAACTTGGAAGCACAGCCTTCGCAGTCCAAGTTCGGAACTCTAACCTCAACAATCTATAATACCAACATGAACTCCTTATCAGAATCTCATGAAAACCTAATGTTCATGTGAATCAATGTACCTGTAAGAGGAAGAAAGACAGAGGGCGAGGGACTTACAGACATGTTTGCATAAGACAACGAAAGGCCAAAAGAGAGAGAGCTTCTGTAAGAGAGAGTGAAGGGGGAAGAAGACTGAAGAGCATTGGGTTTCTAAATAAGAGAGCATGAACAAGAGAGCGTTCACGCGTGGACTAGAAAAGCGAGAGACTTTTACGCCAACCTCGAAGCTCCTCCCCTCATCATCATCAACATCGATCCTCGCACTGTGCAAGAGCTTACTGTCACGCTTTTTTTTTTCACCTAAACTTTACTGCATTCTAAAAGTCATAACAAAGATGAGGTTTATTTAGAACCCCATCTCTAATTATGGTTTTACATTAATGTTCTTGCCCAGCTCGTGCATGTTTTTGGGGCCTATCAAGTGTTTTCTGC
This sequence comes from Erythroxylum gracilipes, assembly GCA_026413385.1. Lineage (NCBI taxonomy): Eukaryota > Viridiplantae > Streptophyta > Magnoliopsida > Malpighiales > Erythroxylaceae > Erythroxylum > Erythroxylum gracilipes. The sequence continues at coordinate 32,868,496 of JANZLC010000006.1, forward strand.
TCCATTAATGTTGTCTCCAATGATGGTGTCTCGTTTTTATTACCAACATCCTCACTGAGCTTCATCAATACACTATCATATCTTTTTTTTTTTGAAACTAACGAATTCATTAAAAGAAAAACGAGAGATACCTAAACCCAAGCAAATAGGCTAGACCCAATACACCCAGACCTAGTCTTCTTCAGAATTGACGACAAAAGCAAAAGAATCAGAACGAACAACAGAAGCAATGCAACTAGGAATGTTATCTCAAACGAAGCAGTTTGCATATGATAAAGCGACCTTTGCTAACGAATGAGCAGCTTTATTTGAGTCCGCGAAGTCCATTGAGCGGACAAATGTTGGAAGTGAGACATAAGAGACAAGCACTCAGTAAACACTACACCAACTTCTAACAAATTACTAGAAGGCTTATGAAGATTAGTAATCACTTCTAAATAGTCGGACTCTAGAATAATCTTGTCAAGATTTGAGCTCTTAAGCCAAGACAACGCTTCATTAAAAGAAATTGCTTCAGCCATCAAGACATCCACACAATCGGAAATATGACCTGAAAAAGCTTTCACAAACTGACCCTGGTCATCTCTGAGGACAACCCCAAAACCTGAACTGTGAACCCTTCTCAAAACTGAAGCATCAATATTACACTTCAACCATCCCAACTCAAGTTTACGCTAAAAGTGAGCACGAGGTAAATTGATACACTAACATATCTTGATAAGCAAGATTTCAAATTTGTAAATTGCAGATTATGATGTTGTAGTGGATTTTTGTTATAATTATAACCTACACGGGTGTAATTATGAATAATAATAAATTCAGCAACTATGATATTATTGTTGTAGAGCTCAATCCTAGTCATTTTTTTAACTTCCACTAAGGTATGTATTATTTGCTTTAGTATTTATAATTAGAGATGACAATGAATCGGACTTAAATTTAGTGATTGAGGTCCAAAATATTTTATTAAGTTAAAGTCCGATCTTGGTTAGGTTTGAATACTAGAACTTGAGTTTAAATCAAAATTCAATAAAATATAACTTGACTCGTTGTCTTAATAAAATATATCATGATGTTACATTAAAAAAATTTATCAAACTCAAGTTCAAGTCTAAGTTAGAGTTGACAAAATCAATCTCACCTAACCTAACATGGTCAATGTTATTAATTATATTTGAGTTAATCAAATTTTGAATTAGGTTTAAGTTGTTCAACTTAGTTTTAAAAATAACGTCATTTAGTCTCGGTCCAAACCTTATTGAGTCAAATGAGGATATGACCAGGAGAAAAGAGATCGGGTTTGGTGTATTGAACATGTTAAGTATAAAAAATTACTTAAAATATGAATAAGATTGGAGTTTATCAATTACTATAGAATGGTTTTCACCAAATGGCTTCGAGTTTAGAATGTTGAACACTACATTAAATCCAATTTGGGACAGAACTCTTCCTGCAGACTAGAAGAGATTGTATAGTCCCTCCCTCTCCTTTTCGTCTCTCAAAATTACACTAAAATGATGTTGTTTTGGAAGAAGTATTGGGTCATTTAAGTCGAGCTTTGAACCAACCTTTCCGACTCGAAATTTGATTAATATAGCTATGACCGTTAACTTCAGATCCTGTCGAACCGGGCCGTCATGTCAACTCTAATTGCTTTGGGTACATGTTTTGAATTGTGATCATGGAAAAGCCACGAAGTTACTGTGTGGGGAACTCGTACAGGAACACTGTAACTCTGCATAAAGTCCAGTCCCTAAATATTCTCTTACAAAGGCTGCAAGGAATTCAGACAGACAAAAAGCAGTTGAATTGAAACACAAAATTATCTTCTTCTGTCTCTTCAAAATGTATAAAGAGGCTTTACTGTTATAAATCTGATGGCTTTTCCGAGAACATAATGATCCTAGTAATAATGGGTTGGTACGGTAGGATCAGATCTTCTGTTTTGATTATGTTATTTCTATCATGTTCAATTAAATTTTATCCACATATTTATATAGATTTCACATAAATATATGGATGAGATTTAATAATCAAATATGGTTGAAACATAATAACTAAAACAGATGATTTGATGTGTGATATGATAGCAAAATTTTGAAGTTATTTTATAATTTTTTAAATCAAAACTCCACATAAATGTGTAAATAAGATTTAATGAAAAAATGATGGAACAGAGTAACTGGAACAGTTTTTTTTAATACGTGATATGATAGCAAGCTATTTTATAATTTTTTAAATCAAAACTTAAAATGTCAAGTATATAAATCTGTGAATAAGATTTAATGAAATAAGGTTGGAACATAATAACTTGAACAGAGAATTTGATGTGTGGTATGACAGCAAAATTTTGAAGCTATTTAATAATTTTTTAAATCAAAACTTAAAGTATCAAGGCCAAAACTACATATCTTTATATATTTAGACGATTAATAATGAATGGGGTTAAGCTCGTATCAGTTCGAACTTAAAACTTAAAAATAATTTAATAAATTCAAACTTAAGTTTAACTTTTATACAAAATATGTTGAACTCAGTTTTAAACAATTTAATGTTAGACTTCTTAGTGATTTTGTAGCTTTGACAAGTATTAATCACATAGTTTTAAAATATTACCGTTAAGAAAATCAAATTTGATTCAGTTTAAAGATAACAAAAAAACTTAACAAAGAATCTGATTAAATGGGCTAAAATTCAATTTAAAAAAAGACCTTAACCAGGCTGGGTTGATTATTTATTGGATTTGTGATGAGAAGATCTAATAAGATTACTAAAAATAACTACTAAGGTCTCTTACTGTCTACTTAAGTAAGTTTATGGACGTCTAGTTTCTTTAACCTGTTAAGAGGCTCACACATTAAAAAAGACATAGAAAGACTTAATTATATAAAAATATACAATTTTCATACAGGTTAATCAAAAATTTCAGGAGCTTGATCAAATAATTTAGTAGCTTGTTGATCATATAATGGATGGTAAAATAGGTGTTTTTTTTTTACATATATTGATGCATGGCTTTTAGGTGGCTGTGATCATGGAAAAGCCACGAAGTTACTGTGTGAACATTGTAACTCTGCATAAAGTCCAGTCCCTAAATATTCTCCTACAAAGGCTGCAAGGAATTCAGACAGACAAAAAGCGGTTAAATTGAAACACAAAATCATCTTCTTCTGTCTCTTCAAAATGTATAAAGAGGCTTTACTGTTATAAATCTGATGGCTTTTCTGAGAACATAATGATCCTCGTAATAATGGGTTGGTACTACGAGATAAAATCTTTTTTTTTCTTCGTATTTTTATTATATTTTATTAAATTTTTTTCACACATTTATATAAACCTTACATAAATATATAGATAAGATTTAATAAAACATGATTAAAAAATAGTAACTGGAATAGAAGATTTGATGTGTAGTATGACAACAAAATTTTGAAACTATTTTATAATTTTTTAATTCAAAACTTAAAGTATCAAGTATATAAATATGTGGATAAGATTTAATAGAATATAGTTAAAATGGAGCAATCGCAACAGAGGATTTGATGTGTGGTATGACAACAAAATTTTGAAGCTATCTTATATTTTTTTAAATCAACACTTAAAGTGTCAAGGCCAAAACTACATATCTTTAAATATTTAGACGATTGATAATGAATCAGGTGAAGCTCATATCGTCCGAACTTAAAACTTAAAAATAATTTGATAAATTCAAACTTAAGTTTAACTTTTATACAAAATTTGTCGAACTCATTTTTAAACAATTTAATGTTAGACTTCTTAGTGATTTTGTAACTTTGACAAGTATTAATCACATAGTTTTATGAAATTACTGTTAAGAAAATCAAATTTGATTCAGATTAAAAATAACAAAGAAGCTTAATAAAGAATCTGATTAAAAGCGCTAAAATTTAGTTTAAAAAATATACTTAATCTGGGTTGATTATTTATTGGATTTGTGACGAGAAGTTCTAATAAGATTACCAAAAATAACTACTAAGGTCTCTTACTGTCTACTTAAGTAAGTTTATAGACGTCCAATTTCTTTAACCTGTTAAGAGGCTCACACGTTAAGAAAGACATAGAAAGACTTAATTACATAAAAATATACAATTTTCATACATGTTAATCAAAAATTTCAGGAGCTTGGTCAAATAATTTAGTAGCTTGTTGATCATATAATGGATGGCAAAATAGGTGCTTTTTTTACATTTTTCTTCATTAATATAAGTTTATGGTTGATCATTGGTATATAATTAAAGTATGTGTTATAACTAACAAATAGTATTAAAACGGTTATATGATTGTATGAATTTGATTGAAGCATTTTGAATTTCTTCCTAAGAAAAGCAGAGAAATTAATATATTTTTACTTATATTCGTTACATAGGTTGTTTGAATTGATTAAAAACAAGTGTTGCCTAGAAAAAATGGATCAAAGGGGAGTTCAGCCCTTAATTAATAATCTTGTTAAGACTAACAAGACTTAAACCCTTAATTAATGCAAAACAGATCTCGAAGCAAAAGAAAGCTAAGGGTTTTTTTAGTTTTTAACTCTTTAAAGGTCAAATTTAGAATGGAAGTGAAAGCATTATCACAAGATTCAAGGATTCAACTTCTCGAAACTTTCTTCTCTTTTGGATCTTCCTCGTTCTTGTATAGTTATCTTCATCGTCAAACCTAAGCAACACCTCCATCTTTCCAGGTTTCGAGGTCCTTTCTTCTCTGACAATTCCTATACCATTCCTATATGGCTATATATCATAAGCCACCAAAAACAAACTCCATTAACAGATTCGAAACCTCAAGAGTCTGTTATGAATTTGCTTCTAAGATCATCTGTTTTACTCCTCATGTTCCTCTTGCTCGTCCTCGTTGGTACCTTAGTCCCTACACGACTCCTACTTAACTCTGCCGTGAGTATATATCACTGTTATTAGGGTTTCGAGTTTTTTCTTATTATGCTCAAAAATTTATAAGGTCAAACTAAGTTTGAGCTTGTTGTTATTGTCTTTAAATTTGGTGATTCTGAATAATGGTCTGATCCAATAAATTTGCGGTGCGATCTGAATTAGAAAAAAACGAAAATCTATGTTAAAAGCGAAAGGCTTGGTTTTGATAGAAAAAATTTGTTTAGATAAGTTTGGTTTGAAATATATAAAATATTTATTATTAAAAAAAAAAAAAACCTACATATACGTTTTTATTGATATCGTTATCTTTATTGTGAAATTTTCTCTACTCTTATCCGAAAATATAGATATCATAGGCCGAATTTCGTTAAATCTTTATGTCATTTTTTCTTTATTTTTAGTACTTTAAATGTGAGATTGTGCTTGTGAATTTATTGCGATTTATCTACGGAGCTCTTTGGGAAGAGTCACAAATAAGAAGTACGATTAAAGTTATAACATAAGTTTATTATTTATGCTTTAATTATTTTAACTAAATTTACATAATTACAATATTATTTATTTATAAAGATTTTCGCATGGCTCTAGCTGTATTCAATCACCAATCCAATTCCTGGACACGTTCCCCTTAATGCCTCCCGACACAGGATAGAGATCCCACTCAATTGCAGTGCTCTTGACGAGACCCGAACGTGTCCTACAAACTACCCGACAACCTTAGCACAGAACACCGACAGTTGGCTTCCTTCCACATGTCCGGAACACTTCCGTTGGATTCACGAGGACCTCCGGCCATGGGCTCGCACTGGCATCACTAGAGACACGGTGGAGCGTGCCAGAAGAACGGCCTATTTCAGGCTGGTCATAGTCAACGGAAAAGCTTACGTGGAGTGGTACAAGAAGGCTTTTCAGGGTCGAGATGTTTTCACTCTGTGGGGGATCTTACAGTTGCTTCGCAAGTACCCTGGTAAAGTCCCTGATCTGGAGTTGATGTTCGATTGTGTTGATTGGCCTGTCGTTAGATCTGCCGATCATGTCGGACCTAATGCTACGACCCCACCTGCACTGTTCCGTTACTGTGGAGACGACGATTCGCTCGATATCGTATTCCCTGACTGGTCTTTCTGGGGATGGTGAGATACCCTTCAAGGATTTTTATGTTCCTGGAACGTTTTTCTTCACGGTGTTTAGATAGGGTTGACAACGGAACAGATCAGATTCAAACCTCTTAAACTCGACTTCCATAACTTCGATATAATCAAATTTGACTTATTGACTTCGAATCATGTAGGCCTGCGATCAATATCAAACCATGGGAGCCATTGTTGAATGAGTTGATGGAAGGGAATAAAAGGATGGAATGGAAGAACAGGGATCCTTATGCTTATTGGAAAGGTAATCCAGCTGTTGCGAAGACAAGACAGGATCTTATGAAATGCAATGTCACAGAAAATCAGGACTGGAATGCTCGAGTCTATGCACAGGTACACTTCTTATCGAATTATGTCAGGATTTAAAAAATTATCCGAAATAATATTCCGTACTTTTTTAGGATTGGACTCGAGAATCTAAGGAAGGTTTCAAACAATCTAACTTGGCAAACCAATGCATTCACAGGTTTGAATGAGTTAAAAAAGATTCCAGTTTGAATGTTTCCATTGGATGATAGTTTTAATCCATTCCAAGTACGTTCAGGTATAAAATCTACATTGAAGGTTCTGCTTGGTCAGTTAGCGAGAAGTATATACTTGCCTGTGACAGTGTCACTTTACTTGTGAGACCTCATTACTATGACTTCTTCACCAGAAGTTTGGTTCCAGGTCATCACTATTGGCCTATAAAGGATGATGACAAGTGCAGATCCATTAAGTTTGCTGTTGACTGGGGCAATACCCACACAAATGAGGTATATAAACGCAGACCTATTTTTTTTTTTAACTCTTAATATCTTTTATCAAAGGGCAATTCATAATTCAGAATCAAAGTCTACAACTTTGACAGGCACAAGCAATGGGGAAAGCAGCTAGTGAGTTCATCAAGGAGGACCTGAAGATGGATTATGTGTATGACTACATGTTTCATCTCCTGAATGAGTATGCTAAGCTCTTGAAGTTCAAGCCAACCATACCCCCAAGAGCTACGGAGTTCTGTTCAGAGACAATGGCTTGCTCAGCCAAAGGGTTAGAGAAGAAGTTCATGTTGGATTCCATGGTTAAAGGTCCTGCAAATGCTGGCCCTTGCACTATTCTTCCTCCATATGACCCTCCGTCTCTTAATGCTGTTATTAATAGAAAAGAGTCATCCATTAATGAAGTTGAGTTGTTGGAGAAGTACTGGGACAACAAGAAGCAGTAGAGAGGAAACTCTAGTCTTCTTCTTCTTCTTCTTCTTTTTTTACCATCTTTTTGTACAAAATACAGCTAAATTTGTAACATTTATCTTGTTATATTGGACAGGAAAATCATTCTTGGTAGAAAAAAAATGTGGTTTTGTATCAGTCTCAAGCTAAGCCCAACTTGAGCAACCTAAGCCTAATTTGGTCCTGATTCAGTCCATACGGACCTGATCCTATGATTTTGCCCGAGTCCAATCTCAATTGTCATCTCTACATCAACGAGTTGAATGTGTGTTGAACTGGGGACCAAAACCATAAATCCTATGCCTACGTTGATATGTACGTTTCATACCTACTACCAAGCACAAGTCGCCAAACTTGTTCTTGTTTCTTTCTTTTTGTCAACTCTTTGCTTTTTTAAAGAGTTTGAGTTTAATTGGGACTCTAGTTAAATTTAAACTATTGAATTGTTTAATTTTTTAATAGATTTTCAATGGAGTATTATTGTTGTTATTATTATTATTATGTAATTTTTATTTTTTAAATTTTTTTGTTTTATTATTTTATTTTTCTCTCTTCTTGTGGGTCATTTAAAAATAATTTTTTAATTAGTTAGAGGTAATACTGTGCACTAATAGACGTCTCCAAATCTTGTGTTTTAATGATATTTCCACTAAGTGTTGTTATTGAATCAAGTTTCAAATTAAACACCTTGAACTTGAGTTCAAACATAACTTAAAAATTAATCAATTCAACAAATTTTCGTTAATTTTTGGGATGACAACTCTACTACTCTAATCAGCCCAGTTCAAGCCTGATTGAGCCCAAATTTAATCTGGTCTGAGGCAGCCTAACTTAAACCTGAGCCTGAGTTCAATCTGAACTTTTTTAAATTAAAAATATAAAATAATATTATTTTTAATAAAATGACATCGTTTTATTTATAAAAATCGAGACTTAAGTTGGGCTGAACTTGACTAGTCAGAACCCGAGCTAGAGTCTAAAGTTCGACTTTTCAAAAAAACTAAGTCCAAGATTTATCATTTTACTTCGGGTCAGGCCCAGGCGTGGTTGATACTCCTGGTTAATTTTGGTCAAGATGGAAATAACAACCCCGCCACTAACTTGTAATTTTGTCAAATAAGCATAAAAAGGTATTGGTTGAAAACATGGTAGCTGGACCACAATTCACCAAGTTATAGAAAAGATTACGCAGAGATTTATGAGGGAATATCTCCTTTTTCAAACCCCCTTTTGTGCTTCTTAACTTCACCTTCCTTTTGTCCTCTTCATCTTCATAATTACCTCTTCTTTTCCAGCACGAAGTGAAGTACCAACCAAGCCTCCTTCGTCACGAGAATTTCACTACTCCAAACTCCACTTTTGGATCTTCCTTGCCTCTCTCTACTTCTTCTCTTTATCATCAAGATCTCCATCGTTACATGTTCGAGTAGTTTCCCTTTTTCTCATACAGTTCCTTCCTTCACCACCTTAGAATTAGAATTCTTCAACCACACACACACATATATATGTATAAATAAGGTGAAAGAACAAAGCTGCAAGAAATGAAATGCCCATCTGGAACAGAGATCAGCTTAACACAGTGAACTTAAACTGATCAGCAAAGAACAGTTGTCAGAGATCAGAAGGAAAAGCATGCAACAGTGGATGAAGAGGTACTTGTCGCATGGATCCAGGCTTCACGGTCATGTCAAGGACACAATTCGGCTGGGGTTCACCAACTTGCCTGCTAGATCTTCTGTTCTCACCATCTTCTTGGTCTTCCTCCTCGCCGGCGCGTTGATTTCCACGCGCCTCCTTAATTCCACTGTGAGTATATTACAACAGTCAGTAGCTGTTTCACTTAACTCAAAACGCCGCCGTTTAATGCTCTTTTTTTTAATACTTAATTAATTGTAATGCAATGTTCAATGTCTTAATCCCAATTTAACATTTTTTAAAATTTAAATAAAATTTTATGTATTAATTAAAAATCTAATTAATGTTTATTTTTAAATCTTAGAGTCCTTAATTAATAATTTCTTACACTCCGTTACGATTCGACGTGTCGGTTAACCTGTTGCCGTTGAACAACCGACGCGTCTTTCATGCATCTCACATGAATGGTCCCACACACCGAGACAATTGTCTCGTCTGAATTCTGATTGGCTGAGGTTGACGTTACATTGATTATCGTGCTCCTTTCAGGCTGGCTCACAAAGCTCGGCTCCAAAGCCAATCGCGGCCGTTAAGCCGATAATAGGACACATTGACGACAATGTCCCTCGACCCAAACTAGAGATCCCGCTGAACTGCAGTGCTTTTAACCGCACCAGAACGTGCCCCAGGAACTATCCAACGACTTCCACCGAACATCCCAACGGTCCCACGTGTCCGGAACACTTCCGTTGGATTCACGAGGATCTCCGACCATGGGCCCACACCGGGATTAGCAGAGACATGTTGGAGAGGGCTAAGCGAACCGCAAACTTCAGGCTCGTGGTGATCGGCGGCAAGGCTTACGTGGAGAGGTTCCAGAAGTCGTTTCAAAGTCGGGATACCTTTACCGTGTGGGGGATCCTACAGTTGTTACGCAAGTACCCTGGGAAAGTCCCTGATTTGGAGTTGATGTTCGATTGTGTGGACTGGCCTGTCGTGAGATCCGCCGATCACAGTGGACCTAACGCTCCGGCACCACCGCCATTGTTTCGGTACTGTGGGGATGAGCACACGCTTGATATTGTTTTTCCTGACTGGTCATTCTGGGGATGGTGAGCTGAGACCGAGTCTTAAAACACCTCTAAGCTTCAAAGAAGCGAACTTTGGATCAGTTCGTTGATGGGTTTTTATTACATTTCTGTTCGATTCTTTGTAGGGCTGAGATTAACATAAAGCCATGGGAGTCTTTGTTGGGTGAGTTAAGAGAAGGGAACAAGAGGGTTAAGTGGAAGAGCAGGGAACCTTATGCTTATTGGAAGGGTAATCCAGCTGTTGCTCAGACAAGACAGGATCTTATGAAATGCAATGTCACCGAGACTAAGGATTGGAATGCTCGTGTTTATGCACAGGTACTTGCTTGCTCCTTCCTATATTGTTGGAGATTCTGTGTTGTTGGTGGTTGGTGTATTGAAAGAAGTACCTTCTTTTTCAGGATTGGATTCGTGAGTCGCAACAAGGGTACAAGCAATCAGACTTGGCCAACCAATGCATTCATAGGTTTGAAGTACTCAGATTTCCTTTATTTCTTGGATGATGGATATTCTTGTCTCCTTTTTAGTGTAAAGTTTTTCCAAAAAATTAGATGATTTTCAAAAAATTACTTTTTAGAATATGAACACTTAATTAAAACTTTAAAGGGTTGGATTTAATACTTTTTAATTCGTAATCCTTGTTTTTTGGGGAGTAAATGTTGGCTTCTAATGAGAAATGCATGCAGGTACAAGATCTACATTGAAGGTTCCGCATGGTCTGTAAGCGAAAAGTACATACTTGCCTGTGACAGTGTTACTTTACTTGTAAAACCCCATTACTATGATTTCTTTACCAGAGGTTTGGAACCAGTTCATCACTTCTGGCCTGTAAAGGAAAATGACAAATGCAGATCTATTAAGTTCGCAGTTGATTGGGGCAACACTCACAAAGGAAAGGTAAAACAATAATTACTTATCTTAAATCCAGTCCGACCTAATTCGGACAAAACAATGTCGTTTTAATCAGCTATTTCTCTGTGAATTTGCCAGGCACAGGCCATTGGAAAGGCAGCTAGTGAGTTCATACAGGAGGAGTTGAAGATGGAATATGTCTATGACTACATGTTCCATCTCTTGAATGAATATGCTAAGCTCTTAACCTTCAAGCCCACCGTACCTCGGAGAGCCATCGAGCTGTGTTCGGAATTTATGGCTTGCTCTGCCGTGGGACTAGAAAAGAAGTTCATGTTGGAATCCATGGTTAAAGGTCCTGCAAATGCTGGCCCCTGCACCATTCTTCCTCCCTATAATCCTTCATCTATTCATTCCATTTTACAGAGAAGAGAGTTAACCATAAAACAAGTCGAGTTATGGGAAAAGAAGTTCTGGGACAACGAGACTAGGCACTCGTAGAAGGAAAATTGTATTCTTTTTTGTACCATTCACTTATTATATTGGATAGTATAAAAGATAAAATTCTCAAAATATTTAGATTTGTTCTTAGCAAATATTTCTTGTATAGATGCTAGTATTCTGCAGAACCAGAAGATGAGTTCAAAGTGGAGAGCTTTGCATCTGTATATGAGACATTTGTACTTTTTCCTGTGGCTAATCAGACTTAGAATGGCTGCCAAATGACGTTGTTTTGTTCAACCAATTCGAACTTCATTCAGTAAACAAAATAATATTGTTTTGATCAACTCAGTTGAGCATGTTTGTTGCACTATTGAAGTGGATTGCTTTAGAGTTTGGATTTGACCCGAAATCTGAAATTTTATCTTTTTAAAGTCAAATTCAAGCTGTTTTGTCTTCCCTATGGCAAACCAATATCTTAAGGCTACAGAAAATAGGAGTTAAAGATGGCTCATGCTCATCAAGAGTCGTTGGTGCTATGTGAGGAAAGGAAATCTTAGTTGAAAAGGTCAACAAGAAATGAGTGATTTACATAGTTACCATACCTGTTTTATGAATGGTTGGAATTAAATAGTTACCATTGATGTACGCAACTCATAAATTCAATTTTGGAAGAGAATATGTTCAGTTTTTCTTTTTCTAAATTACGTTTTGAAAATAATGCCATTGCAAGGTCGTCAAAGTCACTTCATACCCCATCCCGGGGCTAAGGATCCCAAGACTTCTGAGTCTTGGAATCAGGCAGTACACGATCTCTATAACTTTGTTCAGTTATGCAAATTTCAAGATTCTGGTATTGCACTCCGTATGAAAGAAAGAAAACCCTTTTCGAGTTCTGATCAGATGCAGCATAAAAACATCAGGAATCCTGTCAAGAAGTTCTAAGATCCTGAAGTAGCTTGGAGCAGGTACAAGGTGCGTCCAGAAAAATCCAATATTTGATGCGTCCCTGATTAGTGATTATGTTTCTGACAATAATTTGACTTTTATCTGTCCCAAAAATGCAGTATCAGGTGGGGAAGAATCATCTATAATTGTTTAACTTCACATAATAACAAGAAAAAAGAAAAAACTGTTGGAATTGAGCTTTCATGATTTGATAATCTTCTGATCACATGCATAAGGCACGTTTTAATACTATAATGTAATCATTTTTTCTCTCGAAACGAGTACAATCCATTGTTTTTTCACTTTTTATTTATTGGTTTGAAAAGTAAACATCTGGTTCCAGCCGAAACCAAGTTCCTGTCATGACATCAACAACCTCGGGTTTTTCCTGAGACTTGTGTAAAAAATGGAAGACAATATGCAGCTTTCCCCATTCTTCTTGGTGATAACATATAATAATTTGCAAATACCGATGGTCTAAAAAATAATTCTATATACTATGTGTTTACTATTTTCTCCATTCCTGTTCTTACCCTCCCCTCTCTTTCTCAAACTCAATCTCAAATCTCTCTGGTTTTGGATCTTCTAGCTAGAAACTGTCGTGGAACTTCAAAGGGGTTTTCGATAATCGTTAGCTGTAACATGGACCAGTGGCAATTCAAAGAGACAATCTTCAAGGCACTCTGGAAGCTAACTGCAAGGTCCTGTGCTGTTTTCTTCTTCATCATCGTTCTCCTGATTGGTGCTTCCTTCACCAATCACCTGCTTGAATCAACTGTAAGTAAATCACCTTCATTATTGGCACAACTTGTTTCATCAGAACTCGGATTTTCTGACGGTTGACTATGTTTATCCCTTATCAGGTTGAAACTCTAATTACTTTTAACTTGTTCCTGGAATCTGGATAGGATTGCTTAGAAGCTGAATTGGTTTCTGCAGGTTGTTGGTCGCAGCTGGAGAAAACCAATCAGAAACTCAAAGCGACTCAGGAACAGATTCGAATACCAAACTATCAACTGCACAGCATTTAGCATCAGTAGAAAATGTCCCACAACCAACTCGACAACGTTTATGGACGACTCTGACACTGACAGGCAGCCGGCTCCCATATGTCCCGAGTACTTTCGTTGGATCCACGAAGACCTACGACCCTGGAGCAACACAGGCATAACGAGAGAAATGTTGGAGAGAGCCAACAGAACAGCGCATTTCAGGTTGGTGATCTTAAATGGAAGAGTGTACTTGGAGAAGTTTCACGGAGCGTTTCAAACCAGGGACGTCTTTTCCAGGTGGGGTATACTACAGTTGATGCGTAGGTACCCTGGAAAGTTGCCTGATTTGGAGCTCATGTTCGATTGTGAGGACCGTCCGTTCATTAAAACCAGTGAATTTAGCGGTCCTGATGCTCCAAGTCCGCCGCCGTTGTTCAAGTATTGCCGGGACTCCGAAACGCTTGATATAGTTTTCCCTGACTGGTCCTTCTGGGGTTGGTGAGTCAATTTCTGAAACTCCCCGCAAGCTTTTCAGGATACGAAGAGACCTGAAAATGAAACTGTCTGTTTTGATAGGCCTGAGATTAATATTCCGCCATGGGAGCCACTGTTAAAGGGCTTCAAAGAAGCGAACAAGAGGATCAAGTGGAGCAAGAGAGAACCTTACGCGTATTGGAAAGGGAATCCATACGTTTCAGGGATGAGAATGGAGCTTCTGACATGCAACGTCTCAAAAGATCACGACTGGAATGCTCGTATATACGCTCAGGTACGCATACTCACTTTCAGACAGATGACTCCCATTTGTTACCATTTCATGCTCAAATTCAAATCCCTTTGCAGAATTGGGATCGCGAGGCAGCTCAAAAGTTCAAAGACTCAGACTTGACGAAACAATGTACTCACAGGTATGATCAAACCAATGTGAATCAGTCCGAAAAGTCCGACCCTGATCGGGTTTCAGGCTTCAGGCTGAATTAGGCCGTGGAAACTTATTTTAAACTTGAACCTGACCCGAAACTAGATGAAATTGATATGAGAATTGGTGCAGATACAAGATATACATTGAAGGAATTGGATGGTCAGTGAGCCAAAAGTACATTCTTGCCTGTGATTCTCCAACACTACTCGTAAAACCACAGTTTTACGACTTTTTCTCCAGAAGTTTAATTCCAATGGAGCATTACTGGCCTATAAATCAGAACGACAAGTGCAGATCCATCAAGTTTGCTGTTGACTGGGGCAACAGCCATAAACAAAAGGTGAATTCTTTTCTTTAAACCATAAGTCCCATCTAAGCTAAGTTTGAAGTCAACGAGCTAGGCATATGATATTGGATTGGTCAGGACATAGAATCCAGTTTCAATGGTCGAACGGTCAACCAGTTAGGCATATGATTTTGGATTGGTCAGGACATAGAATCCATCTTATCCTATGTTCTAAAAATTGAAGAAGTTCGCTTAGTTTAACCTTCAAATTGGTCTGGTTCGATTTTTAATTTTTAATTTAATTTAGTTTAACAATTTTTAAAAAAGTTGATCGATTTATTAATTAATTTTTTAATTTTTTAAAAATATCAAAGTAAAACAAAAGGTCAAAATACAAAAAATTCAGTATAATTAACCTTTTTTTAAATACATCAAAAAGCATTAAACCTCTATCAAAATTAAAATATCTTTTTAAACCCTTCTTCTTTTTCCCTTCTGTGTTTACAGGCTCAGGCGATAGGAAAAGCAGGGAGTAGATTCATACAAGATGACTTGAATATGGATTATGTATATGATTACATGTTTCATCTATTAAGTGAGTATTCCAAGCTCTTGACCTTCAAGCCTACTTTACCACCAAATGCTCGTGAGCTTTGTCCAGAAAAAATATTCTGTAAAGTGGAAGGAGTCGCCAAGAGCTTCATCACGGAATCTATGGTGAAGAGTCCTGCAGAGAGAAGACCATGCACTCTCCTCCCTCCCTATGACCCTCCATCAATCTTGAAGAGTGTTATGACTAAAGAGAGCATTATAAGAAAAGTGGAAACGTTGGAAAGGCAATAATGGTATAATAATAATAATAAAAGTAAGAACTCATAAAGCTTATTTTTGTCAATATTTTAAAAACAGAATATATTCATATTTAATAGTAAAAACTAAAAAATGATAAACTTTTCTTTCAGTCTTTAACTTTTCGTTTTGATTTTGTTTACTAATTTTTGTTGTTAAAAAATTAATCAAATTATTTAAGACATAATATTATGTTACTACAAGAAAAATAACAATAATTCAATAAAAGTTCTGTTAATACGCGGAGTATGAGAAGGTCTAATAGTACGCGGTGTTACTTTTAATTGATAGAGAAATTGTTTTCGATATATCTTGTTATGTGATTAAGTGTTAA
This sequence comes from Erythroxylum gracilipes, assembly GCA_026413385.1. Classification (NCBI taxonomy): domain Eukaryota; kingdom Viridiplantae; phylum Streptophyta; class Magnoliopsida; order Malpighiales; family Erythroxylaceae; genus Erythroxylum; species Erythroxylum gracilipes. The sequence continues at coordinate 32,884,115 of JANZLC010000006.1, forward strand.
TGACATAGTTTGTATTGCTAATAACAAATCACATTGGAATCATTAAACTAAAATTTACTATACATTTTTTTAATATTTTTAATACTATAAAATAATTTTAAATATTTTAAAATAGGAGAATGTGTTAAAAAGTCCAAATAACAAGAAAAGTTTTATGTTTTTTATTAGAATAATTTCTTTAAAGAAATAATTTTTCATTTCACTTGTGTTTTCAATTTTATCAAAGAGAATCCTTCATAAATAATTTATATGTTTTATACCTTAAATGATTTATAATACTTTAAATTGCAAATAATAATTATTTATAAATAATTCCTCTATCATATAATTGAATCAATTTAAATTAATTCAAATTAAATAAAACATATTTATGTAATTCAAGCTCGAATATTTAAAAATGTGATCAATTAGGACTAAAATTATTAAGTGTAATATACAATTACAAAAACATAATAACTTCATATAAGTTATAATATACAGTAACAACTGAAAAGTTCCGAGTCGAATGCAAAATTTAAGTAGGTCTAATAATAAAACTTTACAAATCTTACTAAAACGGCTGGTTTTTTATTAAAAGCTTGTGATTTAATTTTTGATGCAGTAAAAAAGAGAAAGTAATTTTTAATTTTTTGACTAGAAGGCCAAGAGTTAATTATCGAGACTTTGGATTTTCCGGATATATATTTCGAGTTTTTTCATCAAAAGGTTGATATGAGTCCGGTTTATACTAATTGGGATCTATTTTTGACCATATTTTGATCCATTAATTTAAATCATTTATTAGGCTACTTTATTATCTTTATCTAGATTAAATTACTTAACTTAACTGATAATTTATTGAAAAACTGAAGAATACAATTAATAGTTGTCCAAATGTTATAAAAAAGGACAAAATTGTCCAATATATATAATATATATATATATATATATATATATATATATCAATGGGCTTGTAGGCTTGAT
>JANZLC010000006.1:32902450-32920486 GCA_026413385.1 Erythroxylum gracilipes
TCTAGGGTTCAAAATTTTTCAAATTTGCAAAAAGGTTCTCAAAGTTTCCAATTTTTTCGGATCTGGTTGGTATTTTTAGGCCGGTACCTAACAGAAAACTCCAGTATTGGTCGGTACTTTTGGCCGGTACCGAGATTAGGTTTCGTCGTACCATTATCCGGCCGGTATGGTACGAATATTAAAACTCTGCGTGCACCCCTTACTCATGCGCAGGCTAACGCCTGTTAACGTCAGCGCACAATGCTGCGCTGATGTCAGCTCTACAGTAATGCTGACGTTAAGGAAAATTTTCAGAATTTTCACAAGGTTACCCCGGGTCCTTTTTGGGTCCGTTTTCAGGTTGGGGGAAATTTTAAAGTATTTTTTCAATTTTGGATTTATTACGTTGGTAATTGGATTCCGAAAATGTTTAAAGCTTTTTTAAGTTAATTTTGATGTGCATTTTTGTATGTCGAACTGCATATAAGGGAGATACTTAAAGTTTTATGTCTTAGCCGATAAGTTCGGTATTTGGAAAAGTCTGATAGTCACTCTTACTGAGAATTTTTTAAATAAAAGTCTCAAATAAAGTTTAAAGACAATGTCTTTAATACTGATATGTGATTAATTGACTTTGCATTTGGTTTTTGCATTTATAACTAATTTTCACATACATTATGCCCATATAAAATATGAGGATGACATAAAGATGTATCCCTTGTGTTTATGAATTTTCTAGGGTACTGATGAAAATGTAATCACCAAAGTAACCTTTTAAGTCAGTATTTTGGATTGTTTTGCTCATATGTTGGGGGAATGTCTTTGGCCTTATGTTTAGTTATTTTGCCCCAAGGTGTTGACCTTACATAAGGTTTTGAGATGTTCATAAAGGCATTAGATGGAGGAAAGTCGTTGTTTAAATGATCTATTCACCCAAAAATGGTAGTGTCATGAGAGTTGATAATTTATACTCTGATCGCTTTTATGTGGGGGTCTAATTACATATATTATGTATTTAGCCCAAAGGTGTTTCATAACATGTGTGATCTGATTTTCAATAGAGATACTGCTTTAATGCTTTAAGTATCACTGTTATCCTGAATTTATACTGATCTTTACGTTGTCTTTTCTATTTTATAGTCACCTTTTCTGTAAACAACAATGATGTCACAATTAAGACCTTAAATAGTTTCAATTTCAAGAAGTGGAAGAAGGATGCTGAGTTTGCACTGGAGATGGCTGATTTCAGTATGGTGATGTACATCGAGAGATCTTCTCCACTTACAGATATCAGCTCAGAAGTTGATAAAGCAGCTATGACAATTTGGGAGTGGTCAAATAGGATATGTTATTTGACCATCAAGAGGTCGATCCCAGATCATCTACTGAGTGGATTACCAGATCAGACCATAGCGAAGGAGTTTATGGATAGCATTTCCCAGAGATACAAGGTGTCGTCTCATGCGGAGCATAACACCTTGATTAAGGAGCTATTCTCCATAAAGTATACAGGAGAAGGAGGCATTCGAGAGTACATTATCAGGATGGTACACCTTCAGACTAGGCTGAAGGCACGTTATGTACCAATTCCTGATAATCTCATAATGCATCAAGCATTGAATACTCTCCCTCGAGAGTTTGAAATGTTGGCTACCTCTTACATATCTCAAGATAAGGCCTGGGAAGGCCTGGGACATCAATGCCTTGATTTTCTGGTGTGCTATAGCGGAGGAGAAGATTAAAAGTTCTCCTTATACAACTATGTTTGCAGCTACCAAAGATAAGGGGAAGGCTAAGCCCCAACAACCTAAAGGTAAAGGTATGAAACCCAAGCCCTCTCCAAAGATTCAGAATGGACAGTCCGACATTGCTTAGGGGCTACATGACCTAAATAATATGAGGTACTTCTTTTGCAAGAAGAAGGGGCATAGGAAGGATGATTGCGAGAAGTACAAGCTGTGGAAGGTTAAGTAGGAACTGCCAGGTAACTCCTCGACCTATATGATTCATGAATCCAATATAACCACATCAAGTTCTTGGTGGTTAGATAGTGGAGCTTCTAACCATGTTGCTTTCATAATGCAGGGGTTCAGATTCAAGAGAAGGCCGACTAAAGGAGAGGAGAAACTGATGGTTAGCAACAATGAAGAGGTGCATGTTTTGTATGTAGGAAATGTAGGATTAAACCTCGATACAAGATTTGTATTAGTTTTATGAGACACGTTTTATATACCGTCTTTTAGACAAAACTTGATCTCTGTATCAATTTTGGATAAAATGGGCTATCGTTTTGTATTTGATACTTCAGTTCTAAATATTTCTATCAATACAAGACATATCAGAACTGCCTTCTTATCCTCCGGATTATATAGAACGTGTCTTACTCCTAACGAAATGTATGTCTCTTCTTATGTTGCTGAACCTATTACTCGAAAGAGAGCCTTCATAAAGAAAACATCGTACATGTTGTGGCATAAACGTCTTGGCCACATTTCCAGAGAAAGGGTTGAGAGATTGATAAAGGATAACATTTTCCCAACTCTGAACTTCAGTGATCTGGAAACATGTATTGATTATTGTAGGGATAAGTTGACCAAGATAAAGGAAAAGGGGTCAACTCGTTCTTCTGGTTTATTAGACTTCATACATACAGATGTTAATGGTCCTTATACAGTCACGTTATGCAATGCTAGATATTTTCTAACATTTATAGATGATTATTCCCATTATGGCTATGTGTTCTTGCTAAAGGAAAAGTTTGAAGTTCTTGATAAGTTCAAGATCTTTAAGACTGAGGTTGAGAATCAATTGGAAAAATTAATAAAGATAGTCAGATCTGACAGGGGAGGAGAATACTATGGTAAACATGGGGTTGCAGGACAAGAAAATGGTCCGTTTCTCAGGTATTTGGAATTAGTTGGAATAGTGACTCAGTTTACTATATCAGGTAGTCCTGAGCAAAATGGTGTGGCAAAAAGGTGCAATCGTGTGTGGGGTTGCCCTTGTGAGGTAATGTTATATAATCCTTATAAGAGCAAATTGCAATCTCGTTCTACTCGTTGCTATTTGGTAGGTTATCCCAACCACTCTAAGGGCTACAAATTTTACTGTAGAGAAGGAGGGGCTAAAATAATGGAATCACAAACGGCTAAGTTTCTGGAATACGATGTCCATGATAATGGAGGATCTTCACATCCTTCATGAGATAACAGGACGAACACTATAATTATTTTGTATCAGCTTCTCATACAGTCAGGTTCGATGGATGTAGGTCCAAGTACCATGCCGATGTAGGCACTGAAACCTATACCTATCCAGGAAGAGGTTTCTGAGACACAAGAATCTATGCAGTTGCACAGATCCACCAGAGAGAAAGGACATGCTATCTCACCATATTACATAGTTTATTTGGGTGAGCAAGACTATGACATAGGACATGTTGTGGATCCAGTCATTTTTACAGAATCTGTTTCTGGACCCCATGCAGATATGTGGTGGGAAGCGATGAAGGATGAGATGTAGTCTATGAGATATAATAAGGTATGAGAGCTTATTGATTTACCTCAACATTGCAGACTTGTCAGTTGCAAATAGCTATTTAAGACCAAGGACACATAGAGTCAAGTTAAGTGGTTTAAGGTGCGTTTGGTTGCCATAAGATTCACTCAGAGAGGAGTTGACTTCGATGTTACCTTCTCTCTTATATCTTTTAAAGGATGCATTTAGAGTGATTATGACAATAATAGCTCATTATGATATGGAGCTACATCAGATGGACGTTAAAACTGCTTTCCTAAATGATGATCTTTATGAAAAGGCCTTTATGGAACAACCTGAAGGGTTTCAGGATCAAGATGCAATTGACAAAGTTTATAAGTTGACTAAATCAATATACGGTTTGAAACAAGCTTCCAGACAATCGTACATAAAGTTTGATAAGCTTTTGACCTCATTCGGCTTTGTGAAAAACAAAGTTGAAAGTTGCTTATACTATAAGGTCAGGGAGATCAAATTTATCTTTCTATTACTGTACGTGGATGATATCTTGTTCACGTCAAATAATTTGTCCATGTTGCATAAGGTAAAGCAACTTTTGGCCAAACACTTTGACATAAAGGATTTTGGTGAAGCATCTTTTGTCCTTGGTATGCAGATTCATCGGGATAGATCTTAAAACTCATTGAGCCTCTTATAAAGAGCATACATTGAGCGAGTGCCATAAAGGTTTAATATGGCTCACTCTAAACTTATTGTAACACCTATGTCTCATAGTGAGAGATTATCTTTGACACAGTGTTCAAATAATGAAGTTGAGAAAGAGGCTATGAGGAATGTGCCATACTCTAGTGCAGTTGGTAGCCTAATGCATGCCCACGTGTGCACTAAACCGAACATTGCATTTATTGTCAGATTGTTGGGTCAGTATTTGGCTAACTCAGGTGTGGACCATTGGATGCAGTTAAGCGAGTGTTGAGATACCTAAAGAATACCAAGGATTATACGTTGACATACAGGAAAGTCAACAATTTAAACATCATAGAGTATACAGACTCCGATTTTGCTATGTATCCGAATGATTGCAAATCCACATTGGGGTACATTTTTATGTTAGCAGATGGTACAGTGTCGTGGAAGAGTATCAAGTAGACACTGGTAACTTCCTCAACCATGCATGCAAAGTTTGTTGCATGTTATGGAGCTGCTACATAGGCAGTTTGGCTCAGAAACTTGATTTATGAGTTGTCTGTGGTAGATTCGATAGCCAGACTCATTCAGTTATATTGTGTTAATCTTGTTGCAGTGTTGTTCAATAACAACAACAAGAATATCACAGGGTTTAAGCATTTAAAGGTCAAGTACTTGACCATAAATGAGTTGATTCAGAAGGGTAATGTTGAATTGGAGCACATCAGGACTGAGGAAATGTTAGCTGATCTAACTAAAGGACTTCGCCAACTAGTGTTTGCTAGACATGTATCTAGTATGGGCGTGTTAAAGTCCTTAGACAACAGTAGTTAGGGATTATTGTATTTACTCCTTAAAAGTTTGTATATTTTGATGTATTATGACATTATGGTTAATATAAATGATCATCTTTTTATCCTCAGTAATAATTGTTCTTATGTATAGTCATAATACATATGAAAGCCTTAAAATTTATGTTGATCTTAAGTGTTTTAAAGGTCATTGGGCATATATAAAGATTGACCTTGAGACTATGTCATTTTGACAAATACAATTTAGTATGGATATCAATAAATTTAACATAACATAGGGAGATATAAGTTTTTAATCTCATAAAGATTCTCTAATGCAGTTTAGCATTTAGTTGGAGAACATAAAGGTTTTCTCTAATACTGTTTGATATTCAGTGAGAGAAAAAAAGTTTTCTATCATGTTGTTTAGCATTCAGTAAGAGAAAACAGGATTTCTCTGTTGTAGTTTAACACATGCAGCTTAACATAAAGTTAGAGAAATCGAGATCTACAAACAAAAATGATACATTTTAGATTATACAGGTATCATCCTAGTTTGCTACACTCTATTTTCTCATTCATGTTAGTGAGGTATTTGATTATATTGAACCTGTGTCGCACATGACACATGTGTTTGATATTTTTCGGTATCGAAACCCTTACAGGATGGAATGTTGGACTTTCATTACCTTTGAATCAAATATTTTAATTTTTAAAATTTGGTACCAATATAGTAGCATGACTTAACTGATTTTTAAACTATTTTTAAACTTAAGGGTATGTTTGGATGTGGGTGGAGGGATGGAAAGGAATGGAATGGAATGACCCAAATGACTCAGGCCATTATTTGGGAGTTTATTTTGAAACAGGATGGAACGGTAATTAATGGCTTTGGAAGCCATCCTTTGCCATCCAAAATCTAATATTTTGTGACCTCCCAAATTGGGGGGTCAGGAATGGAATGACATGGCTTGTCTTTCAAACCCTAATTTAATGACAAAAATATCCTTAAAAAATTAATGAAATTACAACCCCAGTCTAGCAAATACCTACGCAGCTACATGTTACTACGTCCATTATGTTTCTCCTTTAACTAGCTTCTTCCATTGATGAACGTTTTCCTCCACAGCTACTAGGGTCTATTGTGAAGGTTCATAAATTTTAAATATATTATTAATATACGCTGTGAAATGTAGAAATAGATTTACAACGCCAAGAATGATTATCAACCATAACAAGACACATGAATAAATGCCTAACGAAAAGTACAATGCGATGAGGGTTAATGAAAAATAACAAGAAAGTTGATTGATTATATAGGAAAATGACAAAACTATGCATATTTTATTGCAAGGGTAATTTTGGAAAAAAATATTGTAAGTCATTTCATTCCATTCATTTTTAGTATCACTTCCAAACAATGGTCAAAGGAGTCTTTCTCTTATTTTATTTAAACTTCCAAACAATAGAGTGACCCATTTCATTCCATTCCATTCCACTCCATTCCATTCTGTTCCATTAATTGCTATTCCATTCCATTCCACCCTAAACTCCCAAACATACCCTAAGTCATAATTGCAATTAATGCTTATCTAAGGGGGAGAATATTGGACAATTTTATCCTTCTCTATAATATTGGACAACTATTAATTGTATTTTTGATTTTTTAATAACTTATCAGTTAAGTTATGTAATTTGATCCAAACGAAAGTAATAAAGTAGCCCAATAAATGATCTAAATTAATGGGTCGAAGTTCGGGAGAAAAATAGATTCTGATTAGTTTGGACCGAACCCATATATATAAAGGTTAAGATCTCTTTTAGTTGTTTATGTAATTCGTAAGTATACGGATCCTCTAACCCGTTAAGAGCGTTTACATCTTAAGAAAATTGTAGAAAGACATTAACCGAGTGTCAGTGATTACTTTCCGTGAAGATCCCAGGATATTGGAACTCGTTTTGGTCTCGAAAACTGCTTCGAAATATCGGATGGAATCGAAATCAAGTATTCCACATTTTCTTCGTTTTTAACCATTTCATGAACATTTAGGACACGTGATAAGGTTTATCCTATGTGTTACGGTTGAAACTGTAAACTTGATTGAATCACAGTAACAGAAGCAGTTCCAACATATACTGAGAAAGTTAAATAGATTTTTGTTAATGGAGATCGATTATCTCCTAGAATTTATGATTTCCAGTGGAAGACATTGATTCATCTTCTGTCATTCATGTCTTCCAGAGAGCATGAGTTATTAGCAGTAAAGACAAACAGGCAAATAAAAGAGAAACCCACGGGAGATTTTTAGAATCGGACATGCATCCCTACGACAGGATTGACCAGTTAGTTTGTCAGTAAGTGAAATTCATGGAATGCTGTTTTTGTCTGAATCCGGAACCAGATTTTTAATAAGATTTTCCTCTATGAAAGTTCTTTGACAGAAGCTAAGTTGCAGAAACATTAACGATTGAAAAAGTAGGATCAGATTAATGCTCGAGCATGAAAACTTGGAGACGATCAGAGAAGAATAAAGAAACCAGTTTATAGACGTTTTGCAGAAACTGGAGATAAGAGAGATCTCACACTTTCCTGATTCTGCATAATCAGTTAATGAACCTGAAAAGGAAAAAGGCTCGGTTTTTGATATTCATAAGTTGCAGAAACTGAGTTAAACTGCTTGTAGCAATTGAGCAAGAGCCTAAAATTCAGCAGGCAAGAAGCAAGTTTGAATATGGAAACTCTAAAACAATGTACAGAAGCTAACAAGGATCAGACATAACCAGTCAAAACCTTAAAATTCGAGTAAAAGAAGTTTATGCTTAAAGTTGTGATCTTACCTGGAGAGACTCAGAACCAATAATTAGAGCTCCTTGATGGGAAGTTCCTAAGGGATCGCATGATCGAATGGAACTGGTAAATTTTCAAGTGCTTCAAGCACATTCGATCAATGCGATCCCTTTGGAACTTCCCACCTGCACTAAGTTACTATACATGCATGGGTAGGGACAAGGAGAAAAAAAAGAAACCAGCTTTTTTCTCAAGGTGTGGTTTTAGCAGTTTCTTTGACGGCCCGGTGACGGGAGAATCGATCGTGATTTATATAACAAAGGAGAGAAGAGATAGAGATGGTGGTTTCTTTTGGCAAACTCTTCCAAGCACTCTCTTATGTTCATGCTAAAGGTGTGAAAGGAAGTTAGTTGGCAATGTGGATATGATCCTTCTACTGTGAAATTACTAAAGTGGCTCTATTGACATTATTGATTTCCAAATTAGTAAGAATTTAGCTGATTTTATATTTTTTCTTTTCAGTTTTTTTTAGTGATTCATTCGTGTAAATATGTGAGTCTATCGTAAACACCGAACTGACTTATTTAGCAATATTTTAAAAATAATATTACTTTTTTTATACTTCTAAATGAAAAGGCTATATACATCATCAATTACGAATGATAAATTGACCCGACCTTAACTCGAAATCGGTTTAGTCAAATGTTAAAATAGTGTCGTTTTGACAAAACATTATCTTTTGATATAGAATTTAGTCGAGTTTCGAGCTAAATTCAGTCAAGAAAGAACCGGACTAGATCTAACCCGGCTCTATTATCATTTCTTTTTATTGACAAGATAATTGAGTCTTATTTCGTGTTTAAAGCAGGTAAGGGTAGCAATCAAACAGCTAATGCTGTTAGGAAGAAATTCAGCACTTAGTGCCCTTTGAGAAAATGACTTTTTCTATCGTTACATAAAAATATCCAAGCCCACACGTGTGCGTGCAGCCTACAAATCTCTCTTGTTTGTACAAAACAAGCAATCAATTTAATAATCAAGATTGCGTTATTGGTCAATATAATCAAATCATGTCAAGATTTTCTCTTTTTGGTCTAAATCAATAATTAAAAAATTTAAGCAATTTAACCGATTTAATCATAAAAATAATAAATTGGTTAATTTTTTTATTAATCTGTCTATTTTTAATCTAATAAATTCTTATAAATTAAAACAAGTTAATTAATTTTTATTTAATATTTTTATTTAAATTTTTAATTTTTAATAAATAAAGACAGTATCTTTTAAGCATATTTCAAATCATTTAATTTCATTTAATCTTTAAACAATTTTATGAAGGTCTAATATATTTGAACATTTTAAAATTCTTGTCATATTAGTTTAACTTTTAATCTGATTTTTAAAAATATTTTGCTTATAGATCGAAAGAGAATCAATTATTAGAATTTTGTATGTAGGTTATAATTAATTTTAAAATTTGACTAAATAAAGACTTATAAACTCATAATTGCGTTTATAAATTTGACTTAAATTAATAATTTATTAAAATTTAATTAGTTAAAGTTGAATTTAAGAGCTGATTTAAAATAACATATTAGTGATATTTAATTAATTTATGTAAGATACTTAATAACAACAAAAACACACGTCATAGGAAGAGAAACAGTGTGAGAGATCACATGGAAGAATTTGGGTGTACATGTCGTCCCACTCACAGGAAACAGAATTAATGAAGTCTGAAGAAAAGAAACTCCCTCTCACTGTCACAAAGAACAAATAACCAAAACCATTGTTTATACTTTCACGTGAGGTGTTGGAGAGTAATGTCAAGAAAGTGAGATGACCTCTCGATAGTCTCAAACAACACAGGATACGATTGCTTCGGAGGTGCACTTGCACTGATGTGTCCCCTTTGTTTGATACAGATGGGGTCTCCTTTGTTCTTCTGCTTTATGACCAAAGTGGTATGATTTCACCTTTTTTTTTCTTTTTCTTTCTTTTCGAGGATCGACTTTACTAGGTTTAGATCTTAATAGGATGGTCCAAACTAGATCCACTTAACTGCTTTTTCGGATTTCATTTTAATGTTTTGTAACACTAATTCGTTATTTTTTCAATCGAAGTTAAAAAGATCAAAAATTAAATATTTACAAATTTATCGTATTTAATTAAATCTAAGATGTTACCGAAGACTTGACTCACGAAGAAAACTTTAACGTATTAAAAAACGGGTAAATGATATCTCTTAAAAGGAGCATTTGTAGTCTTATAAGTTGTATGAATCTGAATATTGTGAATTTATTGCACAACATTTACCAACTCCGAGTTAGTTTATCTTAGTTAGTTTTCTATTTAGTATAATTAATATGTTGACAGACATGATCGGAGTTACTAACATATAGGTCTTTTTTCCTTTTAGCCTGGCTAGAGTTTACTTTTGTACATGTCTTTTCTAGTATGTATTTTTATCTTCCTATTTATTGTTAAACTTTGAAACGCTCTGTACTAACGATATTTTCGTACCTTACTTATTTGTATTATTAACGTTACTATTGTTTCTCTTTATTATTTATCTGTATTTATGTATTTAGTTATTTTATTACATCTTTTATTTTTATTTGACTTATTTACTTCTTCTTTTTTAAAATAAAATCAACATTAACGCAAAAAACAGACAAAGGCAAGGAAGGCAAAGAAAACTAACCCAAGTCAACAGGTTTACCTTATACACCCGAAACCTAATGGCCTTTCTCCCTCAACAATAACAGAAGCCGAACAATCTGAATTTAAACTGGAGACTAAATAAAAAGGACGATCAGTCCAGTGATGTGGATTTGCATATAATAAGACTATCTTGGCTAAAGCATGAGCCGCCTTTTTGACAATCCTACGCGTCCATTAAAAGGACAAGTGAAAGAAATGTCGCTTGAATGATAAACAATCAAAGGTCAAAATTTCAATCTCAGACCAATTTAGCGAAGGAGCTAATATTGATTGGACAGATGCAAAACAATCCGACTCCACAATGACTTTGACAAACTGTTGGTCTTTTAGCCAAGAAAGAGCTTCTCTTATAGATATAATTTCGACAAGAATTGGGTCAAACAGGCAGGGAAAAAACTTGAAATAGCAGTCACAAACCTACCTCGTGCGTCCTTAAGAATTATAGTAAAGTCTTCCGTCTGAACATCCTCTGGAGAAACAACGAACTCGCTGTCTTCTTTCTCCCGAATAGAGAGCCTTTGCAACCCTAAATCTATGAAGCTAAAACGAAAATCTAAAAGAAACTAACATAAAAATAATACCTAGACCTCACCTTGCACATGAACGACAAAACCAACACTTGTACTCGTAGAGAGAGAGAGAGAGGCAAGACCTAATCCTCAATTTCAAAGTTAAACCTTGACTTATTTACTTAATTATTTATTTTATCATTTTTGTTTGGCATATGTATGCATATCCATTGGCACATTATACGTGAGCTTGTCAGAAACAATCTCTTCACTAGATTAGAATAAGGTTACGTAATATCTAATCTTCTTAGATTTCGTGCCTCAGCAGGGATTTTAACTGGATGTTGATGATTGATATAATATAAATTTGAAAGATGAGTAGAATCAAAGTTTTAAAGTTATAATTTAACTGTTAAAGAAAGAATAAAATATTTCTTTTATTTTTTTAACAATCTAAATTTATATATTTATAAAATATCATTTACATTTATCTTATTTTATTAAATATGAGATGTGATACAAATTTAAAAGATGAATTAAATATGATCAATTTCAAAAATGTTGTAACTTACTTTAATCTTGAATAAATTGATTGGTTAAAAATAAAGATATATTATAACACTTAAATCGGACTACGTCACTTCATTTATAATATATATTTTATAGATTATTGTATGTAGTGTTTTAAAGTCGGACAAAAAATTGGGTTAAATGTTCAACCAGTATTAGACCATTATAAAATATGCTAAAAATTAAATAAAATTAAAGAATTTAAATATGATTAAAAGAGATTGTTTTTACCTATCAAAGAATTTGAAGTTTAATCCTAAAAAAGAAAATTTAGACATAAATTAATTGATTTATTTTATTTTATAAAAATTTATTAATTTATTAAAATTAATCGATTGATTAATTTTTAATAATAAGAATTATTTTACCGAAATTTTTGTATCCCAGAAAAGAAAATGAAAGGTTGTCCACTTTGAACCATCTTCCACCACCTATCACTTACTTGTCTTGCACGTCTTATAGAAAGAAAGGGGCATAAAAATATCTTCCACAGCTTGCTCTTGACAAATGACAAAGCTCTCCTGTTGATCGAGACACTACAAAGGTTATTACTTACGCCATAATTTAGAATTATGCTAATCATCTTTAAATCAACATTGAAACTTAGATATGTACAACCATTTCATAAGTTTTTTCAGTTTAACCTTCATAATCTTTAAAATTACTGTAATATTATTAAAATAATACTTACAATGCGGTGAGTCAAGCCAAGCTTGAAACTCAATATGGCTTAATATAATAAGTTGGAGCTTGAGCCTAAATCTAACTCAACCCAATTTAAATTATTTTTTAATTAAAAAATTGTCATTTTTACAAAATAATATTATTTTATCTATATGCTTCGGGTTTTGTGTTAGGTTTCACCTCAACAATTTGAACATGAATTCAGCCTGAAACTTAATTTTCTTAAAAAATTAGACTCGAAATATAATCAACCACTCATTGACCTACAATTATTTCATAAGTTTTTTCCAATTTAGCCTTCATAATCTTTAAAATTACTGTAATATTATTAAAATAGTACTTAAAATGGGTGAGTTAAGCCAAACTCGAGACTCAATATGGCTTAAGGTAGCAAGTTCGAGTTCGAGCTCGAGCCTAAGTCTGACTCAACCCAATCTAAGCTATTTTTTAATTAAAAAAATTATGTCATTTTTACAAAATAATATCATTTTGTCTATATGCTTCGAGTTTTGAGTTAGGCTTCACCTCAACAAATTGAACCTGAGCTCAACCTAAAACTTAATTTTCTTAAAAAATTAGACTCGAGATGTAATCAACCACTCATTGACCTACAATTATTTCATAAGTTTTTTCATTTTAACCTTCATAATCTTTAAAAATACTGTAATATTATTAAAATAATATTTACAATGGGTGAGTTAAGTCAAACTCGAGACTCAATATGGCTTAAGGTAGCAAGTTCGAGCTCGAGCCTAAGTCTGACTCAATTCAATCTAAGCTATTTTTTAATTAAAAAAATTATGCCATTTTTACAAAATAATATGATTTTGTTTATATACTTTGAGTTTTGAGTCAGGCTTCACCTCAGCAAATTGAACCGGAACTCAACCTGAAACTTAATTTTCTTAAAAAATTAGACTCGAGATGTAATCAACCACTCATTGACCTACAATCATTTCATAAGTTTTTCAATTTAACCTTCATAATTTTTAAAATTATTGTAATATTATTAAAATAATACTTACAATGGGTGAGTTAAGCCAAACTTGAGACTCAATATGGCTTAAGGTAGCAAGTTCGAGCTCGAGCCTAAGTCTGACTCAACTTATCCTAAGCTATTTTTTAATTAAAAATAAAATATTATGTCAATTTTTATAAAAATAATATCATTTTGTCTATATGCTTCAGGCCTTAAAATTGGGCCTTTTTTGAGCAAATTGAATCTAAACTCAACCCAAAACTTAATTTTTCAAAAAAATTAGGTTCAAGATGTAATCAACCACTCATTGACCTCAAATTTGGCCGCAACGGCCGGCCGAAATGTCTTTTCTAATTACAAATTGCGTACAAGGATTTTTTTCTTCAATTATCTTGAAGAAGAGTGGCCAACAGTTTGTAAAGGCAATCACAAAAGTCCAATCAAGAAATAGAGAACCGATAAGATAGACCGACATGAGATGTTTAAGTTAATGAGATTTTAGTATTATTATGGACATGATTCTTAAAACCTAGGGCTTTTCAAGGTTGCTTTTTAGGACTTTGTGGTAAGAAAATGTAGGTTCATGATGAGTCTAAAGATTGATATCTGATTAGTGTTTATTTGATTGTAAATTGATGGTTTGTTAAATAATTTATACTTGATTATTTTACTTCAATATATTATTTAATTTTAAATTATTTTCTTTAAATTTTGCTTGTTATTAATTATTTAAATTGATTTCAACAAGTAGACACTTTCTTATCTTTCTCGAGGTTAGTCTATCTAATGAATGAAATCGACTAAGAAGCACAAAACACAGAAGAAGCGCAAAATTCAGAAGATATGCAAAACACAAAAGATTTGCAAATCACAGAAAAAATGGAGAAATACAATCAAGGAGCTATTTATCTGTCAATTATCTTAAGAAGAGACAATGTGAAATTTAATGCTTGCATATTACAAATGGCATCACTGAGACATGAATAAAATGTAAAATAGTACACTTGCCAATTCTAAAGAACATATGTGAGCCCAATAGATGAAATGAGAAATAAAAAAAACTTAAAACAATTTGAGGGCCCAACCGGGTTCGAACCGGTGACCTCTTGATCTGCAGTCAAATGCTCTACCACTGAGCTATGGACCCCTGATAGTACCTTTGCTGCCTATTAGTTCTCCTATAACAAAACAAATGAACTCGCTTCACTGGACTCTGTCACCACTTATTCTTGTAAAGACGCCGTAAAACAGCAGCAGAAAGTGGAAGAACAGCAATGGCGACCCAGTACGGCATCAAATTTGCCCTTCACATCATTACCAATCATTTCGGCAATCTCGTCGCTGTATGTAACCACCCCTCTCTCTTCTCTGTCTCACTGTATATGTGATCTTTCAATGTGCTTCTATGTGAGCAGAAAGTTTGTGAATGTCTTCTGAGAAAGGGACCACTTTCTCTTCAGCACGTAATCCGATACACCGAGCTCTCCAAGATTCAGGTTAAGAACAGTTTACTTGTTTTAATCCAACACAACTGCGTTCAAGCTTTCTATCTCGACGAACCAGGTTAAAGTTGCAATCTCTTCTCTTCTTTTACTTTGGATTTTTGTGTGTAATTGGTTATTAGGCCACTCTGAACTTGTTCGCAAATGGGTCGAGTAATTTAAGCAGTGATTATTTACTTGGTGAATATCGACGTGCTTGAGTGTCTTTTTTCACTTGAAAACAGCGTAATGAACTATGGGGGATTTTGTTTTGCTCTTGGTGTTTTAGATGCCCCGAAATCAACTCAGTACATGGTGTTGTTCGATAACATAATACATCGTGTGAGGTTCTCCAAGTTTTTGGTGACTGTGTCCCAAGAATTTGATAAAATGGTAAGTTGATTGTTCAGTTCTCTTAATGTTTTTGTACTTGGGTTTGGTTCAGATGGTCTAACTTTTTTGTGCATTGCTTCTTTTTCAGTGTGTAGACCTTATTGAGGCTTTACTTCAGCATGGGAGGCTTCCATTAAATCAAATTCATGATAGGTTCAACTCAACTCAAAAGGAAGGCAAGTGTTTTATGAATATCTGTACTCATGTTTGATTTGTATCCAATAATGGTATCACTTAAATCGGCCAGTCTTGTGGCCTGAAAAGCAAAACTGAAGCATATAAGGTTGTGATGAATTTTGATTTGACTTGTTGAAATTTAAGTGACATTAGTAACCAGAAATTTCCCCAATATCTCTTCAATGTCTCAGTTTCTACTGTTTTCTAGATTCTTGTTATTTCATTATATTTGTATTCTAATTGTTTCAGAAATTTGTCCAGGAAATAGCATCAGTCTGGATGTTGTACAAGAAAATCTTCATAAACTTGTCACATCTCATTATGTTGAGCGCTGCCCTCTACCCGAACCTATTCTTACGCAACCAGACCAAGATGAAGTTCCTGCCAGGAAGAGAGGTGCCAAGTCTTCTAAGGTTATTTCTTATTCATTTGAAAATTCCAAATTCTTACTTGTCATATTTATAAATGGTCAAACTAGCACGCTAAAATCTAAACAATATATAGATAAAGGATCACTGATATTCTTTTGTACCATCAATTAATTCTTCCAAGATGAGAAATATG
Organism: Erythroxylum gracilipes; assembly: GCA_026413385.1. Taxonomy (NCBI): domain Eukaryota; kingdom Viridiplantae; phylum Streptophyta; class Magnoliopsida; order Malpighiales; family Erythroxylaceae; genus Erythroxylum; species Erythroxylum gracilipes. Next base: position 32,918,275 of record JANZLC010000006.1, read on the forward strand.
TCTTCATTTGTGCCACAGAGATGGATTCCTTGTAGGGTTTGATTACTCACTTATCTCCTTTGGACCTCATTCTGGATGTTTAATTTTAACTGCATTTTACCAGTTGACCCCTGCTAAGCTTCTGACTTCTTTGTTCTGACGATGGTTTTCAATCTTTATTATTTGTTTTGGTGTATGATTGCAGATAATTGTAGAACCAGAAACACTAGAACAACGTGTTATTGCGGCAGCAGTGCCTGTAGAAGCAAAAAGATTTTCCCTCATTACTGATGATGAAAGGAATGCTGATGCAGTTAAAGACAAGAGTGACTCCTGTACTGAACATGTTGGGGAAAAGGTTGTTCATTGCTTGTTGTATTAAGAGTTATCATAGTCACATGCTAATCTTTTATCTGCACATTTTTAGCGCAAATATGATGCTTTGGAGTCAGACGTAGATAGTGGGGGTACAGAAGACCAAGCAGTTCTTTGGCGTGTCAACTTTGATGAGTTTATTCGTCGACTTAGACATAAGGTTCAATTTTCACCTCGACTTGTCAACAATTTGTTTGACTTAACATCTTAAAGTATTTTGTGAACTGGTTACTGGTGTGTCAAACATTGAGTTGGGGATTGAATCTTGAAGTTAGTAAATGAAGTTCAAAAGAATATAATAATCATGTATCACATACTATACTAGAGCTCTGATTTCTTAATATGCTTACTAATTCTCTTGCTTAAATGGTCCTGACCTGTTCATTGCAACCAGGTTTGCACTGAGAACATCAGAACTAGGTTGGATGATGGAGCTGCGATTGTCATAAGTGCAATGCTGGAAGCATCTAGAAGGGAAGAGAAGAAAGTGAAAACTGCAAAATCATGTGATGAAATTTCTCAGATATTCGCTGAAATTCCTGTTCTCATTGTTCATTCTGTAGATACTCCTTGGAGATAGCAAACATTTTTATGCATTAATCGTAATAAACTGCAGCTCCATTATCACTTGATTCTATTTATGAAGAGGTGATTAAGAACGAAATGGGTCGAAATATGACCTTCGACCACGTTAGAGCTTCCCTTTTTCAATTAAGTTCTGGTCCACCATTTGTCATTGTGGAAGATGACTCGTACATAATAGGTAATAATTTGGTCCTTTGGTTCATCTCTTCTTAGAATATGACTTAACTGCTTGACTCAGTAAATTACATTTTGGTTAGTAACACATGAATAATTGCTCAAACAGATTTCAAGTGCATTATGAAATTGGCACAGAGTGATGAGGTTTGTGTTCCATTCAGTGGGTATTTGCAAATATAATTTTATTCATTGAAATGATTTTGTAATATTTAATCTACTGAAGGTAGAGTCAGTTGTCCTGAAAAGATACGGAAAGGATGCTTATAGGATTTTCAGGTCACTCTCAGAGGCAGGTCGCCTGCTTGAGACTGATAAGGTATTTTGAACTTATACAATAATTACAAATTTGTTTTCTGAAATCCTGACTTGATATTTAACCTAAAGCTTTGCAAGATCTCACCAATGAAAATTATACGAGAACTGAAATAAGTATACAAGGGAAATTCTGCTCCATGTTGCTTCAAGTTATGTATGGGTTTTCCTATTTATCTTCCTCACTGTAGTTTTTCTTTCTAATTGTTAAGATTTCAATTCGTTGTGGTGGGATGATAGTCCTGACTTCATTTGTTCATCATTTATATAGATTTCTGATACAGTTTTTGTTGAAAAGAAAGAAACAGCCAACATACTCTATAAGATGTGGCAGGACAACTTCATACACATGGAGGTAAGAATTTCCGTTTGTAATTGCTCCTACTGGGGATTAAAGTGTTTTGGAGAAGAAATTTATGTGTATTGGATTTCATTTCAGTATTGTACATAAGCCAAATTTATGCTAATGCATTAGTTACAGAGACTTCATGATATGTGTGCTATTGGTGCCGACAAGTTTTCTTGGTTGGGATGATCTTTTAATTTTAATCTATGGTCACTTATTATGAACTTCAATTTTCTTGAATTGTATTTTTTGGGGGTTTGTATTATGCTAAAATTCTAAGGACTGCTGGAATTGGGAAATTATCCATTTTATATTGCGGCATTATAATCTAAGCTATTATTTAATCTCTTATGCAGAAAATAGTTGTAGGAACAACAATATTCTTGTTGTGGAAAATAAACAAAGAAACTCTTTGGAAAACTGTATTGGATGAGATGT
>JANZLC010000006.1:32926878-32947439 GCA_026413385.1 Erythroxylum gracilipes
ACTATTTTATGTTCTGTCCTAGGCAACCAAACACATTTTTGTACTCAGGACGAAGACAATTATCTCTGTTCTGTCCACCGCAACCAAACATCTCACTGTCTTCAATTCTTGTTCTGTTCCGTCCCGTCTTGCCCAGTCACGTCCCGTCCCTATCTGCTGAAGACGCTAACCAAACGCTGCGTTCGACTTTAGGCGACACCGTTGGGCTTGTCACTTCCGTAATCATATCATAGAAAACAAATATATAATATGAATTTTGAAGAATAGCTTATTTAAAATTATTTTTTAAGTATTAAAAATTTTTAATTTAATAATTAATACCTTATTATTTACATAAATCAAGTAAAAAGTTATTTTTAATAATACGATAATCAGTACACCATAATACAAATAAGAGCTAATTAATAAACCGACGATCATGTAAAAAGACATCATGACCTCTCAAGAAAAAAACTTTTCATTCATGAGTTGAATGAATTTTTATGTATTTCTACACCCCTAAAAAATGGACAAATTACTTTCTATTAATATTAATTACATCAACAAAAACTAACATTTTAATTGAATTATTAAAATTTTAAAATATCAATCACTTAATTAAAAAATTTAAAATTTTGAATACTAAATTAAAAATGATTGATTATTTTAATTATAAATTTAGTTTTGGTGTTATTTTCTTTTAGATTCTTTTAAAATGAGAATAAAATCCACAAAAATATTTTTTGCTATTTTAAATAGTCATAAAGTGTAATTGTATAAAAATAAAAAAATAAAAAGAGTTTTCTTCATCAAATATTTTAATTATATAGTTACATTACTAATTATTACAAAAGATAAATTAAGTTTTTAATATGATATTATCATAAATATGTAATTTTTATAAAATAATTTTATTAAGACTATTTTTCTGAAAATTTTAATATGTTAAATATTTTTTAATCAATAACATAATTTTTATTTTCTTTTACTTTTAAACAGTTAGTTCAAAGTCCAATTTATTGAAGAGTTAGGGCTTGGCCCGTTTGAATTTGGTATAAAACAATCTATAATCATGTAAGAGCTTATAGCCTATAGGTAAGAGCTTATATGTAATAACTTTCTATTACATTTATTATTTTTAGATAGATTTTTATTTTTTGGTTCAATTTATTTTATAAAATAAAAATCTGTATAAAAATAAAAATGTAATAGAAAGTTATTACATATAAGCTCTTATCTATAAAAATTAACTGATTTATTAATCGTTCGATTTTTAAAAATTAATCTACTTTTATAAACTAATTATTTTTTATTTACCAATTCACTTCTTTAACTAAATATTAACTTATTCGATACATAAAAACAATTTTTTCTTTAATTTTGTTTTAAATTCTTCAATTTTATTTATTTTTTATTACATATCAATTCTACGACAATCTAATATTAATTAAATCTTTAAACTTTTTACTTTATTGTATAATTTCTATTCCAATTTTTAAAACATTGGAAATATACATAACCTCGTCTTAGTGAGAAATTGATAAATGCTATTTATAGGCACGTAATAATCCAATTCAAACTTTAATTTTTTAAAGATTTTGGTCCATATATATCATCTTCCAATGACTATTTTGGTAATTGAGGAGCTAATATAAAAAAAGATAGCCTAAAAATAATGATTTCAAGATCATGAACAAGAAACGAATCACTTATAAATAATGATTAAAAGATCGAATTAACTTAATACTGAAAATCTTTAATTAACTATTTTTTAAGTTTGATTTTTTATTTTTAATTTGATTTAATTTAGTAACTCTTGTTATTTTAAAATGATCAATTTATTAATTAATAAATTATTTTTTATAAACTAAAATAAATAAATTAAATTTTGTTTAACATTATTTTTATTAAAATAAATTTCAAATTCTTCAATAAATAAAGATAATCTCTTTCAATAATATTCCAAATTTTATAATTTTATTCAATCTTTAATTAATCTTATAACAATCTAATATTAATTAAACTTTTTAATTCTTATACTTATTATTTTACCAGCTTAACTTTACTCGGATTATTTAAACACTACTGACTACTCAAGGCATATCTGTTTCCATTTGTGTTTTTTATTCTCTTTCTGTTTTTAAATTTAATAAAAAATTCTATTTGTTTGAATTTTTATTTTAATATTTCCTAGTTTTCAAAAGTTATAAAAATCACAGAGTAATTTTTATTTCTGTATAATCTAATTTACCATTAACTAAATCAATTAATTACATATTTAATTAACTAAATTAATTATTAATAAAATTACAAATAATTTAATTAAATTAAATAAACAAATAATTTTTATTAATAATTTATGGTCCAAAAGAGGGACTTGACATTGGTAGGATCCCAAAGATATTCGCAGACATGAAGAGGAGAAAGAGAAATCGGACATACATAAGCAAATAAAGCCTATGATGCCATAAGAAAGATTATCATAAAGATATACATGACACGATATGATGTGACGGAATCATACTAGAGATTAAAATAAAATTAATTAATTAAAAATAATTTATTTTTAAGTTTTATTTAATATATAAATATTATTAATAATAAAAATATAACTATATTAATATTCACATTAACGATTAAACAAAATTTTGTTTTTATTTAAATAATAATAAAAATCACCCCAGGAAAATAAAAATAGAATCAAATCCCCCTTAATCTTAAACAATTTTCATGTGAAACAACAGAGCGGAGAGTTAAAGCAGAGGCATGCATGTCGGGAAACGTACATGCATCCATTGTTTCTCATATGTTGATATATGATTCCAACCGATCTCTTCAAGCAACGAGAGCTGCAACTCATAAAGCTTCTTCTTTGGAGGATGGCCCTCATCTTTTATCATTCCATGCAGTACCTATATCAAGTGCTTCAAAGTTCATGTGAGCGCAAATGACTGCATTCTTTTCCAGATACCTTGGAAATTTTATAGTGAATTTGCAGGAAACAAAATGTACATTTTCAACATATTCGCTCGGAGAACGTACCTTAAGCGCTGTTCCAAGCCTTCCACGTCGTCTTTCGCGTATTACAGAGAGTGTGCCATATTTAAAGGACTTCATATTAACCCATTTTTGGAGTTCCTTGAAGTTTTCCTCAAACAAGTCTGACTGGCCATCGGAGCCTGTTGCGGATTGATCACCATTCTTCCCGACGTCTTCTACACTTTCTATTCCAATTAGGCTTTGAGCCTTCTCGCCCTGTTATATTTCAAACAGCAGAGTCATTATAACTCGCTAACTGAATCCCTCACTATCAGTTCATCCCAACTTTTACTACCATAAATGTTCTGAACTCTCGGGACCATGATCAAGTAACTATCAAACATGGATGAAGGCTGGTACCTTCAAAGATTCGATTTCTGCCAATGATAAGCCTTTTTGGTACAATGCTTCTGCTAATTGATCCCGGGCTGTCTCCATCTTCTTTTTGATGTTCTGCAGTAAAACACAGTACGAGAGCATTTGCAAAATTCACTACCACAGCATTTGAAAGCAAATGCATGAAACAAAAGTAGTAAGAAAGAATTTTCCATGAAACCCGAAACTAGAAGTAGGAAAAGCAATGTTAGCAAGGATAATATATTGAAACATGGAGCTAAACGACAAGCACTACAACTTCGTTGTTTGATCTCCTGTATGTCACATATTAATTTTCCAAATATTACCAAAAAGTTACAAAGTATCTAGAAAGTAATGTTAAGAGGGGAGGGAATTCGGAAGCATTGATACGCACCTTTGCTTCCTCATCTTCTGGATCACTCTTTTGGGACAAGAACTTTGCCAACTCATCTCTATCAATACTGTCAATGACGTCGTTTGCCACATCTATAACCTGCAAATGGCATGTGAAAGCAAATTACTAATCAAACATAACACTAACACTTCGAAAGTATACACAGAAAGTGTGTACAAGAGATATCTTTCAGAAGCAAGCAAACAACTCCTGTTAAAAACAAGAAGATAGACGGGTGATAAACACTGTATCATGGAACTTACCTCTTCAGCTTGACGAATTTTATCCTCAACATTACTGCGAGAGAGCACACCTTCTAAAATCTTCTCAAGAAGTGGAGTATATTTTGGATATTCGGACTGCAAAATATAGGGCGGCTCTTCTTAGGCGATATTGTTTCGGATAGAATAAAGACCTAAAGGCTTGCAAATATAGACCTGTCTCCCTATTGCATAAACAAGAAAGACCTTCAGCTTATCTAACATTTCACTGTTAGGAACAATGTCAGAGGGTATTTCAAGAAGGGGAGAGAATAACAGAAACATAAATAAGCCTAAGATATGGAGAGTATACTTGAGGAGAAAGAAACACGGGGCTGAGAGGAATGAGTTGGTTAGTTAGTGAGGGGCTGAGTTGGCACAAGAGTTGGATTGTAACAGAATGTACGGAATAAGTAGTTTTGAGGCACAAGGAGGGCAGGAAGGAGGTATTGGGGAAAAAGAGGAGAGAGATACTGTAGGCAGAGGGAATTTTTATTCTTTCTGAGGAGCATTTCAGCTCTGGGAGATGGGGTGCTCACTAGAATCACCTTTGTAATAGCAGTAGAGAACCTTTCTTATATTCAATAATGTACACTATCTCTAGCATATAAAGCTAGAGTTTTATCATTGGTCCGACCTGTCAGATATAGGAAGGGAGGATTAGTTTTATATTGGAAAATTAAGAATTTAGAGAAACCAACCTTGATGCCACTGAAGATGTCCGATAGGGTAGATTTATTGGAATCCTGTATGGCGAATTTGGAGGCTAGAGTCGAGGATATTCAATCATCTATGAGGATGGCAATGGGGGAAATGTAGCGAGCCTTGCTGCTGGAAATGAGCAAGATGATAGGTAAGAGACCAGAAGAAGGACAGGGGAGTGATACCTTAAGAAGGGGGCAAACTATGGCTGTCGAAAGGAATAATCAACATTCTCGACAATCAACTCCGATGGAGCATTCCTTTGACACTACGGAGGAATATAGGATGTCGGTATGTAAGGTGGAACTGCCTATGTTTGACGGGTCTGACCCTGTGGGGTGGATTATTAGAGCGGAAGTATACTTTGAGGTTCATAATACCTCAAAACCAGTGAAAATCAAACTAGCTCTTTTAAGTTCATATCGTCGCAGGTAGGTCGATTACCGGAAGAGCAATGTATAGGATACTTCATGAGTGGGTTGCAATCTGATATATAGAGAAGGGTGCGCACGTTTAGGCTGGTAAAGAGGTACCAGATGCTGAAAATCACGAGGGCAATGGAAGATGAGGTGAACGGTGAACATGGAGGTATCGAGAACTTTGATTCTCGACTGCGTGCATGGACTCAACACCGAGGGAGTCATTTTAGATCAAATTTTCGGGTCAACCTGAACCATAGGGAGTCAGATCACCCAAACCCAATGGGTCGAGGGAGATATGATTGTGGATCCGGAGCGGGAAGAACTTGGGAAACATCCGGGTACCAACCTGACTCCCATGCGCAGAAAAAAACTGTTGTACCACCCTTGGCAACATCGATACGGAGGTCGGAGGGAGACAAGAGAGTGTCGACGGAGAGAAACAGGGGGTTGCATCACATCTCTTACCAAGAACTCATGGATAGAAAGGCTAAAGGTCTTTGTTTCCAATGTGGGAAGAGATTCCACCCTCTACACCAATGTGTGGAGAGACAATTGAGGTTGCTAATTTTGGATGACAACGAAACGTTGAATGAAGATGGAGAAATTATAGCGATGCAGGCAGATACGGAAGAGGAGGGGGAGGTAGCTTTAGAGTGCAGAACCATGGAAGTGTTTGGGGTTAATGAAGTGATGGTGCCCGAAACTAAAACAATGAGACTAGAAGGGAAGTTACACGGGGTTCCTATTGTGATTCTGGTGGACAGTGGGGCAAGCCACAATTTCATTTTGCCTGAGCTAGCTAGTGGCCTTGGGTTGACAGTAGAGATGAATAAGGCCCTAAGAATCAGATTGGGTAATGGCCATCAGGTGACTACTAAAGGAAGGTGTCTAGGGGTTCCTATTCTGGGTAAGATAGACTGGAAGGTTGATGCTTATGTTCTGGATTTAGGAGGAATGGATGTGATTTTAGGGGTTGCTTGGTTACAGACATTGGGAAAGGTCATCGTAGACTAGAAGGAGATGACCATGCAATTCCAACATGAGGGACAAAAGGTGGAGTTATGTGGCAAGGCAGAAACCAAGGCAACACCGAGAAGAGGAAGTGTGTACCCTGAGGATTCAGTATCTTTACACGGTCGTCTTGCAATCTTAAGTGGTAATTTCCTATCAGTTGAAGGAGTAGCTATAACGGAAGAGCAACAGATTCAGCTTAACAGAAAAGAGGAAAAGGAGCTAAACCTGGTGTTGAACCAATTTCCGGAGGTATTCAAAGAGGTTCAAGGGTTACCTCCCCAATGAAACCACTCTCATTCTATTGTTTCATAGCAGGGACAAGGTCCTATTAGTGTGAGACCGTATAAGTATCCACACCATCATAAAGATGAGATTGAAAGGCAGGTTCAAAAATGTTGCAAATGGGCATCATTCGTCCTAGTCCTAATGCTTATTCCAGCTCGGTAATCTTAGTCAAGAAGAAAGATGCCTCAGGGCAAATGTGTGTCAATTATAGAGCGCTAAATAGGGCAACCGTACCAAACAAGTATCCTATTCTGGTGGTGGATGAACTCTTAGATGAGTTGCATGGTGTAGGTTTCTTCTCTAAGTTAGATCTCAAATCGGGGTATCACCAAATTAGGGTTAAGAATGAGGACATCCATAAAATGGCTTTCATAACACATGAAGGCCACTATGAATTCCTAGTAATGCCATTCGAATTGACCAATGCACCAGCTACATTTCAGTCAGTAATGAATGATATTTTTAGACCTTTCCTTAGGAGGTTTGTTATGGTTTTTTTTTTTTTTTAATGACATTCTAGTATATAGTGCTGATTGGAATACTCATCTTTTACACTTAACCAATGTCTTGGAGGTCTTAAAAAGACATCAGTTTGTGGTTAACAAGCAGAAATGTAGTTTTGGAAGGCGAACAATGGAATATTTGGGTCATGTTATTTCCGAAAAAGGGGTAGCGGTTGATCCAGCCAAGGTTTCAAGTATTGTGAACTGGCCTATTCCTCGAAATGTTAAAGGGTGAGGGGATTCCTTAGGCTGACAGGATACTACCGAAAGTTCATTATGAACTATGGTAAAATAGCAAAACCTCTCACTGAACTAACAAAGAAAGAAGAGTTTCATTGGAACTCAGCAGCTTTAGAGCCCTTTGAAACCTTAAAAAGGGCTTTGACTACATCTTCAGTATTAGCTCTACCAAAATTTTCCCAAATTTTTAAGGTTGAATGTGATGCTTTCGGCAAGGGGGTAGGTGCAGTTTTGATGTAGAATAGGAGGCTGATTGCATACCTCGGCAAAGCTTTATCTGAAGGAAATCTTTCTAAATCGGCTTATGAGAAGGAACTAATGACATTAGTGTTAGCGGTGCATCATTGGCGCCATTATTTGCTGGGCAGACCATTTGTGGTTTATTTAGACCAAAAAAGCCTTCACCATTTATTGCAACAAAGGGTGTCCACTACAGATCAACAATGCTGGATGGCTAAGCTCTTGGGTTATCATTTGAGGTCATTTATAAACCAGGTCCAGAAAACAAAGCTGCTGATGCTTTGTCACAAGTGTATGAAGAAGGTGAGTTGAAGAGCATCATTTCTTACCCATTGTGGGCTGATAGCCGAATCCTCCAGCAGGAGGTGGACCAAGATCCCATTTTAAGTGGTATTATAAAAGATCTACAATGGAATCCAACCTCAAGAATAGGGTTTCTATGGACCAAGGAGTTCTTTTGTATAAGGAAAGGTTAGTGATTTCAACTCAATCCACTTTCATTCCATTACTCCTAAAAGAGTTTCATTCTTCCCCTATTAGAGGCCATTTAGGTTTTCTGCGCACCTAGAGGAGAATTACAAGCAATCTTTATTGGATTGGTATGAAGAAGTCCATTTAAGACTTTGTCAAGTCTTGTGAAACATGCTAAAGGGAGAAATATGCTGCCACATCTCCTAGGGGTTTGCTGCAACCCTTACCAATTCCCAACCAGATTTAGGAAGATATGTCGATGAACTTCATCACGGGACTCCCTAGATCTAAAGGATATGAAGCAGTGCTGGTCATGGTGGATAGGCTATCTAAATATGGCCATTTTATTCTATTAAAGCATCCTTAAACTGCTTAAAGTGGCTGAAGTGTTTGTTAAAGGAGTAGTACGTTTACATGGAGTTCCGTTATCAGTCATAAGTGATCGTAATCATTTGTTTGTGAGTTATTTTTGGAGGGAATTGTTTCAACTACAGGGTACTATGCTTAAAATGAGCTCTTCTTATCATCTGGAAACGGATGGACAAACCGAAGCTCTCAACAGGTGTTTAGAAACCTATTTGAGGTGTTTTGCTTCTGAACAACCAAAGCATTGGTCCTATTGGATCTCATGGGCAGAACTATGGTACGATACCTCTTTCCATGTGTCTACGGGTTCAACTCCCTTTGAAGTGGTTTATGCGAAGAAAACCCCAACCTACAAGGAGAAACTAAGGTGGAGGTAGTGGCTAGAGAGTTATTGGACAAAGATGAGGCTCTACATCAGCTCAAATACAATTTGAATAGAGCACAAGATCAGATGAAAAAGAATGTAGATAGAAAAGGAAATCCGCTGTCTTTCTAGGTGGGAGCATGGGTATTTCTTAAGCTCCAGCCCCACAAACAGCTAACGGTGGCCCGACGTATTAATCAAAAGTTGGCGGCAAGATACTTTGGACCTTTTCAAATTCTGGAAAAATATGGAGCAGTATCATATAAGCTTAAACTTCCACTACATTCTAGAGTTCATCCGGTGTTTCATGTGTCTCAACTAAAGAAGGCTGTGGGGAACTACATTGTTGAGACAACCTTGCCTGAGGGAATGGAAGTGGAGTTGGAGGATGTTGTTGAACCTGAAACTGTACTAGCTAGCAGAGTAATTACCAAGGCAGGAGACTCAACACGCCAATGGTTCGTTAAATGGAAGGGCAAACTGATGGAGAATGAACATTGGAGGATGAATTCATTCTTCGCAGTCAATTTCCTCATTGCAACCTTGAGGACAAGGCTGCTCTTCTAGAAGGGAGCAATGTTAGGACCAATGTCGAGGGTATTTCAAGAAGGGGAGAGAAGAAAAGAAACATAAATAAGCCTAGCATATGGAGAGTATACTCGAGGAGAAAGAAAGAGGGGGTTGAGAGGAATGAGTTAGTTAGTTAGCGAGGGGCTGAGTTGGCGCAAGGGTCGGATTGTAACAGTATGTACAGAATGAGCAGTTTTGAGGCACAAGGAGGGCAGGAAGGAGGATTTGGGGAAGAAAAGGGGGGAGAAGAGAGATACTATAGACAGAGAGAATTTTTATTCTCTTTGAGGAGCATTTCAGCTCTGGGAGAGGGGTGTTCAGTAGAATCACCTTTGCAATAGCAGTAGAGAACCTTTCTTATATTCAATAATGTACAATATCTCTAGTATATAAAGCTAGAGCTCTATCAGTCTAATTGTCCCACATTGATAATAAGAGGGTTGATGTGGGGTTTATAGGCTTATGGGCTCTCCTACCCTTTAAGCTAACTTTTAGGGTTGGGCTCTCCCATAAGACCTATAACAATTGGTATCAAAGCCAGCACCACTCCTCCGAGTCCTAGGGCCACAGGTGGTGACGTCGACATTGCAATGTTCGCCCAGCTAGAAAAGGTCTAGCGCACAGCCAGCCCACGAGTGCCTAAGCTGCATAGCATGGTGGAATGTTACGGTCTAATTGTCCCACATTGATAATAAAAGGGTCTGATGTGGGGTTTATATATGGGCTCTCCTACCCTTTAAGCTAGCTTTTGGGGTTGGACTCTCCCGTAAGACCTATAACATAAAGTCTAGTCAAAGTAACTCCATAAATAAATTTAGTAGCCTAAGAAACCTAAAAGTTATAGGTATTTTTAAAGTTATAGGTTTCAGTTTTAATTTCGAGTTTAATGTCTTTTAAGGAGTTTCATTCCGTTTATGACCATCCTATGGTATAAAAGGCCATCCATTCTATGGCAAATGTTATTACACAACAAAAGTGGTCAGATTTCAATATACAGAAATCTCCTTTTTTACTGTTTTGCACTACTTCTCGCCATTCCAAACTAAACACAACTTCAGATTTCCAACAGTAGTTGATAGGTGATCTAGTTGATATATATCATAACGAATGCCTCAACTCTCAAACATAATTGGAACCAAGAATCATTCATCATAAGACTAGGGAACGGAACAAAGTTATTGCAACCAAAACAACAAATCATTCAACCTAAAAGTACACGATTTTACCAAAATAGACTGAAAATAGGTGTTGTACTATATTACTCTCCCATCCTATTACTTTGACCTTGAAATCTCACAACAAAAGAGAATACAATGTTAATCAACCATTAAATCCAAAACTTAAGTTGTTCCATGGGCCAATGATTAGGATCATAAATTTATATCCATGTTAAAATCACTAGAGCGCTCTGTGTTATTAATAATAACTTTGAATGGAAAACAATAAAGCTATTATTGCTTTCTATATAAAGAGTTTGACCTTTATAGAAGACGTCTCTGTGATAACAAGTAAAATAGGCCTTCTTCCTAAAACTTTATTATTGATTTTAGAAAATTTTTAATATAAATTCTAACTACTAGACAATATTGTTTAAACAAAATTAATAAAAACTATAACTTAATTAGTGATGGAATATTACCAAAATGGACCTAATTGTTAAATTGTAGGAATCTCTTAGACTAAATTCAAATCTTGGTATAACTGACCTTATTTTCCAATAAATCCTATTTCTTTTGCATTAGCCATTCAAATATATCATAGTTGATATGAAGATTTAGACTTTGGAATGTGATTAATATTTTATGAATTTGATTAATATTTTACCATATATTTGAAACAAAAATTAACAGGGAATTACCTATAACATGATGGAGCAATAACATCAACTAACTCTTTTGCTGGTAGACAGAAATAGGGAACCTGTTTTAGTAAAGATTTGAAAGAAGATGAAAAATCAAGAAAAAGAGAATTACATAAAGTTGAAGGGTTATGGGGTGTAATACCTCTTCAATGTGACCATCCAAGTGCTTAAAATGAACCTATGAAAGACAAGAAATGAATGAATGTTATTTGTGAAGAATAATAATCTACTTTTAATGTTAATGTTCACCAAAATGGTTTGATCGATCCTCCACTTCCATCATGCTCCAGACCTTCGTGGAGGTGGGAATTATATGAAGTAAAAGCAGGATAATTGGTCACAGAGTAGGCATACTGATACATTTCTAGACAAGGAAATAAGTATTTATTTTTTTTACAAAATCAAAAAGAATGCCTACTTTTTATTTGAAGGGCAAAGAGGAGAGGAGCTAGTGTCCATTAGAACATATTGTAGGAAGAACAGAAGTCTTGAGAATGAAAATTGAACGACAAACCTTGTAGTCTTGCATAAACTCATAATGGAGAACCGTTTCTAGTACATTACTTGAAGCCTTCAAAAATTTATCAAGCCCTTCTCGAGTTCCATTATCAACTCTTGAAAAAGAAGCAAAGGTTGAATTGTAATCTTAAAGAAAAAAACAAGATAATGGCCATTTATTATATGACCTGCCAGAGACATATAAGAAATTTAAATTATATATTAACATGATAATGCAACTGCTGACAAGATCTAAGTTGATAGAAACTTCTTAATTACCACAATTGGTACCTAATACATAGAGTTTGTCCAAGTTCAAATATTGCTCCACAGATCTTAATGCTGCAGCATAAGAATCAATCTGCATTACAATAGTATGTCACAAATAAAGAAGACAACTGAAAGTAATAATTCCATGGGGAAAAAATTGATTATACCCTACACTTGGCAACCCATGCCACAAAAAAGAAGATGTTTCACACCTACTACCTATTGTATGAAGCAACTTGTCACTATCTCAATCCAAATTTTTTACCCAAGGAACAAAAATAAGCATATGAAGAAACTTGTCACTGTCTCAATCTAAATTTTTTACCCAAGGACCAAAACTAAGCAGCACTAATACCTGTGCATTCTATATGAACCACACAGCTCACATATACTGCAGCATCTTGTTAACTTAACTTTTTTGAGTAAATCACTAAGAAAATGACTCGGATCTTCCACGCACATACCAATTAAAATAAAAAACGGCAACAAGTGTGGGTAGCTAAACTATCATTGTATCTCTGATTTCCCAGGCTAGCCTTTGCTAGTTATTAGGTCATAAGCTCTTCAAAAATCTTGTAAAAGGTTGAGGTTGCCAAATGATTTTGTTCATTTCTGACTTTTATGATACTAAAATCACATGTCAACAGTAATAGCTCAACAGAAACACACGCATCCATTGACAGTGTTTAAGATATACTAAATTGATGATAAAAAAGAAAGGTTATAAAGGATGAGAATTAAGGAGATCCAAAATAAGGGTCAAAGCATCTTTTGTAATATGGAAAAACACATAATACAACAAAAACAACAAATCTGTGAACAACATGTTCTTTTAGTCCACTAAACACCTCCATTTATTCAATTCATATATCTGGATCCTCTTCTGTGCTAAATGCATTTCCCACTAAAAATGTGGGATGTTGGGCATTGAAAATCTTGATCTAATGTATGGACCATAATAGAGTTTTAACATAATGAGAAATTCAAATTCATAGGATGACAAAAAGCTCCCCACATGAAATTATGACAATGGGGAATCTAAAATGCTTCTTTGGCATTTTAAAATGATTAAGAATCCTTTTTATTTTTCTTTAAAAGATATCCAACTATTAATAGCAACTTTGTCACCTTCAGAAAGTCGGTAGCACAAATTCATAACAAGAATCACTAGATTGGTTGTATATCAAAGACACAGGTTTGTCTGCAGTAAGTAATATATTAGTAATTGGACACTACATGTACAACAATAGAAAAGAAAAACATTATATGCCTTCTAGGAGAGTAAGGAATTTGGCCTAACTGCATTTCTAAATCCCAATAAGTAACTAAACCAATTGTCTAAAGATGATCTTTAAACTTTCCACAGAGTCCATTTTGTTATCCATATTTCATGTTTCACTCACGCATATGATGCTTGAATCTATTCATAAGAGTTATGTTTAGGATTATGCATATTTATGGTATAGAAAGTATTAAGGATGTTAAGTGAATACCTTGACTAGCGTAAGGGTATTGAGATTAGGAGATAAAGTTGGCTTGACACCTTTAGTAGGTAGTATGAAAAAAAATCAGGAAGGAAAAATATTTAACTACTGAAGAAAAGTCTAGATTGAAATTGTATTATATACTGCAACCATCCACACTGTCATAAAGGAAAAAAAGAAATAATTAATCATAACCTGGCTAAGATAGGCATTGGTGAGAGTCTATCTTTGGGATCACTGCATCATCAGGTAAATAAAAACAATAAAAACATTAAATTATAGAAGAATCTGATGTCAATTTTATCAACCATGACTTTCTTTATTATGAACTTGTAGCAACACCTTTTTACACATATAACAGCCTCAACCATGCCAGATTTTAGCATCTCAATAGCAATAGTAGTCACTATTCCAGTCCACTGAGCCCCTGCAATTAGAGCATATATGTTTGACACAAATTAAAGCCTTAAAGTGAAGCAACTTAAATGTATTGAACATTAACTGCTTCAGAAAACATGGATTATGATTAGAGGAGCTGTCAGCAGGAATTCTCATGGAAAATGAGAATTTAAATACAGGGACAAAACCTGAAGTATTAAATTTTATAATTTGTTTTTCATAAAATGAAGGAGAATATGTTCAAATGACATTAAAAAAGTGGAATTTCTGTTACATTTCTTCTAATGAGATATTCATATCCAAAAGAGGTTGACAATAAGTTCTTTCATAATTCACTATTTGTCCCTCTGTTAGAGGTGCTCCGTAAATGAATAAATACTTCTACAAACAAATTGATAGGATGGAGTTTGGTAGAGAAAAGAACACAAACAAACAGATTGAAAGAAATAGACGTAATATGTATTGATTCTATAATTGGTGATTTTATGATCACCCAATATCCAATACAACTCAATTAATAATAGAGACCCAAGAACAAAGAGAATAAGAAGGCAAAGACTACGAACAGCCCCCAGGAAAGAATCCCATGCAGAGAAATTCTTCCCAACAAATCTATACTCGATTTCTCCCCCCATTTGTCATAACTACCCCCCTTATATACCTCTAACAACCTTTCCTATATAACCGATTGCTGTCCTTTTGTCCTTTTGGTCACATAACCGGCTGCTATCCTTTTCCCTCTGCACCTTTATTCCTTCTAGAATATACTTGAAATGGTCATGGGCCTGCGTCTTCTTTTCTATCACTGCCACCCTCTTGAGAAGCAACCTTGTCCTCAAGGTTGAAATAAGGAAATTGACCCACCAAATCAGTCTCATCTAGCCAAGTAGCCTCATTAGGAGTTTGGCCTCTCCACTGCTCTAAGACCTATTTGACAGAGTGACCTGATGTTTGAATACAGCGGCGTTGAATAATTTTTTCAGGCATGGTGAGTGGCCCTTCTTCCACTACAAGAGTATCTGGTAAATGAGGCAATACTGGATGATTTCCAATAACTCATTTAAGTTGTGACACATGAAACACCGAGTGAATGCGACAAGTTAAAGGAAGCTATAATTTATAAGCCACTGCACTAATTTTTCCCAACACTTCAAATGGTCCGTAGTACCTTGCTGCCAACTTAGAGCAGATTCGAGAACTTACTGAATTTTGGCAATGGGGATGAAGTTTAAGAAAAACCTTATCCCCCATAGAGAATTAAACATCTCTCTTATGACAGTTTGGATACTTGATCATCAACTATTGAGCCCGATGGAGATTGAACTAAAGTTGCCTGAGGACCTCATCTCAGTCTTGAAGGTTTTGGCCTACCGATTCAGCTCGTGTTTCACCCGGTAAATAGTAGTACAAAACTAGAGTTGCCCTCCCATAAACGACTTCAAATGGACTCTTCTTTATGGTGCTTTGGAAGCTCATATTATACCAATATTCTACCCAAACTAAACCATTTGGCCCAATATCTTGGTTGTTCTGAAGAGAAACATCTCAAATATGATTCTAAGCAACGATTTAGTGCCTCTGTATAGCCATCCGTTTGTGGATGGTAGGCAGTGCTGAATTTGAGTTGGGTACCCTGCAACCGAAATAACTCACTCCAAAATTTTCTCAAGAATAGAGGATCCCTATCGCTGATTACAGTTTTAGGAATTCCATGCAAACGGACCACTTCTCTAGTAAAAACTTCAGCCACTGATTTTGCTGGAAACGGATGATGCAATGGGAGGAAGTGGCCGTACTTTGAAAAACAATCCACAATAACAAAGATGCAATCAACACCTTGTGATCTAGGTATCCCTGTAATAAAGTCAAGAGAAATGTCTTCCCAAATATGTTTAGGAATAGGTAATGGTTATAGAAGTCCCGCCGAAGATTGTGCCTCATATTTACTACATTGACAAATCAAGCATGTTGCCACAAATTTATGAACGGTTCCCATCATCCCCTTCTAGTAGAAATTTACGGCAATTCATTGATAAGTACGATAAGCCCCAGAGTGTCCGCCTATTGGAGTAGCATGAAATTCAGAAATCAATTTAGGGACCCAAGTGGAAGTAGATGGAATTGCCAACCGCCCTTTGTAATACAACCGATTATGAATTAAAGAGAAATTTGGATGTTCCTTGGTCGCCATTTGTAAATCCTGTATAACAAAACCCAAGAATGCATCGGCATGAACCACTTTAGTAATCCCAGCCCAGTCCACCCAAAGTGGTGCAGACAAATAGAAATTTCAGATTCCTCATCACGTCAGGAAAGAACGTTAGCTGCTCTATTGGTGCGGCCTGGTTTGTATTCAATCAGAAAACTATATCCCAACAACTTTGAGAGCCAATACTATTGGGCGAGTGTAGTAGCTTTGATCTATTCAAATAATAAAACTTGGCCCATTAAATAGGGGCGCCAATGTTAGATAGCAAGAACCAAAGCTATGAGTTCATTTTCATAAGCGAAGTGACCAGCTGTTCTTTCAGATAGAGCTTTACTAAAGAAGGCAATCGGTTTATTTTGTTGCATAAGGATAGCTTCTGTCCTTGTCCCTGAAGCATCAATTATTGGGTGAAGTTAGGCATGACAAGCACTGGTGAAGAAATTATAGCTTGTTTCAAATTATCCAAACACTGTTGAGCTGAGAGAGACCGAGAAAATGGATGCTGGGCTTCTTTTTGAATAAGAGCTGTGAGGGGCTTAGCTAGCTGACAATAGTTTGTGATAAAGCGGCGGTAATATCCCGTCAACCTCAAAAAAACCTCTAACCGCTATCACTGATCTAGGTGTAGGCCATCTTATAATGGAAGAAACTTTAGATGGGTCCATCTCAACATCACTAGCTGATATAACGTGACCCAAATATTCAGCAGATTGTTTCCAAAATAAGCACTTCCTTCGATTGAGATGCAACTGGTTCTGGCGAAGTAACTCCAGCACAGTGCGCAAGTGAGATAACTGGGCTGTCCAATCGCTGCTATATACTAATATATCATCGAAGAAGACCAAGACAAATTTTCAAAGGAATTGGCGAAAAATATCATTCATCACGGCTTGAAAAGTTGCTGGAGCATTCATTAGGCCAAATGGAATAACAAGAAATTCGTAGTGGCCTGAATGTGTTCTAAAAGTTGTCTTGTGTATATCAAGAGTAGCCACCTGAATCTGATGATAGCTTGATTTGAAATCTAGTTTAGTAAAGTATTGAGCACTATGAAGCTCATCTAGCAGCTCTTGAATCATCGGAATAGGATACTTGTTGGGAATGGTAGCTTGGTTTAATTGATAGTAGTTTACACAAAAATGCCAACTTCTATCTTTCTTTTTAACCAATAATACCGGGCTAGAGAATGGGCTACTAGTCTGGTGAATTATACCAGCAGAAAGCATCTCAGTAACCAGCCTTTCAATTTCATCTTTTTGTATGTGTCCATAGCGGTAAGGGCAAACGCTAATTGGACCAACACTGGGCTGTAGAGGAATTTGATGATCAGCTTGGCGGTGGGGCGGCAAAGACGGAACATCCACAAAAATATCACCAAATTCAGCTAGGAGAGCTTGAATAAAGTTCTGTTATTCAAGGGAGAGGTTGTCCTTCACATTCAAGAACACATCACTTGACTCAATACCCCATAGAAGAGCTAAAAATTCAACTCCCATTATCCTAAGCAGAGCCTGTAAAGATGTAGGGATCCTACTGAGAGAGGGGTCTCCCTATAATAAAACTAGCTCTTTGTGCCAATGGAATTGCATAGTCATCTTACCCCAATTAACGTATATGTCACCCAGAGTTTCCAACCAAACAACTCGAAAAATAATGTCAACCCCACTGAGAGGAAAAACATAGCAATCCACTGTAATATTGAAGAAACCCAAACCCAGATTCAAGCCGGCATAAATCCCAGAGGTGTGTACCTTATGCCCATTGCCCAAACGAACTGAAAATGGGCTGGTAGGGGTAACGTCTATAGTTAAACGTTCCACTAAAGGGTTGGAAATAAAGTTATGGCTAGCCCCACTAACCACTATGATAACTATGTTATGCCCAGCCATATCTCCTTGAAACTTCATGGTGCGAGGGCGATGGATGCCCCCAATCGAATACATCGATAATTCAAGTTCAAAAAAATGAGCCTCATCTAAATATAGTGATAATGGCTTGATTATCAGTGCCTTCAAGTTCTGCCAGATTTCCTTCTTCAAATAAGAACTCATCTTCTCCGCCAATGAACACTGTAAAGGATTTGCTAGGACACTCATATAGTGGTGTATATGGTTGCTTACATTGGAAACAAAGCCCTTTTGCCCGTAAGTCTTGGTATTCTTGATGAGAATAATGTCGAGTGCCTCATTTTCATGTTTGAAGTGGGGATGGTTTTTGTTGTAGTGGTGCCGGTAATGTCGGTAGGGTTGGTGGGCGATGAAGAGATTCTAGTGTTTTATGAGGAGGTTTAGGGAGAAAGCTTTCACTTTTTTAGGTTTGAAAAGGAAAAGATGCGAGTAGATAATGGGTGGTACCCATAGACTTAGGCCCCAGCCCATGGTGGGTCATCCTTGTTGCATCATTGGAGTTATAACGATAAGGGGGTTTTGTTCTGGTTGAGTGTAAGAGCTCTCTTTCAATTTCCCTTGTTAATTTCATGGTGTAATAGAGATCTATAGTATCATGTGAACGGAGTCGCACTCGTATTTCCTCCTTTAACCCATTAAGAAAATACCCCAAACACTGTGAATCTGTCATATCAATATACTCAGCAACAGTACCCATTTGCTTCACTGCTGCAAGATATTCGTATGAATTTTCAGAGATATAACCGCCATAACGTTGAACTATTTCAATCTTCAGTTGTTCCCAGATTAGAGTTGGGTTCCGTTGGCGTAACCACTGAAGCCAATAAAGAGGCGCCCTATCCATACTCACTAGTGCCAAGGAGACTTTGAGCTCATCTTGGGTATTGTGGATTTCAAAGTATTGTTTGGCTCTCGCCAACCAACCCACAGGATTGTGGGCATGTCAACCTTTTTTGGTATAAGTGCTCTGTTATCAAAATGAAGAGTGTGAGCTGAAGGCCTGACAGCAGAGGTGTTGCCTAACGGTGGAGTGGGGGCCGAGTGGGTGGAGGCATCACTGCTATCAGCAATAGCCTTTCCTTTTATTAAGGAAGAAATCATATTTTCCAGCCTGGTAAATCTCTGCTCTTGTTCTAGACGTAAAGCTAGAATTGCTTCTTCCATGGTGGTCTTTTTTTTGCGCCTATGTCATGTTCCTCTCTACCTCTTCGACATGTCCCTCCATTCTTATTTTTGGCATCCGATGGGTCGGACCAATTTGGTGGAGAATAGAACACAAACAAACAGATTGAAAGAAATAGACCTAATATGTGTTGATTATGTAACTGGTGAATTTAGGATCACCCAATATCCAATACAACTAAATTAATAACAGAGACCCAAGAACAAAGAGAATAAGAAGGCAAAGACTATGAAAAGCCCCCAGGAAAGAATCCCGTGCATGGAAATTCTGCCTAACAAGTCTGTACTCAATTTCTGCCCCCATCTGTCATAATTACCACTCTTATATACCTCTTACAACCTTTCCCATATAACCGATTGCTATCCTTTTATCCTTTTTATCACATAACCGATTGTTGTCCTTTTCCCTCTGCACCTTTATTCCTTCTAGAATATACTTGAAATGGTCTTGGGCCTGCGTCTTCTTTTCTATCAGAGTTGGACAATGGAGAGATTTGTGCAAGTTTATACCTTTCATCACCACTTTGTGGAAAATCATTAAGTATGAATACTTTAGATACCTGTGACTAGAAATGTGGTGGACAAGTGATACTATAGTTGCCACTGAAAATAACATGTGCATTTGATATTAATGTTGTAATTAGCCAGATGAAACTAGTTTTCTATTTGAACAAAATAGTCTATAGTTAGTTAAATTTGACATACTAAGTCCGAGGTTAATCAAATTTCTAGTTAGAAGCTAAAATCAAAGCAATTAACCGTCGCTTGTTACAATGAGTTCTCTCCTTTCAAGGACATTCACATTAATGTATGAGCAAAGTGCTCTTTTCTAGTTCAATTATCAAAAGAGCGAATGAGGTTTTATTGACAGCTATAAATTGAGAAAAAAAATAGTGAAGTGTTAGAATTGTTGGAAATTGAGATTTTTTCTAAAAATCTATTATAACAAAGGGTAGAGTAGTGTCATAAATTATAGCAAATCAAATTGATTACAATAAACATAATAACTGTACAAAAAGGCTAAATAATGTACACCTTCTAATTAAAAATGTACCTTCTACTGGCTCAGTTTTACAAGCATACATGAGTTCCTCGTGAACCCCCATATATGTCTCAGCTAAAGAATTAGTCTTCCTCCCTCTACCTTGGACTAAAGGTTCAAAACTCTGTATGAGAAGATTAAAATAGGCAACTTTAAAAAAATATGAGGAACACCTTCATAAGATGAAATTATAGCTAGGCATATATATCTAGAATATGTAGCCGAAGGCATAGCATTTATTAAATTAGTTTAATGAAAAAACTTTTCAGCATTGCCCTTCATGGAAAGTTATTACCAAAGTTAAGTGGAAAATCAGGTAACCTAGTATTCTTCTTAGCGATAAGTATGTTAATTAAACAATAGCCAAATTCTCTTTTATTGAATAAGTATGAATTTTAAATTAATTTTTAAGGTATAGGTTGAATGATGGTTAGTAGGAGATTATTATTAATTGGAGAAATTAAAATTAAGGGTAAGTGTATACTAAGGTGCAAGTGAAAAAT
>JANZLC010000006.1:32970451-32982995 GCA_026413385.1 Erythroxylum gracilipes
CAAATCCACCGTGCTAAGCTTATAGCTTAGTGAGTAATCATTTATCTAAATTAACCGATTTCTTTTCACAATAACAACATAAGCATGCATTCAGAGATTAATAATCAGGCAAAATGCACTTCAGAACAGATTTTATCTGTTAACAGAACAAAACAAATCAGAAGTCCATGAATAGAAGTGGGTAACGGGACTTATACAGGAGAGACCGAAGTGTCTCAGGAGAGACCGAAGTCTCGACACCGAAGTGTCTCAGGAGAGACCGAAGTCTGTCTTTACTATTATAACTCCTAATTTGAGGCGTTACAATATAATTGTCCTAAAATAGTGACATAATTACTCTTTAAGATAATGAAAGACAAGAGATGAAAGGAAAAGGGGAGGATGCAAAGGTAAATAATTGTCTTTGTAGGTTCATTAATACATCGTATTAAAATGAAGATCTTTACCCATATCAAGTTTACGAATATTATCCATTTTTTATTGAATTAAGATGCCATTAAAAATATTCAAAACTTAAATTTAAAAGGCAAATTCATTACACAATACTTTCTGTTTTGTAAGATTAAACTTTCAATTATACGTAATCATAACTTGAATCCATAACTTTCTTATTTTAAAAGAGGAGTAAACTTACATATCGTTATTTCAAACTAAAAATCATTATAATACAGACGAATCAAAAAATCATCAATAACTCATGCTTAACTAATATTTTCAGCTTTTCATATTGGCACGTGTATAAAAGAAAGATGATCAGCATATAGGCTCTATTTGATAAACAACTGATTGTATTAACTATTAGTTGATTTTATCAGTTAACTAAACCAACTCTTTATCAAACAAACTTATAAACTTTTTCTTAAAATTAATAAGCTAAAATGAATTGATAACCTAAAAAGAAGCTGATGAACTCTTCACCGAACAACGCCTCGTCGACTAACAATACCCTTTTTTTTACTTTGCTGCAAATTACTGTATTGAAAAGAGCAGAGACAGCAGCAATGCACCGAAATCTTTAAAAATTTTATATTCAATATAAGCCCAAAACGATGTGAAAACTTCTAATTTAAGACCAACAAAAGTCTGGACGAACTCTTCACGTGCACAGACAGGTGTCTGATTATGCCACTGCAACAAATATCCAACGTTATCCCCACACTTGGTATGCATATCGCAGTCAATGTATACGACTTCTGTTCTTGATCAAATGGTCCATGTCACATGCATCACATATACAGGACTGCTGTCGTGGATCCCCATTTTCATCATCACATCGAGCTCCATATATTTGTCCTAATCTCATCTCTCGTCTGTGTTGGGGTCTCAGACATCAGGGAAAGCCCCTCCGCAACCAATCGTAGAAGAATGACATGACGCCTCTTTACAAACAGACAAGAAACGAATGCATCATATGCCCCTCTCGGTGTAGGGTATCATGTCGCAGCATTTTCTTGCCATCTGGGCCTGCCAAATCTTTGGCATACGTGTATCAAGTTAATTAAAGATCAAGTATTTGTTGAAGTTAGTCGATGAGATAAGTGCTCATCTTACAACCAATTTGTGAAATTTCATGTGACAGAAATTAATTAAGTAATGACGTATGTTCTAATTTAATTTATATTTCAATATGTGAAAATTTATTCTTATATTCCAAGATTACAAAAACAACAATAACATTTAAAAAAAATCTCAAAAAAATGTGAGATTTGAAAAAGTCTAATAATACGCAATCTTATCTTTAACAAGTTGAGAGATTATTTCTAATAGTATTTATATTTTTACGATTATCTCTTTTATTTCTTTATGTTATAATATTACTCCTACATATTTTAATTAGTCTAATAGTTTAATTAAGAATATGGCTTTCAATAAATCGAGTAATGTTCTCATTTATCTGATAATTTTTATCTTACTTTTCTCTAATTGAATCTACCTATGATCTCTATAGAAAGGATTTTGCAGAAACATCTTTAATTGAACACATAGCACAACCAACCAGGGTTAATCTAATCTGAAGATTTTTAGGAGATTGGATCGCCAGTTTTTAGTTGAAGTTATCCAAGTCACAAGAAGATTGAGTCATTCATAATAACTCAGCTCATAATTTATTCTCTAAATGTTAAAAAAATTATGTGTTAAGATCATGCGATCATTGCCTAGTTCCTTAATCAGTTGATAAATCTTTCTATCTTCAAATTAAGATAGCATTATTTTAGAGTAAAGTTTATATATTGATCAACAGTTCTCGATCAATTAAGCTCACTCAAAGATTTTCTTAAGGAATAAGAAAGTGAAAAGTACCATGACGTAAGGTTTGATTATACTAATACAATCATTTACAAACATGAGTTAACACGAAATTTGATGTTAATTACTTACTTGACATGAATATATAAAAAGACTGATATATAACCCAAAGGGTGTGGTTGAGTGGCAAGGATTCATCCATCCTTAACCAAAGGTCAGGGACTCGATCTTTGGCTTTGGATATGGAACAGCCTTAAATCCTTGGACCAGCTGTCCCATCATGTAAGGTGCCTACAAACCAACGAGAGGATTAGTCACTGAATCCGCCAGTAGATACCCTGGTTTGAGACAAAAAAAAGACTAATATATAAACCCAGTGACCTACTCCATTTATTACTAATTGATTTTAAGGTGAAAGTTCACTTAGACTTATATGTAGTCTAACTTTTCTTCTTGTATAGACTCGTAGATCTATTATAAATTCTAACATATTCAATTTCACAAAAAATAAATTAGACCATAAAAAAGTTTTTATTTTGTTTCATTTTATTTTTTATAAAAGTCAAGAATCCTTTCGTAACTCCAAAAATTTACAATTTGGTAAAGAATATTTGGACTTATTATAATTTCAGTTAAGAGAATTGTCATTGAGCTGGATTACGAGGTCAACCAAATGGAATCAAAGTAGATAGATTTATTTTTGTCCAAGTAGCAAGAACATGGTCCATAAACAATCGGGAAACTACACTAAACAAATACCTTACGTGTCTGCATCCAATGTGATATTGTATTACGAGGTAAGTACCAATCTTGTATCATTTTATGAGTTCTGAGATTTTCACAGACAAACCAAAGGATGGATTATTGTTTTGTAGTCTTGTCTTTTAGTATATAACAACAAAGGAGGCAATACAAGAAATCGTGGTCCAAAAGTGGGTCGTGAATTGCACGCGTGGAAGGCTGGTCGTGGGGAGTAGAGAAAGAAGAACGAGAGTTAAGAAAAAATAATTAATAAAATGAAATAGAAATATAATCAGAGAGAGAAAGAGTACCGTTTAATCGAAGTGGGGATGGATGCTGGTCTGAAATAGTCTTCCCATTGAAGTAAAGTTAGTTGAGGTTGGCCACATTGAGTGAGGAAGTGGTCATCTTTCTTTTTCTCTCTTAATCATCATCACCAAGCCAAAATGAAATTTTATAAATCCAACTCACACATCATCAACCCAAAAAAGAAATAGAATTTCCACAACCCACCAAAAAGTTGTGAAAGATGGTGTTGGGGGAAGGAAGAGCTCAAGTCATACAAGCAAGAACCTGATTCAAAGTTCTGTATAGAGAGAGAGAGAGAGAGAGTGGGAGAAAGATTGGAGCTTTTGGGTTCTGAAGAAAGTACATATATAGTAGATATATATAATATATATAATCAAAAGAAAAATCGCAGAATGTTTCATAGTAAACGATAGGAAGCCTAGAGATAGAAAGAGGGAGTTTTCTCTGTCTGCTTCTCTTCCCTGTCTCCTTTTGTTTTTTTGGGGGCTTCTAAACAGCTTTTTCGAGGTCTTTGCAAAACTGGGTCTTAAATAAGGTACTTCGTAATAAATTTATGTGATCTCAGTTTCTGTGTTATTTCTATTCGTGAAGGCTTTTTGGCTGTGTTTGTTAGGCTATTTATTATGATCATGTGATCTCTTTTGGTTTGTATGAGTGTTAATCATGCCTGTTCTTTGGAGATACAAAAGGATTATGTTTAAAAGGTGGAATCGTTTTCTGTCTTTTCGAGAGTTCTGTACTGTTCTGGTGATGTTTTAGGTGAATTTCATGTCAAATTCCTTCCGTCTTCCAAATCATTTTTTTCTTTGAGGTGTCAGCTGATTGATCTTTTAAGACAGTTATAATCACCTGTATAGTCATAAACAATTATTCCTTTTCGAGATTTGTAATTGCCTCTGAAGTGAATTTGCCTGGAAATACATAGTAAGTGTTTCTGAAAACAACACTCTCCCTCTGTCATCTTCTAGTTGTTTTGTAGCTAAGTTGTTATCTTCTCCTTGTTTTTGGTCAGACAACCTTCTACAGAATTGTGTCGAGGACTTGTTTTCCTTTAAAATAGAGATGCTTCTTGAAAGGATTTGGCT
Source organism: Erythroxylum gracilipes (assembly GCA_026413385.1). Taxonomy (NCBI): domain Eukaryota; kingdom Viridiplantae; phylum Streptophyta; class Magnoliopsida; order Malpighiales; family Erythroxylaceae; genus Erythroxylum; species Erythroxylum gracilipes. The sequence goes on from JANZLC010000006.1 coordinate 32,974,834, forward strand.
TCGGCAGTATTTGTATTTTTGTGACTTCGATTGACTTTAGGCAATTTTATAGTTTTAGTTCTGTTTCAAGCCTTGTTAAGCCCACTCTTTTAAGAAATGATACGAACGTGTTGGGGGTCCTGAGTCCGTCTTAAATATCCTTAGTTCATCCTCTGTTTCTGGTTTTGTTCCTTTACTTGCTCATTCAAAATTTCTGTCATCTATCTTGCTCTTTACTGTGCTCAAATCTAGTTTGTTTCACTGTGCTTGTTGAAGAAGATTCATGGATCATATGAAGGCTTTATCGATTTATCTGGTTGAATTTTGCCTTGGAACGTCTTATCTGTTGCAGTGCCTACTCTAATGAAACAATAACTTCGTACTTTACAAATTAATGATCATAAAATTTCTTTGCTTGTAGTCCTTGCATACTCATACAGATGAGACTGATTAGGCTGGTTCTGCATAATAATTGATTGTAAAATTTGTTTCGTGGTCCAGGTGGAGATAGTAATGCTAGGATCATGAGAAAGAAAGGGAGTTGGTTTTCTGCCATCAAGAGGGTCTTTTTACCCCACTCCAAGGACAAACTAGCCAACGTAAGTAGTATTCTTATGGTGAATTTCTTTTTTAAATAAAATTTCTCAAACCTCAATTATATTTTCCTGCAATCTGTTTACCTGAATAGTTATGGATCATCTAAAGTATCATAGACAAACAACATGAATGACTTTGAGTGTTTCTAACTTTTAACTTTACTAGAAAGGGAACTATAGGTCCCATAGCTCTCAATGCCAGATCTGAAAATACACCATTTGAAGGTGGAAAGGATGGGCCTATTACTGCAGTATGAATAACTATAGTTACTGGGATATTGATGTTTTCTTTTTTCAGGGCAATGTCTAGGTGGTTCATGGCATCAACTACATATTGTGCCAGAGGCCCTGGAATGACCTCATTACCAGCAGCTATATACCTGAGTTTGACTGCAGGAATGTAAGGTATCACATTTGTTGCAACCCATTGAGTTGCAAAGTTATAGTCTCCTGCAAGTTCTGGCAAATCCTGATTTCGAACGCCAACTACAGTTTCTATCCCAGAGTTTCCTAAAGCATTCAATACAATTGGATTTGGATCAAAAAGTCTAATTTTCTGTATGTTTTTAGATTTTAGCAGGGTCACCACTTGATCTGGAGGTGGAAGATTGTCTCCAAGGAGTCCATAGTTCAACCCAATACCTTGTGCTCCTACATCAAACACAAAAGGTAATGAACAATCTAAATAAATATGGAAGGCAATGAATGAAATTACACACAGCAGGTAAGAATAAAAAAGATCTCAGTACAAAACTAGAGTTCATAAGAATCCCAGTTGTTTTCAGCCATTTAAAAAAAAATAAGATCTACATCACAAGAAAAGGAAAATGAATTCATAATATCCATCTGATAGAGCAGGAGTCCTATCAGCAAAAGTTTGTCTTGTGTGCATCTACAAGCACAAAATTCTGGACATGCAGGGAAAGTAAGAATATGCAAATCTGCATGACTGAATAAGAAGCACGCTCTGACAGAGAAGAGAAGTAGACTATCCATATCATCATCTCAAAAACCACCGTTGAACACTCTGCATGGCTTCACTTTATAGAGAACAAAGATCCATTATCGTTAAATGTGGAATATATTAATCTAAACCCCCTATGGAAATGTATCTCAAAGATCAAAATCTACCCTTTATGGAATATCTTTGCTCAGGACGTGAAAGGTGCAGTCATGCTGGTCCTGATATTTCTGGTTCTTAACATAGCAAGCAGAAATGACATGACACTGTGAGAGATACTGTTGTGTAGCTGTTCAACCTTAAACTAAAAGAGAAAATTTTGATTCTATATAGGTTAGGCTGGAATTTGGAACAACTGTATATGAATGAATAGTTGTAGGTACATCCCTGTGTCACAGCATTTTTTTTCTTTTCACTCTTTTAAGTTTCTTGTTCTTTTCTTAAATGGTAAAAAATCATTCAAATCCACTAAAATGCTTAGGCGTCGATTCAAGTAAGGACTAAACGGCATGTCAAGGCAGGATCAGAGATTCAGCAGATAATTACAACTTGCCATGTAACACATTCAATTCTAATTTAATTAAAATTAACACAAAATTACAGTCTAACTTAGCTATAGCTTTACTGAAACATTGTATTAAAAGTAGAATACAAGCAAAGCAAACATACTGTTAACAGCTAGTTTGTACTGTCTGGGACTAACTTAGTATCAACAGTATCATACAATTAAGTGCTTCTAATTCTCCCATGGAGTTACTTTTAGTCCTGGAAGCTGCCAAAAATTTGGATGTTCATGCAACAAATGGAAGCTTGTAGCTTGTCACTTGTCAACAATAGAAACAACAGAGATGAACGTAGGTGATTCCCTAAGACACTGATTTGACTCATTTACCAGCACATAAACTCTAAATCTGTTCACTTTTTGTTATTCAACCACTGATTTTACACAATCTCTGCCACAGAAAAGTTGACAAAAGATATCACTACCACTTCCAATAGGATCCACATGCACGAATTACAATGGTTCAATAGCTACTAGAGTGCCAAGTTTTCATGGAATTGCAATTAGAAAAGTTAAATCACAACACTGTCACTAATTGTTAGCTTGGAGGACTTGTAACAAATAAGAAAAAAGGAGTACACGTGGCTTATGAAAGAAAAGTTGAAGTCAAATCAGAGAGTGCACCGAAGTCACTTTCAATCCTCTAAACTTCAGGTGGCTTCTCATCATCACAATTTCAGCCGTTCTCTCAGAAAACATAACTGCTCTCTTAAACGTGGTAGCTATTCCAATGTTACTACAGCTATTTCTCTTCAAGGGGTATAGTTGTTTCTGAGTCACCAAGTCTGGACATCTTCAAGGCACTTTGATAAGCTTCCTTTGTCACGCCGTAGTAAACCGGCATACTTCCTGAACATGTAATGAAGTTCCAACCAAAAGCAGAGCCACCTACAATATAGCTTCCTGGAATATAACTATCATCCAGCTTCATACTAGAATTTGAGGATGGAGGAGGTTCCTTCTCGGGAGATTCTTCCATAGATTGCTCTGGTCGAACCTGCTCTCTTAGAGTTCCATCCTCTTTTCCATGCCATGATTGTTTTTGAAGCACATTTTCAGAGGAGACAGGGTGACTTTTTGATGCAACCTTGTCAAGGGGTTTTATGTCTGAAGTCATCTGTATGTAGAGGTCCATGAGAAGCTTCATTTCTACAGTTAATAAATTACATGAATTACAGAGATGCTTAAAACTATACATACTGCAAATTATTTATCATAGTTATGAGAAGGAAAAAACCATCACAAAAATGTCTCATTTAATAGGAATGATATTCATTGAGAAACTTAAAAGTGCCAGTAAGACTCACGCATTTTAACTTCACAGGCTGCTCTGCAATTTCGGAAGTCAGAAGTCCGAAGAACCTAAATCAAGAGCTCCAAAAGAAAACCTAAAGTCAAGAATAGATGAATATAACACACATCTTTACATGAATAAATGATTTTGCACATAATTAGGTCCTAACTTCTCATCATATTTAATTACAACACACTCAGACGGCCAACTGCACTGCATGATAGACCAATTTTAAGTGTTATCCATTTCGAAAAGAACTTGCTGTCAAAATATGAACCATCTCTATATTTAATAGATACATTGCTTACCAATATAAAGAAACTTTCAAAGGATTCTCCATTCAGATGCAAAGTTTAACAAATCAAGACGTTATGTGAGGTATTCCTAGCCATGTTGTTTACAGTCTACTTCTCTTCTAATGATCCATCTAACTGTAAATGGAAAGTTTTAACCACACCTTTTACTTAATTGAGTTTTGGTTCAGAAATAAGTGTCCGTGGCTGTGGGGTTAAACATGCTGATTTTGGGATCCAGAACACACTGACCACCACCATTACAATCATGAGTTGATGAAAGTAGCCCCTCAAACATTACAAAAATGAAAGGTGAATCACTTTTGGCCGCGACCAGCATTCTCAATTAGCACTGAGGAATCACACTTGACAGAATTCAGCAGCAACAGCGCAATGAATTCAATCCAGTAACCAAAACAGATCATCACTAAAGGGGAAGGAGAAAATGGAAAGGTCGGGGATCATAATAGAAAATAATGGTATGACAGATATCGTCATGAATATGCCATCCCAAAGAGGATTAGTAGTACAACACTCAAATTTCCACACACTGTGGTAGGTGATGATGCAGTTTCATTCATATGCTCATTGAGAAGCAAGATATACTATGTCAAAGTACAAGATCAGGACATCAAACCAACTGTGCCATCAAGTAAACGCCTTGAAGCTTTTGATGCAAAGAAAGTCTGCATTTCTATAGCTAGATTACAAATAAATAAACCCAGATGATTGTTTAGCACTTTTAAACCAAGAATCATTCTTTTACTACCATCAAAAGGTGGTAATGCTTACATGAATCCCTAAAAACATGCATTTATCAGGATTTAAACCTAGTAACTTCCCAACCATCAGGGCAAACTCCTAGGGTTAAGCGAAAATTACTAGTTAAGCTCTAATTTCCACTATTGCCTACAAATTGAAAACAAACAATGACAATAGATCCTCTTATAAATCCCTCTATAACTTTATCTGTTGGATTACGAGCCTTTTATTGCCAAAGAGCCAACAATAAAAAGAATGTTTTTTTACTTCAAAACCATAAAAACCCAAAACAACCAACGTAAACCAATTGCTAAAGTTCCTCAAATCAACCACAGCTCAACAAGAGCACACCCAAAATGATCAACGTTAACCAAATTATATTATTACCTCGATGACTTGTGGGCGAAGTTGTCAAAGAAGAGCAAGTATTTTGAAGTAGGAAGACTTCAAAAGAGTCGACGAGTTTCTCATCGAAATACTTCCTCTTCCTCGACGGATTCTCCATCGGTGGTGGTTGTGGTGACGACTCAGGAGTTACCGTCTTAGGTACCATGTGATTAGGAGCTTCGACTTTAGACGACACCGTTGGGCTTGTCTCTTCCATAACCATATAACACAAAACAATTATATAATATGAATTTTAAAGAATAACGTATTTAAAAAAGTATCTCTTTTATCTTTTTTTACAGTTTTTTTAGTTTTTAATTTAGTAATTAATATTTAAATTTTATATAAATTAAATCAAAAATTATTTGTTAATATGACATGTTTATTAAATATTTATTTATTAATCCAAAAATTAATATTTTAATTAAATTTTTAAGATTTTAATTTTGATATTAAATTAAAAAATATTAAACAACTAAATACTTGAATGAATATCCCAATTTTAAATTTAATTTCTCGTCTTATTTCTTTTATATTCTTTTAAAATAAGAAGAAAAACAACAAAAATATTAAAGTATAATAGTATATTACAATATCATAATTAAAAAGCAAAAAGAGTTGTCTTCATCACATGTTTAATTATATTGTTATATTACTAATTATTATTAATGATAAATTAATTTTTAACATGATATTATCATAAATTTGATAATGTTTATAAAATAATTTGATTGAGACATAAAAATTAGTTAATTCAAAGAACAATTTATCGAAGAGTTAGGGCTTGATGAGTTTGAATTTGGTGTAAAACAATCTATAATTGTGAGATCCCACATCAGTTGGAGGGAGGGAACGAATACCTCTTTCTTATAGACGCGTTTTTTACCGCTTAATGTACCGAATCCCATTGGAACTCTGAGGTTAAATATGATTGGGTGAGAGTAGTACTAGGATGAGTGACCTCCTACAAAGGCCTTGGGAAAAGCAAAACCGTGAAGGCTTGGCTGGGCCAAAGTCCAAAGCGGACAATATCTGTAAGCGGGTGATCTAGGATGTTACAAGTGATATTAGAGCCAGTACCCGAATCGTTGTGCCAGTTAGGCTGGGCCCCAAAGAGAGTAAGGCCCTAAAGGGGTGGAAAGTGTGAGATCTCACATCGGTTGGAGAGGGGAACAAAGTACGTCTTATAAGGGTATAGATACATCTCCTTTACAGACGCGTTTTATATGCCCTAATGCACCGAATTCCATCAAAACTTCAAGGTTAAATGTGCTTGGGTGAGAGTAGTTATAGGATGGGTGAACTCCTGGGAAGGCCTCGGGAAAACTAAAACCGTGAGGGCTAGGCTAGGCCAAGGCCCAAAGCGGACAATATATGTAAGCGGATGATCTGGGATGTTACAAGTGGTATCAGAGCTGATATCCGAACCGTTGTGCCAGCTAGGCTAGACTCCAAAGAGGGCTGGGCCCTAAGGGGGGTGGAGAGTGTGAGATCTCACATCGGTTGAAGAGGGGAACGAAGTACGTCTTATAAGGGTACAGATATCTCTCCTTTACAAATACGTTTTCTATGGTTTCATGCGCCGGATCCCATCGAAACTCCGAGGTTAAATGTGCTTGAGTGAGAGTAGTACTAGAATGAGTGACCTCCTGGAAAGGCCTCGGAAAAAGCAAAACCGTGAGGGCTTGGCTGGGCCAAGGGTCAAAGCGGACAATATCTGTAAGCGGGTGATCTGGGATGTTACAATAATCATATTAAGAGGGAGTCAAATTTCCTGTTTCAGTTATGGTATTCCTATCATGTTATATTAAATCTTATACATACATTTATATGGACCTAACATAAATGTGTGGGTGAGATTAATAAAACAAAATAACTAGAACAAATAATTTGATTTGTGTTAAGAGTTGATATAAAGAGTTAGCAAAATGATGTCATTTTTCGATACAACACAATGATTGGGCTCTAACCAAGCTCAAATCTTGATATCTACTTATATTGGGGATCAAATTCAAAATTGGGTTAAACTAAAGTCTTTTTCAAAATTTTTGGGTCGAGTTTAAATTAAGGAGACTTGACCCTAATCTAACTTAATGTCATTCTTATTGGATGGTAAAAATAGAACATAAAGCCCTAAGCAATTAGGATTCTCATTCGATAAGTAAAATAATATCTTTCTTTATTCCTATTTTAAATTATTTAATTTAATTTAATTTTTTATTATATATATATTTTATGATAATTTAATACTAACTAAACATTTAAATCTCTTACATTACTGTTTAATCTGTAATCCAATTTTTAAAATATTAAAAAATATGCATAACTCAGATAAGTTGATAAAATAGGCATGTAACATCTTTCAATGGACTATTTTGGTATTGAGGAGCTAATATAAATCTAACATCCAAAAGAAAGCTGAAAGCTTAGCTAATTTTTTAATTTGATTTTCAAATTTTTAGTTCGACATGTTTTAATCACTCTTTTTAATTTTTTTTGACTTTTTAGTTTGACTTACTTCAATAACTCTTGTCGTAAAAAATTCAATCAGTTTATTAATTAATCAACCAGATTTTGTAAACTAATCGATTTTTATAAATTAAAATAAACTAATTAATTTTATTTAACAATTTCTTTTTCAATTGAACTTTAAATTTTCCGATAAGTAAAAACAATCTCATTCAATAATATTCCAAATTTAATAGAAAGCATATTTATTTAAATTTTTTATTTGCATTTCTTTCAATTTTCAAAATTTATGAAAACCACAAAATGTAATTTTTATATCAATAAAAATTATAAACAATTTAATTAATTAAAAATAATTTAATTTTGTAATTAAATTTAATAATTACTAATAAATATAATTAAATTTAAAATTATCTTTAAAATATATAGATTTTAGATAAAATTTGATTTGATAATTAAAATATATTTAAAATATTATTTTACAGATAATTTATTAATAAATATTATATAAGAGATTAAAATATATTAAAATAATTAAAATAAATTATTTTAAAATTTTATCTAATATATAATTATCATCAATAATAAAAAAATAACTACATTTACGTTACCATTCAAATTATTTTTTATTAAAAAAGACCAACAATAACAATATCATCCCAAAAAAAGTACATGGGAAATCTTGAAAGATCTAGAGATACAGAATCTTATCCATAGATCCATTGCAGAAATAAAAAATCTTAAACAATTTTCATGTGAAAAAACAGAGTAGAGAGTTAAAACAGAGGCAAGCATGTCGGGAAACGTACATGCATCCATTGTTTCTCATATGTTGATATATGATTCCAACCGATCTCTT
>JANZLC010000006.1:33005363-33041962 GCA_026413385.1 Erythroxylum gracilipes
CCTATTTACCCACAACTCGGACAGAACAAATCATTTCAGACATTTCATATAATCATGCAACAATCTCATCGGACGTTTATTGTCCGGAACAGTACACAATCAGTACAACACAACATGAGCACTCGGACATTCATTGTCTGGCACAGTACACAAATCAGGACAGAACAATCAAAGTGAGACCGTCCCGGGTCTATTACTTATTGACCGATATGACTTACTTACTGAAATTACTGAAATTCCTGATGATTGACTGATTTCTGTCTTGGGTGGCATCCACATATCCTCCCAGGGGGTATTTGGGTGTTACAGCCACAAGTGAATTAATCCCGAATTTTGTGTACTACTACAAAACTCCCCACTTTAGGAGGGTCAATGTATGCAACCTTTCCTTTATAATATTTTTTATAAAGAGACTGTTTTTTATGATTCGAAATATTAGTAATCATATGATTCGATAAGGTCATAGATAAAAAAAATTTACCAGTTGCTTCAAGACTCTCCCTCTCAACATAAATTAATAATTTAAGATATTTATAATAAATTTATAATTTGAGTCGAATTTAATTAATTTGATTTAAAATTATAAAATAAGTTGAATTATTATATAACTAACATTTAATTTATCTGCATGTGATATTCAAAGAAAGGGTTTTTCTAAAATATTGAAATTATAAAGAATTTTTCAAAAATTTTATAAATTAAAGTGCATGGAAATTTTAAAATTACAAAAAATAAAAATTACAAAAAATATTTTTCTGAAAAATATTTATCCAAATTACACAAACAAGTAATTACTAATTAATTAAAGACAAATTAAGCTACTTAAACCTACAGAGAATAGTTAGAATCGAACTGCAGTTCTTTAAAAATTGTGTGATTTTTACCTGATTTGCCTGTCCCAACCCTTTTGGAAGCAGATCATTAATAAGTGCTTCCCAGATCTTTTGTCCTCTGAAATAAAGTACCGACTCCTGTTTCAGGCATGCAAGTTGTGTTACAATCCAGATTACATGAACAAAAATGTCAAAAGCCTGGTAAGATTTAGGTTATATGACAGATTGTTTTGTAAGAAACTGGAAATTTTGCTAAACTGAGCTATACCCCATCGTTGAACTCCATGTCACCGGCAAAAGAAGCTCCATCACAATATCTAAGCTTCACTCGATTCCAGTTGTAAAAATCTGATTCATGATCCAAGATCCATTAGTGATTTGTGAAAACTGTCTAAATGTCGGGGAGTGAGTATGCTTACCAGGATTAAGGGAAGCATTATTACTTAAGATTCCTGAGAAGATCTCCAGTTTCCTCATGTAGATTGTTGATCCTCTTCTAGTCTTTGCTCTCTCCAAACATGTTGGAATATCATTGCACCACCCTCCTCCCTGATAAAACAAGATTTTAGTTTCTAATATATATATATATAGCTTTAAAAATGCTTAAACAACACTAATTTGGAGTACTTTATTAAGCAAAATTATACATAGTAACTTTTTTCCTGTTAATCATTACTCCAGAACTTAATATAATGTATCTTTATAAGAAAACCTACCTCAAACTGCAAAATCCAGTTGTTTTCTCCAGAACCGAAGCCTGTATGCAGATGATACGCGGGTAAACTTCCATCTAAACAAACTACAAATAATCAAACCCCAAGTAGTTCAGAATAAGCAAACAAACAAAGAGAAACAAGTATGGAAAGAGACAAAGATATATCATATATATATATGATTACTAAATATAAATAAAGAAAAGATTCTCACAAATCCCAAGATAAATATCATTATGTCAGCCACTGAAAATGGCATATTTGGAGCTTTGGACCTGTTAATGGAGAACTAGACACCATCGTTACAAACTTACAGGCACCACTAGCCGAGGCATTGTGAACCAAAGTCATAGGCACCAGTAGGAGCCGACCATCTTCACCGGTGCACCGAGATGTGAACCCTAGCAGAACCAGTGCGACCACCATTCCAGCTAGTGCTGTGTTCATCTTGTGTTTCTTCAAAAAGAAAGTGCGGAGCCAGTGATAATCTGAACCTGAATCTCTGTGCATGTATGTGAAGTTTTAACGTAAAGAAGAAGATAAGACATTAATCTTGAGAAACTGAGTAACTTACTGTATCAGATTGACGAAGAATGTTCATTCTTATGATGGAAGGCCAACTGGGTATATGGTATAACTTTCGATTAGGATCCCTCGAGCTTTCCTGAGAAAAATGCAGATGTGTTCATCGAACCAGAAGTCAACAAACAAGAAGACGCGGACAAAGAGAAAATAAGATAAAAGTAAACATCACAAATTCACAGCAAAAACACATAGTTATTTAAGGGTTTCAATTAACTTCTATATATACATGTATATCACTAAACATGGCATGAACCGAATTCAAATCTCCCGTGCCGTAATCTCGGTGACCAAATGTTCCTAATAACATTCAACCATATTAGTGCTTTTATCATATAGTTGCCATATATTGTATTTTTGTTACGTGAGGAAGCTATTGGAGCTGGGATGTCAACGATGCTTTTATCTAGGGGTGAGCATTATTCGGATCGGCCCGATTATCCAATCATGCCCGAATTAATTCAGATAATAAAATGCTAAATTTCGGATAATTCGAACCGGATCGAGTATTACTCGAATTATTTTCCGACCGGGACGGGTAATTTTAAAAAAATTCAGGCTGGTCCGATTACCCGAATTAGGTTATGAAAATACATTTCGTTATTTTTTTGTAGAATTAACAGATTAATTATGCTAGTTAATTGAAATATTTGGTTATATTATTAGTGAATTCAACTATTTGTTGAGATATGAGAATATAATTCAAGTATTTAGTTATTTTGTGTAATTTTTAAAAGAGAACCAAATAAAATTTAGGATAATTCGGACTTACCCGAACAAAATTTCGAGTAATTCGGGACGGGTAAATTAGGGTAATGAAATTTCGGGCTCTGAGCGGGTAAGATGGAAAAAATTTAGGATAATTCGGGTCGGGCCCGAACAGTAAAAATTGGGCCCAAATTACCCGAATGTTTACCCCTACTTTTATCATATAGTTGCCATATATTGTATTTTTTGTCACGTCACAAAATGAGGATACTATTGTAGTTAGGGATATCCATGGGTAGAGCTCGGCCCAAGCCACTCTTGGCTCAGCCCGGCCAGACCCTTGATCAAATGGTCCACGGCTAGCTTGACCCATCACTATTTTTTAAAAAAATTATAAAATAATATCATTTTTATTATTTCAATCAGGCCACGGATCAGCTTGTGGCCCAGTTTAACTGAACCATTTTGGCCCATAATCTATTTGTGGCGCAGTCAACTCGAGTTAAAATTGGGACAAATCGAGCTAAAATTAACATTATTAATTAAAGTTGAGTGAGGAAGGAGTGCCCAACAAGAAGTAAAGAAAAAATGCATAATTATTTTAAAATTTTTGATATTTTTATTTATTAAATAATAAAATTTGACAAAAATATAATATGTGATTGCCAAATAACAAAAATACTAATTTGACATGATAAATTACGTGAATTGCATTAACAAAAAACATAATTCAAAAAACATAATTCCACTGTACTTTTCGTAGAAAAATTAAAAATTTGAATATTTTTCACCACTTTTTAAAGATCAAAATATTTAATATGTAAAATGGATCATTAAATATTATGATATTTAAAAAGTGGTGATAAATACTCAAAATTTTAATTTTCTACAAAAAGTACAGTGATGTTATGTTTTTTGATTAGGGGTAGTCGAGTTGGCAGAGTAGAAAAGCATGAAATTAAAAGGTCATGTCACATGTGTTCGATTCTTTCTACCTATGTTATCTCGATCGAACTTATTGTACATGACTTATTTAGTGTGAAATACTCGATTAATATAATTTGCAGACTATTGCGACAATCCGAAAATTTATCTAGTGCACATCTAAAAGGTAACTTGTTACTTCTATCCAAAAATAAATAAATAAATAAAGTACAATTGCTAAGGGCAAAGCTGTAAAAATGAACACAATCCATTTTCTCGCTTTTCGTTTCAATCTACGAGAATTGAGATCGCAGCAGAGAAGAGTGGGTTGAAGAGGAAGAAAGTCTTTCAAGCTCTTCCAAGTCAAGGTCAAAGAATATCTCTTCAATCTTACAAAATTTCGGTTCCAGAGACTCTAAATCTTTCAAAAGTCTTTTCTTTAGATCTATATCTGCCGACATGCATACACCTTTTTCACGTGTTTTACCGTACATGTTCGGTTAATTGTTAGATTCACAGAGTTAGTTGCTATTGCGTTTATTATAGTGTTAGATGTTAGAGTGGAAGAGCAGAGTTGGATTGTATGAGCTTTGGGTGGTAGTTTGATGTTTGTATGCTGAGAAAATCGAGTGGTTAGTATAATAGGAAGTTTTGACATCTTTTATTTGAAACGTTTGGTTGTGAAGTTAGATGCTAGTGCGTTTATTATAGAGTTAGATGTAAGAGTGGAAGAGCAGATTGTATGAGCTTTGGGTGGTAGTTTGATGTTTGTATGCTGAGAAAATTGAGTGAATAGTGTAATAGGAAGTTTTGACATCTTTTAGTTGAAATTTTTGGTTGTGAATTAGTGTTTGTTTCCTTGAACTTGAATTCATTCTGAATATGTGTGAATATATTTGGTTGTGAATTGGTGCTTGTTGTGTTCAGTTCATTGGAAACCTGAATTCTTTCTCATATGTTTGATTTTTTCTTGATGAGGAATACCATTTTTATTATTTATGAAGGTTTGTTTTTAGTTTCAGATTTTTAATTCAATTGAGAAAGTCAACAAGATTGCAAATTTAGATTTCTGTTTTACCTTTGTTTTACTTCAGGTTACAATAATCTGAATAATTCATTGTTATCTTGTTACATAGTTGTGTACAGAGAACTAAATTGTTTGCAGGACGCATCCACCGATTAGTGGATTTCAGTTCTTTAAATTTATTGTTACTAATTGAATCAAGTATTCATCCAATTCAATTACAGTTTTGACATTGAGTAGCTTCTTCTTCCTTTCTTTTTTTCCCGCAGGCTTGACGAGTTTCTCCTATCAATTGTCTATCAAAAAGAAAAGAGAAATTTGGCTATAGGGCTTATTTCTTTTTATGTGTGGTGAAAAGTCTGGCATTCTTGATATAATTAGCTTTTAGAAAGTCAGCTCTTCAATATGGAGCCCTTGTGGAAGCTCTTTTATCTATTGGAACCTGCTCCTGTCACACTAATTGTAACAGCAGTAGCAGTGACATTTGGATCGGCATTTCGAGCTTTAAATTATGGGAAAGAAATGGAGCGAAACCGTGATCTATCAGAAGCTTCAATTACACTGGATAGGTCTCAAGCATTAATGATCCCCATAGTGAGCTCTTGCAGCTTACTTCTGATGTTTTACCTGTTTTCTTCTGTCTCACAACTCCTCACTGCATTCACGGCCATTGCCTCCGTTTCTTCCCTGTTCTTCTGTTTCTCCCCTTATGTTGCCCATATTAGATCGTACTGTGGTTTTACGGATCCATTTGTGTCCCGGTGCTGTTCAAAGACATATACACGATTCCAGGGGTTATTGTTGTTGGCATGCTCTATTACAGTTGCAGCTTGGCTCATATCTGGACATTGGATATTGAACAATTTGTTGGGGATATCTATATGCGTTGCTTTTGTAAGTCATGTGCGTCTTCCAAACATCAAAATATGTGCATTGCTCCTTGCATGTCTGTTTGTATACGACATATTCTGGGTGTTCTTCTCAGAGAGGTTCTTTGGGGCAAATGTAATGGTATCAGTAGCTACACAGCAAGCATCAAATCCTATTCATACAGTGGCTAATAGTTTGAGTCTTCCTGGGTTGCAACTGATAACAAAGAAGCTTGAATTGCCAGTGAAAATAGTCTTCCCCAGGAATTTGTTGGGCAGTACAGTTCCTGGAGGAAGTAATGCAGATTTCATGATGCTTGGCCTGGGTGACATGGTATGATTGTTTTTCAAGTTAATGGTCTTACGGCAGCATTTTACCATCAAGATGCATGGAATTTTTTCTTTTTTCGCATCAAATTTCCTGCATATAATACCAAAAATTTCTTTCGAGCGATTTTTTTGGGGTTCTGCTATATAGTTGAATAATTTTGATGGAATCTTCACCTACAACGATATTTCTGAATCATCATTCTTGCAGCATCTGCTCTTTTTTGGTATCGGGTTCTGTCATCTCTTTTGACACAGTTGTTATTGCAGGCTATCCCTGCCATGCTTCTAGCCTTGGTCCTTTGTTTTGATTATCGAAAGAGCAGAGATCCACTAAATCTCATAGATTTACATTCCTCAAAAGGGCAAAAATACATATGGTATGCTTTTCCTGGATATGCAATTGGATTGGTTACTGCTTTGGCAGCTGGCATTCTGACTCATTCACCTCAACCTGCACTTCTATATTTGGTATACCTTTCAACTAAACTTGTGCAAGTTCTTGGCATTTTGGTTGGAATTTTACACACTGATATTTTCTTTCTTTCATTATTACATGTTTTACTATTATTCTTATTTATTTTGTTGCTTTGATTGATCTTTGTAACTTCATTTTAACATATCCACCTATTGTTATATTTCTTTTTTTAACATTTTATTACACATTTAAGTGTGTTAACCTCATGCTATCTACCAATTGCTAAATGTTAGCCTAGTTGCATGTGTAGAAAGCATTATGATATCCTCGTATTGAGAAACTTATGAAATATTGCTTCTATGGATTGTCTTATGTCCATGATTGAGAATCTGTCCGAGTCAACTAAAAAGTAGCATACTTTCTCCTGATTAACCATTTCAGTTTCATTGTTCGTGGCAAATTTATTCTTGAGTTTAATTTCTTGGTGAAATTATGCAGGTGCCTTCCACATTAGGACCTGTAATTGTGGTCTCATGGATTAGGAGGGAGCTAGCTGAAATATGGGAAGGAAGCACGCCAAACCCCAGCGATAAAGCTCGTGAAGTAGAAGTTTGAGCTGTAGAATCTCCCGCGAAGTTTGCAGGTCCGGTATGAGAAGGAAACTGTAAATTCACCACCTCAAACTTCTATCCTTTGAATACCTGACTAGAAGAATTATTGTTTACTTTGTAGAATCAAGAGCAAGAGATTCATTGCATCATTTTTCTTTAAGTTATTGTTACTCTCTTCACAGCTCTCTCTTCTGCTCCAAAGATCTTGGTCTATA
Source organism: Erythroxylum gracilipes (assembly GCA_026413385.1). Taxonomy (NCBI): domain Eukaryota; kingdom Viridiplantae; phylum Streptophyta; class Magnoliopsida; order Malpighiales; family Erythroxylaceae; genus Erythroxylum; species Erythroxylum gracilipes. Next base: position 33,012,588 of record JANZLC010000006.1, read on the forward strand.
GGGACCAAGTACAGTGATCTAGTTCTGTGGAACTGAACTGTTTAAATGAAACAGCATGAAGAGGTCACCTCCTCTTATTTGCAAAGCATAACTCATGCATGGAAGATTTCAAAACAAGAAAGTTATTGGGTTGGCTTCGGGTTCAGGATGGTCGGCTCACTCGAACAGTCCAGTGTCGTTTTGATAAAGTTCAAGAACCTATGGTCCTGAGTCACATTTTGAATCGAAAAGAAAAATTATGCCAAACTCTAACTCTAGGTAACTTGGGCCTGTCGTTCTTTTGCCATCTCTAATATTAAGTTATATTTTTAAAAATATTTTACATTGTTTAATTTTATTAAAATTTTATTTAATTTTATTACGATTTATTAAAACCTTTTAGATCTTTAACTTTTTTAATTAGTTTAACTTATAGTTTAACTTTTTAAACATTGATTATGTCTCATAATTAATAAAACATTGTTGATTGTATCTTAAACCTTAATTCTCTAACTACATACCTAGGTTTACTAAGTCTCTGTTTGGTTGAGCTTATACCAGTAAACTTTTTTTGTAGATATTTTATAAAAAGAACTTTTCTAAAAAGTCAGTTGACTGTTTAGCTGTTATTTTAAAAAGAGTTTTTTTTAAAGAACTTCGTACAGTAGACTATTTGACAACATAAAAATAAACATCACTTTTATTTTTAATTCTATTTTATTTTGTAATAAATATTATTTATGCATATAAATATTATTTAAAGTATATTAAACGATATGCAAAGTACAATATATTAATTATTATACAATTTTAAACCATATGAAACATAAATAAAAATACATTTAATTAAATCTTTTATATAGATTATAACATAAGTAAACTAATATCGAAAATAAATATTAAAACATATAAAAAAGAGCCAAATAATATTATATAAATCTTAAAGTAAAATTTTAAGTTGAATAAATAGTTAAATACATATTAAATAGGAAGATAAGCTTGTGAATATTGCAGGAATTATGTGTAAAAAATAAGGACAAAAGGGACTAAAAGATAGACTCATTAATTGATTTGAATAATCTACCTGAAAAATGCTTTTTTGAGAAGTTCTAAATTTAAGCTTCTTAAAAAGCTGTATTTTGACCGTCAAAAAAATCATATCTATTAAAAAAGTGTTTTTTTTTAATTTTACAGCCAAAAAATTATTTTTCTTAAAAAAGACGTTTATAGTAGAGAAAAGTACTTATTAACCTCCAAAAACCCATAGCCAATCTAAACAGGCACTTAATCCACTTTATAGCTTTAGGTGATATTTTTTAATATAATAATAATAATATAAAAAATATCAAATAATTTGTAAAAACCTACCCGTTTTTCGAAACGACATGTCGTTTGATATTTTTAACTGTATAAGGACAAAATACAGTTATAGATAAAAGTGCTCAGTCACTCTGCTATTATCTCGCTACGATTACACACCAAAACCCTGGAAATCTCCTTCAATATTCAAATTAATTCTCAGTCTCTGGGATTTCACCTTCTCCTACAACCACCTTCAATGGCTGCAACTTGTTCTCCGACCTCTCTCCAGATCCGGTTGGCCTTCAATTGCAAGACCGGTAAGGGATCGGCTGCTGTTTTCCCACGGACGCTTCGAATTGGGGGTTTCGATCGTCAATGCCGAATTTTTTGTGGGAATGGAGTGCAAGGACGTCGTAATTGGAGTTCGTGGGTCGGGTGGGTCTCCTCGGATGATAATTTCGCTGGATGGACCGATTCCGATGGCGAAGAGCAGACTGTTGAGTCGCAGAGAAAGAAATGGCTTGGAGGTATGAGAGTGGCTCATTATGTTAATTTGGGTCCTTTATATGAATCTTCGTTGTTAATGACGTTTTCATTTTGACTGATTTGAATGGTAGTGTTTAAGGTAGTTGTAATTATTTCATTTTTACCTTGATGAATTGGTTTAATTGTGTATATTAGTTTAGTTAACATCTCTTTTAATGAGAAATTAAGTAATTTATCGTGAAATTGTTTTAGGAATATGGACTAATAACACTTTGGAAGTAGTTTTCAGGGATGGTGGGAGCTGGAGTAGCTGGGGTCGTTATAATGGCCAGTCTTACATTTGTAGCATTGTCTTTAAGCAAGAGAAGATCAAGTAAGTAATTTCCCTTTTGTTACAATAATAAAGGGTGAAAGTCTAGAGATTTTGGTAAAATGTACCTGTTTTTTATTTTATTGATTGGAATATCATTGTCTGTATGCAAAAATTGTATTCTGGCATTCTGCTGTGTTGATATTCCATGTTTAGGTGAAGAGTGGGGTTCCAGGACTTGGTATATTTTTTCACTCCTTATTTGTTGTTGTAATGAATAAATTTATTACTACATACAGAACCAATACAACAGATGGAACCATTGACAGCTCAACAGGAAACTTCATTGCAATGTGAAAATGATTATAATGAAGTTGAGGAGAACACGAGTGAGGAAAAGAGTGTGAAGCCTGATGATAGTTACCTGGAGAGTGATACAGGTATACAAAATGATCTCTCTTCATCTTCGGTACTTCATGATGCATCTAGCGAAAATAATGGTGGTGAAGCCAGTGAAGTCTTATCAACAGATGAGGATAGACATGGTAGAGAAGAAAAGGGGGTTAGTGATAATGTTCAAGAAGAGTTACAATATGAATCTGCTTTTGATGACAAGATAGTTGTTAAGAAGACTCTTGGTTCATTGGATTCGCCAGATTCTGAAATAGCACTTGAATCTAATTCTCAAATTGACCAAAATATAGTCAACAGTCGACCTGTTGATTCATTGGATGCAATAAGCCATAATATTGACAGAAATAAACAATTACTTGGATCAAATGTTGAAGAGATACCTGATCCTTCACCAATTTCTTCCAATTCAACTGCTGTCAAATCCCCGGAGCCTTTAGTACCGACTCTTCCAGTCAGTTCAGAGTTGGATACAGTTCCAGAAACTCGTGTTTTAGTAGATGATAGGGGAACCTTATCCTTGCATTCAAACCAAGAAAACCTTGATGCAAACCAGACTTTGCGTGTCTCCATTGAGAGAAATACTTCATTCCCAGAGGTGAATGAATCAAAAAGAAATGAGAGTTTTGAAACCACCTCTGTATCAGCTGCAGACAATTCGATAGAACACATACAAGATTCAGCCATTGAAAATGAGATAAATGGCAGAACATCAAGTCCTATGGGCATAAGTTCCTTATCTTCTGCTGGTATACCTGCTCCATCCGTGGTCTCTGAATTTTTGAAAGTGCCTCCTGGAAAAGTATTAGTTCCTGCAGTTGTTGATCAGGTTCAAGGGCAAGCTTTGGCAGCATTGCAAGTGCTGAAGGTACTTTTACTATATCCTGCATGTGTTTGATATTCTGGGATGATTAGTTAGTGGTGTTTAACTTGTAAATAGATGAAAAAATGACTTGCATTCTCTGATTGAAATATCCTTTTCAAGGTTATTGAAGCTGAAGTTCGACCCAGTGATCTATGTACACGCCGTGAATATGCTCGTTGGATAGTTTCTGCTAGCAGTTATCTTTCTAGGTGCGCATCTTTTAATTGTTTGGTTGTGGAATTGGAGGTTCTTGCATTGGTGCTGCCAGTCATTTGGACATTTGATTATGATTGTCTTGCAACTTCTTGAAGGAGCACAGTATCAAAAGTTTATCCAGCTATGTATATAGAGGATGTCACGGAACTTGCATTTGATGATATCACTCCTGATGATCCTGATTTCCCATCCATTCAAGGTGAGGATTGTTTGTCAGCTTCTTCATTTGTAAGCTCATCTATTCGAACCCTGCTACTTTTCTATTAATACGGAATTGGATTTCCAGGTTTGGCTGAAGCGGGCCTGATATCCAGCAAGCTTTCAAATAATGATATGCTATCTTCTTCAGAAGACCAAGGTCCATTTTACTTCCTCCCTGAAAGGTGACAGCATTTCCATGTTGACCTGGTATACTCAGATTTTCTGTTTCCTTAGGTTGTAATTATCCTCAAGAGCTGCAATCAGTCGTCAGGGAGAAGGAATTGATTATTATCAATAATTAATTCAATCAGGATGCACCTTTGGTTGCTTAAGTTACCTGCAAAACATTATTTTTTATAGTTAGGACGCAAGCAAGATATTTGAATATGCATTGATAAGGCCTGTATGATATATTCTTCTTAAGTACTATATCATGATAAAGTGCTTTATCTTTTTTTTCTAATGAATAGGCTGTTAGGAGTATTCTGGGTGTCTCTTCTAATATTGTACTGCTGTGATTTCCTGCTGCAGCCCTGTATCACGTCAGGATCTTGTAACTTGGAAGATGGCTTTAGAGAAAAAACAGCTTCCAGAAGCTAATAAAAAGGTTACAAAAGTTCAAAGCTTTTTGGCTATAATTATCTTGTATAATTTGAACACAAGATGAATCTTGTCTTTGTATATTGACTCTCTCTTAACTGCTATGTTGCTTGTATACTTGGATATGAAGTGTTGGATACGGATCTAATCTTTTATTTTATATAGGTGTTGTACCTACAATCTGGCTTTAGAGATATTGATAAAATAAATCCAGATGCATGGCCTGCCCTTATAGCCGATTTGTCTGCTGGAGATCAAGGAATTATATCACTTGCCTTCGGTGGGTCATGTCTAGAGAATTCTTTCTGAATCGTATGATCTTGATTATTGATTTGTGTGCTCTATGTCCCCCATATGCTTAGGTTGCACAAGACTTTTCCAGCCTGATAAACCTGTCACAAAGGCGCAAGCTGCCGTAGCTCTTGCAACTGGTGAGGCTTCCGAGATAGTGAATGAGGAGCTTGCCCGTATTGAAGCAGAGTCTATGGCTGAAAATGCTGTTTATGCACATAATGCTCTAGTAGCTCAGGTTGAAAAAGATGTCAATGCAAGCTTTGAGAGAGAGCTTCTCTTGGAGAGAGAAAAGATTAATGCTGTGGAGAAAATGGCTGAGGATGCAAAATCTGAATTAGAAAGGTTAAGAGCTGAGCGGGAGGGAGAAAATGCTGCTTTGATGAGGGAACGTGCTGCTATTGAATCAGAAATGGAAATTCTTTCGAGGTTAAGGCGTGAAGTGGAGGAGCAGTTGCAAAATCTTACAGCCAACAAGGTGCAGATATCATATGAAAAAGAAAGAATTAGTAAGCTCCAAACAGAAGCTGAAAATGAAAAGCAGGAGATTTCCAGGTTACAGTATGAGCTGGAGGTAGAACGGAAAGCCCTGTCTATGGCCAGGTAAAAATAGAAATATTGATGATTCCAGATTTAACATCGTGGACCATAGTTATGTGCAGATTTGCTATTGATAGTGATTTCATGCTTAAGTTACCTGTATCTAACATATTAAGTTGGTTATGTTGGCTTAAAATTCTTTTTCTAGGTGCTTTCACATAACATTCCCTATTTATAATTGGACGTTCAGTGTGTGGATGTCCTACACTTTGGGGATTTAACATTCCGTATCTTCCTGTGTAAAACCATAGGGATAAGTGGCATTCATTTTCAATTTTGTTACTCAGGGCTTGGGCTGAGGATGAGGCAAAGAGAGCTAGAGAACAGGCAAAAGCCTTGGAAGAGGCAAGAGATCGTTGGGAGAGGCAGGGCATCAAGGTCGTTGTTGACAGTGATCTTCGTGACGAGAGTACTGCTGGAGTTACCTGGCTTACCGCTGGACAGCATTTGTCCATTGAAGGAACAGTTAGCAGAGCAGAAAACTTGTTGGATAAGCTCAAGTTAATGGCAGATAATGTAAGAGAGAAGTCTAGAGGAGTAATTGATAGGATCATACAGAAGATACTCTTGTTCATTTCAATTTTGAAGGAGTGGGCTATTAGAACAGGTTTACAGGCCAAGGAACTAAAAGATGCAGCTGTATTGAAAGCTAGTGAATCCATGCAAAAATTGAACCAGAACACGGGGGAAATTAGTGTGGATATCAAGGAGAAGGTGAGAGGATGTGCAGAATTTAGTTCGGCCATCATGGAAGGTGCAAGGCGTATGGCAGACGACTGCAGAGATGGAGTAGGAAAGATCACTCAGAAGTTTAAGCCGTGAATACAACCCTTTCATTTTGCTTCATATATTAATAAGATGTGTCACTAGTCACTTGCTTAAACTTCAGTTTGTAACATTTGTTGTATCATTTTTACAAATTTGCACTTAATTTTCAAAATTAAATGGGTCTTGACTCAATACGAATGTATTTACCATTCACATGGAATGGTTTTGTTCCTTGTAACATTGTCCAATAAATGTTGTGAACAACTTCTGAGAGATAAATCGCACTTTCAAGTGAATAATTTAGCTCAGTGAAGCTAATTGGGTTTGGCCCCATCACAAATTTATGATTTATGTAATATGATGTAGATAAAAATTGAAAAATCATCGTTTGATTTCATTTGAACAAAACAAAGTTCTGGGCATAAGATTCAGTCTTTAACAGCAAAAAAACCTCTGACTAGTTTCTAACTGCAAAACAAAGATTCAATTCATTGCAGACTTTAAAATTGAGAATGGCACTTCACTTTTTCTTCTCAGCACCACCACCGGCTCTGCAAAGAACATCATCGGAGCAGAAAGTGAGAAATTTGTACAATACCATTAATATGCCAGGTCGAAGATGCTTAGGAATCGGAATTTGGATTTACTCGGGTGGAATACAAGATATTTTAGAAACTTACCTCATCTTCCTGAGAACACTGGACATCTCCTCTCTCTTCTTCTTGGCCCTCTTGTGTGTGCCCAACTTTCTTTTAGCTACCTTCAAGGCACGCTTATCCTTGCCAACTTTCAAAAGCTCAGTTATCCTCTTCTCATATGGAGCAAAACCAGCAACTTCCCTGATCAAAGACCTCACAAAGTGGACTCTTTTGCTCGTTTTCTGAAAATAAAATTAAAAGATTTAAGTGGCTTATTGAACATAGCTCCAAACTTCAAGACAAAGGGACTAGGCCAAACAAAAATATGCCCGTTTACTGAAATGATTAATTCAGTAGTCATGCGGAGAATCCTAATTTCTCATACAGGGGATCCAAAATGTTTTCTCTCAGTTCATCATACCAACTCAGAATCTAAAAGTTACAAGTAGTAGATCAAAATATAGGACATTGAAATCGCAATCAACTTACTCCTTTGCGATCAGATGGGCGTGGAGGCAATTCCCTCTTGGTGACAATGTGGCCTTTGTTCAATCCCACAAAAAGACCAGTATTAGGCTGTTTTGGAGCCATTACCTAACACCAACAACAGTTACTCAGTCTATAAACCAAAAGCACTCAATCAAGGAAACCCCTAAAAGATAAAGATGAGAATTTTTTTCTTTAAAATTCTTAGCACTAAAAACTGAAATGCTTTGACAACCTCAGTCAAACACCAGAAAGGATTGATGAGTTATCAAAGATCATACCACAAACTAGATCAGTTAACAGGTTTCAGTGAGACAGCAAACAGTTCGTACAAAAACTGCAAATCGTACAAAAACTGCAAACAAACTTTTCAAGTCAAACAGAACTTTCCAAATAAAATCCATTGTTAAAAGATCGCATCCGAACACAACCATTACAGCAAGATTAATTACTTACAACCCTCCCTAAAACATTAAATTTCACTAACGCGGATATCTTAAAACTACTTACACTACCTCCGGAACTATTTCAAATTTCTGAGAAGAGAACGAAACTAGGGACACAAAGTCTTAACATTTTCCTGCATTTTCTTAGCAAACCAGTAGATAAAAGTACTAATCTCACAAATAGAGAGGAGGAAATGAGAAAGAAGGTACCTCCCAAAAGTTGAAGCAGCCACCGAACAGGTGAGGCGGGTAAAGACGAGTTAGGGTTTTGGTGCGTTTGTCGATCCCTTTATATGCATACCAGAAGTGGTAAAATAAGTGAATGAAGAGGGTGATTTTGTCAAATTCAATTTAGACAAACGGTGTCGTTTAAGACTTTTACCTTCACCATCACACTTTAGTGGATATGTATTATAATTTAAATAACTTGTGCTTTATTTAAATTATAATTAAATCACTATTTTTTTTTGCCCAATTCTATTTAAATAACTTATTAACTAAATTGAGAAATCTACATATCTTAATTATTATAAAACTATCTAAAATTGCACTTTAAATATTATTATTGCACTTAGAAAGTGATTGAGTTAGTGAAGTAAAGGACATGAGGTCAAAAGATTTTATGTTTAAATTCTTTATTTATGTTCTCTAAATCAAGTCTGTCGTACAAGATTTGCCTAGTGCGAAATATCTGGTTGGCATAATTTACAAGTTATTATGTCAATCCAAAAATTTATCCATTATATATTTAAATGGTGGTGACTGCGAGTTTAAATTTATTAATAAGTAAAATATATTTGAAATTAAAAGTGTTCTAATTTTTTCTAATTATTAAAAAAAAAGGAAGTGGAGAAAACAAGGTGTACTTTTTGGACAAAAGCATCAACTCTAAACATTCTTTGGGAAGATAAATAAAAAGGGTAAGCTTCGGCCTAATGAAAGTGAGAGCCCATTGGAGAACTAACCAACTAACAACCTGAGCTTCTCAAACTTCACGCATAGATAAAGATTCTGTTGAATTTGGTCTGAAACTTATCATCTGGGTTTTGTGTTTTCTCTGCCACTCTAGATCCCGTTCATAAATGGCTTCCCTTTTGTACATTCTCTTCTTTGTTGCGCTTACTGGTCCAGTCTTCAGCTCTTTTGCAGAAAGGTAAAGAAACCCATCTCTGTTTCCTTCTACGCTACGTTATCCGACTGGTTCCATAGGATATAATTTGTGATTTTTGAATGAATTTTGCAGTGAATTATGCTCAGATTGTATCTCTTTCATCGTAATTTGATTTTGTTCTCGATCTCTGGCTTACAGTTTCTGACATTATTCTTCAGACGAAAACTAGTGATGTGAATCTTCTTGTGTGTTAATGGGTTGTAGTTGTTTATCCTGATTATCTGTTCTCAAGGATAAAAAACTAGTCTTGATTTTTCTGGACTGTACGAATACTTAAGTCTGGTTTGTGGAGTTATGATGCTAACTTCTTTTCTCGCGAAGAAAGATATGCAGTGATTTTTCATCTTTGCATATGTTGATCTATTAATGATTATCCTCTGATCCTTGTTATCTACTGTTTTGAGATTTCATTCATAAGTTCGTTAAATTTTAAATGAGTTGTTTTCTTTGGTTGGTTAATTGTTTTTATCCCATGTCAAGCTTCTTCTTTTTTGTCTCCTTTTATGTTCAGTAGCAGGAAAGAATTGAGGAACAAAGCGCTAAACAGTAAACTTGGAAGCGTTAGCTTAACTCGAGGCAACAGAGTTGATCCATCGCAAGTAGTCCAGCTATCTTGGCGACCGAGGTCAGGTACTTCGATTAACTTTTGCATTGTTCACTTTTTGTTATAGTGGATGGCACTTGTAATTGTCATTGCTTGTATGTTGTATTTTACATGTCTGAGTTGTTTTTGCTTCATTTTAATCTTTAGAAACTTAGATTCAATTGTGAATAACTGAAGCACGCCCTTCATTCGCAATGCTTGAATGGTTTTCCGGCCAAGAGTATGACATTCTTTTGTTTTTCATTCAGGGTTTTTTTGTACAAAGGGTTTTTGACAGATGATGAATGTGATCATCTTATTTCGTTGGTATATTCTTGTCTGATGTTTGCATTATTACTTTCAATATGCTGGTTGTCGTTTGATTTCGTGGAGATAACTTGAAAGTACTTCCTTTGATCTCAGTCACAAGATATAAAAGAAGCATCTTCTGGAGAGGGTCATGAAAGCTCAAAATCTCTTTTAAGAATAGATGTAAGTGGTCATATGGCTCCATCCTCCTTTAGCAGGTTTTCTGGGGAAACTCCATATATTCCGATGTGGATGACAAGCAGGCCTATATTTCTTGGTTTGTGTAGTTGGGGCTAAATATTCTTTGCTTGTAGATGATAATGTGCTGTAATCTATTGTCTTCTCCCATTTCTCTTTATTCTTATAGAAAATGCGGCATCTTACAAAGTGTAATTGGCCAGTAAAATTTCTGATATCTGATCCATCGTCATGTTTGTTTGCCAATCTTAGAAGTATGTTCTTTCAAACATAGCGTTTGCCCAAAGGGTGCAAATAAATATAAAAGCTTGGTGTTCAAGTAGTCTGTTCTGTCCAAGTTTGTCGTGGAGTTTCTTCTTCCATGGTATATGGATGATCCAATCAGCAAGGATCACAATTGGAAATTGTATGATTGTCCTTTTTCGAGGAAGGGACAAAACATAATCAATTTGAATTCAAAGTTCTCTTGCACTTAGTGTAGTCAGTTAACGAATTAAAGTTCCCTGTAGGATTGATCAATGTTATCTTTGGCACTTCAGGATGACAAACTCGCAAGGATTGAAGACAGAATTTCAGCTTGGACCTTACTTCCCAGAGGTAACACTATTTTGTATTTAAACTCCGATGCGGTTTGATATTTCTGTACATAATTTGACGTCTATTGTACATTAGAGCATGGCAATGCACTGCAGGTAACGCGATTCGGGCTTGAAGATGTCAACCGCAAGTTTGATTACCTCAGTAACTTCACGCTGATCTCAAGGGAGCCTTTGATGGCAACTCTTGTTTTATATCTCTCAAACGTCACATCTGGTGGGGGTATTCTCTTCCCCGATTTAAAGGTCAGATACAAATAGCACGTTAGCAATTTCTCAGTGAATCTTTAAAACTGATCCCGTAATTCACTATGATCCAAATTTTTGCAGCCAAAGAACAACATCTGGTTAGAATGTTCGAAAGCTGGCAACACTCTGAAGCCCATCAAAGGGGATGCAATCTTGTTTTTCAACGTGCATCTTAATGCATCTCCAGACAGGAGTAGCTCCCATCTAAGATGCCCTGTCCTTGAAGGTGAAATGTGGTCTGCTACCAAATTCTTCTACTTAAGACCCATTGACAGTGGAAAGGCTTCAGTTTTGGTTTCGTTCGAATCAGACGGCGAGTGTGCTGATGAGGATGACAATTGTGCAAGGTGGGCTGCTATCGGGGAATGCCAAAGGAACCCTGTCTTCATGATTGGCTCTCCTGACTACTATGGAACATGTAGGAAGAGTTGTGATGCTTGTTAAAGAGATGGCTGTTCACACGTATACACTTCTTCTTCTTCATATTATTATATGAGATGTTGCTTCTGTCTGTTTCATCAAAAATTGTTCTTAGCTTATGAGTCTCAGGAATTAGTAGCTCATAGTAAATAGGACGAACTCGGCTTTGAAGATTGAGAATTATTCTTGAGGTTTTCTCAGCTTTAAGATTAATTTCTTGCTCTAATCCTTTCACAATTTCTTTACTAGCCGATCAATTATAAGAAATTGACCCGATTCAACTCGAAATTAATGAATTAAATTATGCTTGATCTCAAATCTAGGTCCAGCCATTGTCATATTACTTCTAAGAAATCAAAGACAATTGTTCAGTTTAAGAAGGAAATTTTAAAGGTGACAATTTAAAACTAATTTGAATCAATTTTCAAACTATTAATAAATTTGAAAGATCGATTCAATCGATTAAGTTAGTCTTAAATTTAGCATGATCAAAACTTGATCTTTTATTTTTGCAAGTCGGATTGGATTAGGCCTTCAAGCCATTCTCGAGTTTTAAAGGTCCATCCAAATGGTTTGAGTTAGGTCAACAAAATGACGGGTTAGTTTCAATTTGAGCACAATCAAGGCTCGACAATCAAAAATAAGGGCTCGAGGTGAACCCAAACGGTACAAATTGATTTGACAAAATAATGTTATTTGGGTTTGTCTTGACTTAAGTACGATCGAAACTTGATCTCTAAAAATAAGATTGGGCGAAATCGAGCCTTTAAGTCATTCTCGATTTTGGAATGTTATTTCAAATGGTCAAAATTGATTCAACAAAATGATAATGTTTATTTTGGGCTCAACCATGGCACAATTGAAGCTCAGCCCATAAAAATGAGGAGTCGGATGGAACCAGACCGGCTCATTCTTATTCCTAAGAACTCCTTGTTACTGTGTAATTCGTTTAAAAAAATGCACTGCTACGAAGACGAATTCGTACAGAGAACTCTTCTACGATAGCGTTACGACGAGAATGCCCTAGTTCATATTTGAAAATGGCAATTTAAGTCACAGCAGAGCGGAGAAGCGCCAACTAATCAAAATTTGAAAACGTCCCTTAACGGTCCAATTTCCCTGTAAAAATCTCTCCTCAGTTCTCAGATTCCCAATCTCACACGCGTCTAGCATTCTCTTCCTCTCTCGTTGATCCCTCCAAGTTGTTATTACACTTAAGCGGAGCAAAACTGAAGAAAAAATGGTACCGATTTGTGACCGGAAGGTTCGAGTCATGGCCAAATTGAGGGGCTCTTTGGCTAAGGAAGCTGAGTCTAGCAAAGAGGGTTCGGTGCCGTGGCTCTCCATTTATAAGCCCAAAGGAGAAGATTTTGAAACCGTAACCATCACACTCGTGGAGCAATCAGTTAGGTACTTCATGTCTCTAGTTAGTTTCTTTATGTCTGGTTGGATGTCGTTTTTATTTTGTTCATATTTCAATCGGGGAAGATTGGAAATTACCTGAATTGTGTTTGTTTGTTGTAGTCGAAGAGAGTGTTACGAGGTGGATTTCTGCTATGAGCAAAACCAAGGCAACGTTGTGATATATTAAAGAGAAGTAAAGCCTCTGATATCTAGAGTTTTTGAGGGTCATAACGCCACTGTTATAGCTTGTGGAGCGAGAGGTAGTGGGAAATCCTACATGATTCAGGTTAGATTCTAGAGTTGTTTATTGCTGATGTTAGGAAAAAAGAAAAAAGAACTTTTAGCTTTTGTTGTTAGTCTTATAATGGGTACTTATGAAATTGAAGGGTAAGGAGGAGGAGCTCGGTATAGCAGTGTTAGCTATGGCTGAATTATTTTCAGTGGCTGAGGAAAAGGAAAGTTGGTGTCTATGTCGTTCTACAAGATTGTTCAAGATCGTGTTTATGATATGCTAGATCAAAAGCGACAGGAAGTTTCAATTTTGGAAGCTCATGGGAGAATTCAACTCAAAGGGCTTTCTCAGGCAAGGTTTTTTTTTTAATGGATTGTTATGATTCTAGATAACTCTGTTATCGAAGTTTATTGAATTTGAATATAATTTGCTTTTCAGGTTCGAGTGGCTTCCATGGCTGAATTTCAGAAGTTATATTGTGGTGACCGTGGTGGTATGCGTAAACTGGATCAAAAGATAGCTGCCGAGCTTCCAAGTAGGAGCCACAAAGGATTGATTATATACGTATCATCCTGTGGTGAAAACGGGAATGATGTGGTAGAGGGGAAGATGAATTTTGTTGATTTGGCTGGTACAATTCTTGTTCATAATCTTCAGAGCTGAATTGTCCCTGATCCATGAGTTTTGTGTGTTAAAATCCAGGCCATTGCTGGTGTTTTTCAGGTTATGAGGATGCAAGAAGGAAGAGCAGAGATGGACAAACTTGTGTGGAGAACATCAAGATGATCAACAAGTCCATATATGCCTTGCAGAATGTTGTTTATTCTTTGAAGGCAAATGAAGTCCATGTACCATACCGGGAAAGTAAGCTCACTCGCCTGCTGCAAGGTTCCCTTAGTGGAACAAACAGAATTTTGTTGGTCTCTTGCTTGGTATGCTTTCTATGAAAAGGCTTCAGGCAGCATCTTTTGGTTGAGTTTATTGGGTTCCAGTTTTCATTTTCTGTCTCTAATTCTGAATGCAGAATCCATCATTTTGCCAAGAGTCCCTCTACATGTTGAGTTTAGCTTCTCGTTGCGGTCAAGGCACTGGTCGGGCCATCTCAGACTCAACTAAGAAAATTAGTAGGTCAGTCAGAAATATGGCGAGTGCTTCACATAAGGGCCGGTTACATGGAAGTAGTCCCAACATTTCAAAGAAACAAGCTGTGCGCAGCATGCCATTTCCTGAAAAGAAAGCTGCTACCAATTGTTCAGCATTGAAAACTAGGTATTCTGATGATAATTTACTTCTAAAATCGAAAAAATACGCATCTACCTCTTTCCGTGTGTTACTTAGTGTTGAAGTCTTTTTTCTTTTTCAATTTTTCTTCTCTTAATTGAAGGAAATTGTTTGACAAAACAGGCCAGCTGAAATCTGAGAAGGTACTTTATTTCTTACTTTCTTGCCTCATGTCTGATAATTATGCCCTAATTATGATATTAAGAAGTTAAACAACAAAGAAAAAATCATGGATCTGAGTATTTTCTTGGTAATTAAGTACATGTTTTAAAGCCTTTTGCTTGAGGAGGAAACAAGTGAACGAACTAGTCTTATTTGTCTAATATTCACAAATGTACAAATTGCATTCCCAAAGGGGTAAATGTTAAATCAAAGACGCAGGATAGTCTGCAATTATTATCGGATTTCTATAGGAAACAAAGGGTAAGAGATGGTCTTTGTTTTTCATTTTCTATATGGGCCTTTATTCAAATGCAGGTGAGCTCCTTGGAAAACGATTTGGCAACTGAACATTCTACGCATGAAGAGGTAAGGTTTTGCATCGGTGAAGTTATCCCTCTTATTGATATTCCTTCTTGGGAATGCATGTGAGCCTCCGGGTAACTTGACTTTAGTTTCATGTGATTAATTCATATAACATCATTTGTAGGAAATGACTTCGAATACTGCCAAACATGCATTACTTCTGAAAGCTGTAAAGTCCTCTCCATTTCTTCTTTTCTTCCTTAGTCATGATCTCTAGATTCTAACAGCTTCCATGTGTGTGCACAGGAAGGTTCATCACCATTAGTGCCACAGGACTCAAAATCTACATCTTTCTCGGTTTGTGCATTTACCATCTTAATTTACTGTAGTATATGCAGAAGATTGAAAACTAACAGTTTCTGATTTCTTATCAGGAAGCTCTAGCATTACCAAATCCTATTACAAACGAAACTACAGCATGTTTTCAGGTGACCTAACGACTTAATGGCTGAGCCTTCTTCGATTGCTTTTGTACTCTTTTACATATTTCTTCAAATTAAATAATTGGGGAATCCCATTTAATATTAACAACTGTAGGAGATCTCACATAATGAGGACGGCCATGAGGAAGTTACTCCAACCACTAAAGTTTTGCCAAATGATAAAAATGGTAAGCCACAATGCTTAATGTACACCTATCCTGAAAGTTAAATCGATTGATTAATCACTTGATTTCACCCTGTTATATGGTTGTCTATATTAGGTGAAAACATGGACAAGGAAAACTACAACTCAATTGACAATCAACGTGTATCACCACCTATTAGTGCACGGCTGCAGGAGCTGTCAAACAATTTGAAATCTCTGTACTTCTCAACCCCGACGACATACAGGAACACGACAATGACAAATGATACTTCTGTTCTTGATGAAGTTTCATACAGGGACAAGACAATGACAAATGATACTTCTTTTTTTGATGAAATTTCAACCGATCTCTTGGAGCCAGTAACTCCTCATAGAGGTGCCAAAACAAATGATGCACAAGAAGTTGCAAGCTTTTGCAGTCCATGGGAAACATTCAACATGCATAATTCAGGAGTAAAGGTTAAATCCTAATTTCCTTCTTAACGTGACTTTTCGTATCTACAATTCTACTTCTTTACTTGTCACACTTAACATCAAGTTTATTCTGTTGTTGCAGAACTCAGTTGTTAAAGAATATCTAAGGTTCTTGAATACTGCTAAGAAGTAAGTGGATTCTAGAATCATTATCACCCAGATCAATTACTTCTATTACTTATAAGTTAGTCTGTACTATCTAGAAGTTATGGTTACTGACTTCTGTTTCCTGGTTTGATAACTAATGAGATGATTATATGCTAACTATACTCGACTGATTTCTATTTCAACTAACTTTTGATGTTTTCTTTCTTTTATCATGGACAGGGAAGAATTGAAGAAATTGAAGGTGACGAGCGCTTCTAATTTCAATTACCATTGTTACACATTGTTTTACACAACTAATTGATGCATTCACAACAGGGGATAGGAGAGAAAAGAGCCACATACATTCTTGAACTTCGGGAAGATTCTCCAGAACCCTTTAAGAATGTGAGTGATCTTCATTTTAAATCGATTTTGCATGATAATTAGAGAGTAAATTAAGGTCGCAACAGTCTAATAATTTATTTTCACAGCTTGATGATTTGAAAGACATTGGTCTATCCGCTAAGCAGGTGTGTTCTTAAACCTTCCTTGTGGAAAGAATTGAGTATAACCACATTACATAATCTAGATTTCAGTACTGACTATGTTCCTTTTCACCATTGCTTCCTGATGGATAGGTCAAGAGGATGATGAGACAGGAAGTTGGCGGAATCTTTGATTAGTTAATTGGATATGAAGTTCATGTACAGGAACAACATTCAGTTGCCTTCAACACAGTCTGCTTAATTTAGTAGCAGAATAACCTATACATGATGGTGGTTGTATTCTTGGTTATACTCAAACCTTTGCTCAATCAAACATATTGTGTTAAAACTCTACGACCCTCAAACATGTATCTTTGCAACTCTCCTGATGTATCATAGAAATGATATTAGTTTGTTGAAGTTTGACGTCCTAAAACCATCTCTCGGAATTTTCCACAGCAGAGGAGAAAAGGTCGAAATCGATAAATGAACAACTGAAATAAATAACAGGCTGTTGAAAGGGGAAGTAATGAGACACAAATTTTGCCATGCAAAGATAAACAAGTATTAATTCACATGTTCTAATGAAGCAAGGCTTGCATTTCTGGCAGCATTCGCTTAACATTTTGGAATCTTGAATTAGCAGTACTAGCGGAGTTAATTTTCAGTGGTCGCCATGGCCAACATATATGCCTGACCTTATGACGGCTCCGCTCTTTGGCCTCTGCTTCTTCTAGTTGCTTTGTTAGCTCCTCAATCCGATCGTGAAGTTCTGCACTTCTGCTATCAGCCAGCTGAAGAGACCTCTCGGCTGCTGCCTGGGCACCTATAGCTGCAACTGCAAGTTCTTCTTTCAATTTCAGCTTGTTGTTTGATACTTCCAAAGCAGCCTTTGTTTTCTCCAGTTCTTGCTTTAATATGGTGACCTGATCAACGACAATGATTCCATGATAGCACCCAGAATCAGAAGATAATAAAAACCCGAGATGGAACAAGGGAGATGACATAACATCTGACTACCATACCAAGTATGAACTTGAGATCACAATGTTGGTATATATGTGGAATGTGCTAAAATGAAACTAGAATTACAAATTACAATGATGATAAGATTCGTATCTCAACATACGGCTAAATGCAAGTTAGCACAGTAACAACAGGAGAAACAGTAAGCTCTAATTTTCAGTTATCTGAGTTCTGTAATTATGTTTTCAGATCGCAAGCATCATGTGATGTCTATAAGGTAACTTGGAATTTCTAACAGAATAGCTTTGGGACTAAGAACAATGAGACTAACAAATACTGTCCCATAAACACTAGTTGCAAACAACAATGAGACTATAACAAATAAATGCACTTTGTATAACACATGCGCTGCTGAAAAATAGCAATCCAATTAAGATTTGAACATAGTTTACCACTTTATCGCGTTCATCAATCTCCTTCTTCCCAGCTTTTACTTCCAACTCGCAAGCTTCCCTCCATCTCGCAACCTCTACTTCCATTTCTTTTATTTCCAGTAGGAGTTCCTCAACCTTATCAGGACCAAACAAATGATTGCAGTCAGCAAAATCTAAAGCACTACTTCAGGGGTGCACAAAGAAGATTTTTACCACCAAAACTCGATAGAATAAATGATTACATTTTGAGCCAATATCCTTTCTCTATCTTCCAAGTTCTTTATGTATAATCTGTCTTCTGCAATTTCCTGAGCTTGTTTATTGGCAAGGCTCTGAAGCCGCTCAGTGTCTGACCTGGCATAACATAACCATTAATAATCACAGCTAGCTAAACAAAACCATATGAATTATCATGCATCCAAAGATTCTAGTTGTCCCAGCCATGAACAGATCACTTCTTTCCTCAGAGTTTCATCTTATCAGTATTTTGTCTTCATATCTCTATTACAAAAAATTTTCCAATCGAAGGTATTGCAGTCTGTAAATAAGGTACCTAGATTCCTCCAAAGATCTCCTCAGTTGACCGATTTCAAGGCGTAAATTCTTCATTATTCTCTCCACAGTTGAGGCCTGATGAGAAATAAACCAGGTATCAGAACCTCAGACAATTACAGCATATTGAATCATCAGCTTGGATGATCACATTTAGCATCACTATAACTTAACTTCAAAGACTAAAGGAGTATAATTCACTCCATAACTAGGACTTTGCTGGGATGAGAAACATGCATACCAGACTGACAACTTCCTCTTCACATTCACTACTATCTGATTTAGTACTTGCAGTAGTACTAGCAGGAGTAGCAGAACTATTAAAGCTCGAACTCTCCACCGGTTGCTCAACATTTCCACTTCCCATCATGAAACCAAATCCCACTCTCTGCAACCCTCTCTCTGCAATCTGCAACAGAGCCACTCTCTTTTGCTCAGTGTTCCCTTTTAGCTTATTCAAACTCTTCTCTACTGCCTCTTTCTCCAACAAAGCAACTCTTAACAAACTATTGATATCACGATTCTCCTCCGTCAAACTCACCACACTATTCTCCAATTCCTTTGTCTCCCTCATCTTCTTCTCTTTAAACCCAATCATTCTAGTTTCTGCCTCTGTGACTAGCTTTGAAATTGATGTGATTTGTTTTCCAACTGCCATTGATTCGCTTTCTAGCTCCAATTCTATACTACCCTCATCGTTATTTGACACATCAATCACACTTTCGCTATCCAATCCCTCTATCACACTTTCACTATCCAATCCCTCTATTATCCTCAACAAAGGCTCCTTCACTGATTTCAGCGAATCCAAAGTCTCTAGCAAAAACCCATGTTTGCTTTTGACGTTTCCAAACTCAAGTTCCAGTCTTTTGATTCTTTCCCGAGAAAAGTCCACTTCTTTTTCGAGTTCTTCGTTTCGACACAACTCCTCACCCATTCTTTTCAAGAACTCATCTTCCTTTTCCTTGAAAGAGACTTCAAACTCTCGTAGCTGACCTCGAAGTAAGTCTCTCTCGCTTGAAACCTCAGTAACAACAGTCTTGAGACCAGAAATCTGACCAAGTCCCTCGTCTCTCTCGCTCTGCATCCTAAAAACATCTTCCTCCATTGTCGCGCATCTCGATCGGAGCTCTTCATGGGATTTGCGGAGAGATTCGAGTTCAGCAAGAAGATCATCGTAACTGGGGATCTGGGGATCGCTTGGAGGATCAGAGCTGTTGGTTTGTTGTTGCGAGACGTCTTCATCGTCGGCTTCCATGTTCCATCGAACAAAATACGATTACCAAGTTCCATGAGAAAAGATCAAGAGACAGACACAAAAGCAACGATTTTGAAACCTACCAGTCAACAACAGAAACATCAAGTAAAAGAACGTCAGATGAACACAAAACCATTGGGGTTAGATTGGATTTTCGGCGGGCACTTGCTTTCTTGCAAATCTCCATTGAAGGTCTCTTGAGCTTCTCTAGTTTGGCCCACAAGTCATTTATACATTCAAGCCCAAAAGCTCCAAATGATTTCCAAATCGTTTTTAATTAATTATGATTTTGAGATAAATATATTTTTCAGTTTAATTTAATTTTATTTATTTAATTTTATTTAATCCTTAAATTTTGTTAATTAATGTATAATACGTCAATTATAATCATATGTTTAATTTAAATATAGTTAATACCAAGCAAAATTTCTGTTAAAAATATTTAATAAACTTAAATAAATATTTATCCGTTATAACTTACAAGGCATTACACACACATATGTATCATTATTAATGACTAAGTTTCATTGTTATTAAATAATAAAACTTACAATTTATGTATGCTTATTTTATAAATTCCAAAACATGAAATTTTTAATAAATTAAGCTTCACCAACCTCTTCAAAACAATACAAAATTCAAGGTTAATGATTAAGAGTCAATCCGACTCGCTATCATTTCTATTCACAATACAATAATTCGATCATAAGATTAATATCATAATTCAATCCAACTTATTATAAAATTCAAACCAACTTATTGTCATTTCTGTAAGTCATTTCTATTCACAATACAATAATTCGATCATAAGATTAATATCATAATTCAATCCAACTTATTGTCATTTCTATTCATAGTACAATATTTCGATCATAAGATTAATATTAGAATTCAATCCAACTTATTGCCGTTTCTATTCACAATTTGAGCATAAGATTAGAATTCAATCCAACTTATTGTCATCTCTATTCACAATACAATATTCAAAATGACGAAATCACTATGAAAGCATTGATCTTTAGATAATTGTGCTCCAACGAGTAAATCCAATCAGAGTTTGGCACATAAAAGGATTTACTTGGGTTGACGAATTGTGCCAAAAAAAAATCACATGTTCGAGCAATAAGTACTTGGCATTAACTAGGAAATCAAAATTACTACAGTAAAATCTGGACTAATAACTAAAATGACCTCTCCCCTGAAATCTTCCTATGGCAAACAGAAAAACAAAAGACTAAATGAAACAAAGACTTACTCTGCCAAAAAAGACCCTTTCTCCACTTTTTCAGAAGACCATCGGTAAAACTGGAACCTCTGCTAAGAATATAATGATTGATTGAACTGTGCACATTTGTATAATCAAAGTAATGAGAAAACCAAAAAATGAATACCCTTCCTCATCTTCTTTAGGTCGAGTTTCTGTGTTTGGGTATATACTTCAACTTCACACCTCTCTCAAACTTTATTCTGGACTTCCGGTTAACAGCTCCAGTACGATCATGTGCCAGTATATTAATAAATTGATTTGGATCATTGCCAGAAGGGTTTGCATTTCTAGTATCGGAAAACTGGGAATCAGCTAATAAGCAGCCATTCTGAACTTCTGGACAACGAGGAGGCTCAAAGTTTGGGGTTAGTACCAATGTTACATGCTCAGCTGTGATGGCCTCCTTCCACCCTGTGCAAGACACTGCAGGTTAGAGTATTCTACAAGAAAAGGGTTGTAACAAATGGTGAACACATTTAACTTACTCTTTTCCAGAAAAGCTTTTGCTAATTTGCCGGAAAACTGTAGGCCTCCAGGATGAGGATTTTCATCCACTGATGGATTACTTCCCATTTCACCACAATTATCCACGGAACACATTCTTAAACAAACATCGCTGGACAATGGTTTCTCCTCAGCCTCACCAGTAGACTCATCAGCCTGAGATTCTCTACCACTAGTTTCGATCAGTGCTGGACCCCTGCTTCCAATTCGGCTCACAGGTCTCCAGAGCTTTATTGTTGATCGGTTAGAGAGGCAGTGAGCATCATCATGTCTAATCTTCTCCTGAACATTATTTTTCTTTCCCACTTGATGATCCATCGGACAGTCATCTTCAGTCTCATCCAGATTGTTGCCCTCGCAATGACGGCTATTCCCCAGCGTGACATATATAGAGCCAATCAGAACTTCACTCTTCTTAACCTGATCCAGTTGGCTTGTTGCTTCTATTTCAACTCCAGTTCTTGAAACCTCTCCATTATATTCAGGTTTCACTTTTCTGCTCCACTTCTTGTTGCCATTAAGTATAGGCACTTGCTTTACATCCCTATAACTTCCAGGCTTCAACAAAGTGCCAGGCTTCGATGGCAAAACATTGTGAGTTGCATGGAAACCATTTGTCAGGTTATTTCGTTGTAATTTTCTAGTCATGCTCCAACGTGCAACAGCTACATGCCTGCAACCATTTCCTTGATCTGTGCACCTTTCAGAATTATGACCTGCGTACAAATCAGTATATCCAATGCTAGAGCCTGTCTGAGGCTCTAAATCCACAACTTTGTCATTGATTGGAGGAGGAAAGTGTTCACGGGCCAAAGAAACATGATCTGGCATCATATCTGGACCATGTGTATCGGTATCAGATACAGAAAATTGGCTTGATTCTTCAGCTGTTGGCAGTGCCTCCAGGCCATCATCACTTTGCTCCTTGGCATTCGTATTCTCATCTTGTCTTTGCTCCTTAGCTTTCTGCTCTTTCTGCCTTAGTTTTTTCTGCCTCTTCCTCTCCAAAAGCGCAGCTTGCCTGCAAACATCAGCATAAATAAGTAATTCAAAGTTTGAGCATTGAAATTCCAGAATGAAGTTCCGACCATCATTACATGGTCACTGTTAGCAACTATCCCCCACATGTAGCTCCAATCCAAAAGAGGAAAGTGAGAAAATTATTCCTCAGAAAAATAAGTGAAGCGCATTATTTTCTATTAACATCCTTATTTTCCTTGGTATAATAATCAACCTGCTTATGCAAGCTCACAGTCAAGTATGAGTTTGTTGAAGAACAAATCAAACTTGCAGTAACTGACACAAGGTAACATGAAATGTTTAATCTTGAAGTAGAAGGACCTTCTCTGTGCTGCTTCCTCCTCCTCCACCAACAGCTTTTGGCACCTCAAAGCTTCCGCATCCTTGTCAGCGAGCCATGCTTTGACCTGAATTCCAGAAAAACGTTACTTACTTGCAGCGTGATACAGCAATTGTAAGAACAGTGTCAATCAGAAATTTCTTTGGGTGCACTGAAAAGGTATCACAAGATGTTTAACTAAGCTAAATTAACCGTAAATGATAACAATAAAAGGTAAAGTACCAATTTCTGCTCCAACAGAAAGCTAGTGCAAGCAATTAAGTTCTTTGTTTCAAGACCAATCTTCCCAGCTTCCCCATCAAAGACATACTTTTGCATTGACACGACTGATCCACACAAGAATGTTTTTTCACTAGCATCATCAAGGATACTGAATAGTTCCACAGAATTCAAAGGAAACCTTGTCGGCCTAGATTGGATTATGTCCTGCAAAAAGTGCTATGGTCATGTTGCAGAATGCAACAGAAACTCATGTATCAGAAGATAATACAATGAATGAGGAAAGGATGTGACAATACCAAAAGCATAGATCCAGCCCTCAAACAATTTTGTGGAAGAGAAGAAAATCCTGGTTTCCTAGTAAGTACTGTCAATGACTTCACAATTGAAGAACCTGGAACTTCCTAATAGACAATAAAAAAGGGGGATAAAACATTATTCATGGAACAAACATGGGAATCAAACATAGAAAAATGAATTGCAGCATCTTCTGAAAATAACAAATCAGTTACTGATACCAAATGAAAAAATATATTATCTTGAGCAAATCCTACCCACAAGGGGAGTTCTTTTTGTTGCTATGATATGCAAAGGGATTGATCAACGCAAAACACAATGCTAAGCATCAACACATAACTTCAAAATGACATTAATCTGATAACCTCAGATATCAGTATTCCCCCAAGCCACAACAAATTAAATGAGGAAACATAACCATCTGTGAACTCTAACATAACAGACAAAAGAAGCTACAAAGATTATATTACAGACAATGAAAAATTGAATTTTCTACAAAGTGAAAATTATTTCAATTGCAAATCACACACTGCTCGGTATCAGTCACAACAAACAGCAAACCAGTTAACCAACACCAAACAAAATTTTGCAACCCAGCATCAATGTTCCAGGGATACCAATTTTACAAGCTCAACAAACAAGTTTGATTAAAAAGGGGTGGGAACAAAATGAAATACCTCCAAACTCAGGTCGTTGAAAGATAAAATTTCCTTTGCCTTGTCCTCAGAGAGCTGAAAAGATTATGAACACATGATCATTAAACAACAAAGAGGCTTTAAGAATAAATCTGCTTAAAATATTTTACCTTGTCCCAAAATGTAGCGAAGAGATGCCTATTTTTAACCAAATCCTGCAAAAGGTAAAAATTTCCTGGTTTAAAATGATCAAATACAGGGAAGGAGTAATTTCTGCAAAAGAAAAATTAATGATTCATTTTGTAAAAGAAGCTGACCTGGAAACCATATTTCCAATTTCACAACTTACAAAAAAGGTTGAAAGCTGATGCATAAATTGAAAAATGAGCAACAAGCAATAGAGAAAGGAACCTTGTCAAGTTTCTTCAGTCGGTGATGCACACGAATATGTCTCCTGTAGTTTATGGAGGAACAAAATTCTCGAGAACATTTGTCACACTTTTGCATTTGCACTTTCAAAGGAGTGAGCAAAGGCCAACCTGGGAGGTCTGCAAGGAAAAGAGGTAATAACAAAATTCATGACCCCAGATCAATCAAACCCAACCCTTCCCAATTACCAACAACTAACATAGATATTTTAACCATGCACACAAGTTCAGAAGCCACAACAAAGGTAACAAACTTGGGAACTTCTTGTGCTTGCATTTAGAGGTACTTTTTTGTTTCTTTTCCTAGTTTACTGCTTTAACAAGGTGGAAAGACTGCTTTATCCATAAGTCTCAGAACTAATGAACCAAAGACACAAAATATATAAAGAAAATCTACCTCTTTTTTTTTTCATCAAATGGTTAACTTTAAAAGCTGACAATATTAACACCCACCTTGTTGATCCAAGGCATTAAGTAATTGAATCCAATGAACAGGGCTATCATTGGCCCTTGAGAAAGAAAGAAATGGCTCTTTCCCAATCGCTTGCCGAATGAACGTGTCTAGGGAGTCATTTCCCTCTTCTGGTTTCATGACATCGGTGGTGTTTGAGGCCTTTAATTTTGCAACAGGCATTTATTAACACAAAAGGAACAAACCAACCAACTCAATTCAAGCCACTGCACCAAAGGATAAACAGTTAAGTTAAGCCCCCCAATAGCAAGCAGTTATGTGAAGAGACAACTTATTTTCATGAAATATTCGATATCATCATTTCATTGAACTACCAAGGAGATAAGAAAACAAAAGGAAGAGAGATTCCAAAATCTTCAAACAACCTACCAAAAATTCTGATTTTAAATAAGGAAATAATTCAACATGTTTCTTTGTTGGCGAAAATAGAAGTGCCAAAAGTTAAATTGTGTTTAGATAAGCACTATCATATGGAAGACTGACATAGTGTCTCATTGATATCACATCTGAATTTCCATTCCGCAGTTGTAAGATCCACATAGCATCCTATATTCAAATATAGATCTCCATTTAGTTTTCACTATACCTACTACTTAAAGATAACATAAAATACTTGAAGAACAATTCCACTTTATCTAGCGAGTATAAGCAACCACAATATCTCAACTTTAACTGAATGACTATAATAGCCACATAGTTTTCCAAATTGGAACCCCTTGATCAATTTCTAAACACGAATCCTTAAAAAGCAGGTAGGCAGAACCTGCATGCATATGCACCCAACGATGCTACTAAGCTTCTCACGTCAAAAAAGCAGCATGTTGGCAATATAAATACCCAAATGTGCAAGCATAAGTTATAATCCTAGATACTTACTACTTCATAGGAGCAAGTTCTCAAATTCAAACATATTCACTACCAATTTAACAAAAATCTAAAGTGGCCAAGGAGCTAGACCCGAGAACAATACCATAAATAATACTGAACTAGACATGACAATGATAAGTGACCGTTTCACCACAATAGCTTAAGCTGTTGTGTGAGGCCAACTTAATTGATTTTATATATTCACTGACACACCCCCTCAAGTGAAAGCCCTTTGGGCTTAAAACTTGCACAGGCTCACTCTACCTTATGCTGAATAATAGGTGGATGGTAGGATTTGAACTTACGACCACTTAGTCGTAAAGGCTCTGATACCATGTTAAGTGACCGTTTTATTTAAGCTATTGTGTGAGGCCATCTTAATTTGGTTTTATATATTCACTTACAGACAATGCACGGGGATTAAATTTACAAACCGCAATGCAGCAGTACGAAACATTAAAATTAATAATACTTACACTAAACAATGAGATTAAAAAGAATTTAAAATCTAGATCAAACAAACAGTCCTAGCGCTTTCAGTTCCAAACAAACATCAAATGAATCCAGAGCTCCCAAATTCCATAAAACAAAAACCCGCAGAAACATAAATGGTCGATTCACTTCAAAAAAAATATTGCCGCCAGAAAATTCAATAAGATTAAACGAAAAGAAAAACAGAACCAAAAACCACGTGATCTGCGATCAATATACGACATCGAGCTTACTGACACAGAAAAACGTATTATACATAGCAGGTGTAAGCAGGAATATCCGTTTACGTACCGGTGAAGAAGAAAGGATGAAATAGATCGGTGCGGCGGAGACAGTCTCGGGAGATCGAGAAAGGCGGTGGAAATCAGAGAGTGTTTGGAAGGTGAGAGAATTTTTGCTCGAAAGCTTTGATCGGCCGAGAAAAAGAAAAAGAAAAAGAAAAATGAAAAGTGTCTAAGAGAGAGGGAACTGTAAAAACAAATTTAATATATATATATATATATATATATGAAGAATTACGTGTGACATCTGACGTCAGAATCACTCGCGTGATAGGGCGAGTGTGTCGCGTGGAGAAAGGTTTACGCCCATGACAAGCACATGACAAACACATGCTTTAATATTAGCGTATAAAAATATTTTGAGAATTGGATGAAAATTAAACTATCAAATTTTAAAATTTAAAATTTAAACATTCAATTATTATTAAGTTTTCATAAAACTTGTATATAGTAAAAATAAATATTTTAAAATATAATTAAAATATTAAATTACTTTTATATGTTGAAAAAATTAAAATTTAATTAAAAATATTATTAAATAAAAAATATTTATAAAAATCGATCTATTTATAAAAATTTACTAATTAATTAATGATTTAAACAATTTTAATAATTATTATCGTTAAGGTAAATTGAACAAAAAGTTGGTTAATTTATAATTTTTATAATTGAATTAGCTTAATGGGTTGTGTTTTAATCATTGGCATATATTTTACCAATATATATTATTTTTAGCTAGGGATGGTAGTTCAGCCTGGGCCAAAGTCAACAGTTCAAGCTCAGGTTAATGAGAGGCCCGAACTGCCCATGGTTATGCTCAGCCTAGCCCAACTTAATGTTATTTTTAATATCATTTTGTGTTTGACCCGGGTTTGGGCAGTAAAGGTATGACCTGAGAAGGTTATGCCCGAGCTGGCTCATTACTTTTGGTAAAATTAATTCATATTCTATCCTATTATTTTAAATAATAAAATATTAAACTCTTAAGAATTTATTTTGAGTTTATATTTATTTTATATTTAAATATGATTAAATTTAAATATTTCAATTCAAATTTGATGAAATCAAATTTAGTATATTGATTTTGAACCAAGTTTGAATTAAAAATTCACAATTAATTACTATATACTTGTAAAGCTTTTTTCATGATTTTTAATATAGTTATTGAAATATTAAATTATTTTAAATATAGTTATTGAAATATTAAATATTAAATATAGTTATTGAAATATTTAATTTAAAGCAACGGGCCGTGCTTGCAAGGGACCATCATCAATAGGGCTTGCTTTTTACGTACGTTGGAATTTGTCCTAAGCCCAGCAGCCCATGTCCACGTCTCAACCTTAAACTCCTGCTGCAACGACACCTGTGTGCTTTCCTCACCACGTATCTCCTATCTCCAAGTTCCTCCTACTTTAAAGAATCTGGCAGACGCAAGTCTTGATCTTGCAAGAAGATCTAATCTCAACCAAGTCTCTGACTTCATAGCCAAAATCCTGAAACTCAACAGATCGAAGAAAGAACAACTTTCTACAAAGATGTCTGGTGGGGTTGGTCTTACGAGCAATGACGTGAACCTACAGGACGAGACTGAGCAAGCACAGAAGCTCCAAGAAGACGTCACTCTCCTGAAGAATCCCAGAACCACCACAACGTCCAAGAAATCTGGTCTCTTGAGCTTTCGCCAACTGAACTGTCTGGCGATCATCGTCGTCCTCGCTGCAAGTGGCATGGTAAGCCCTGAAGACTTCGGGTTCGTTGCGTTTTCCTTCATTTACATGTACTTCCTCTCCAAGGTGGCATTCCCCTACGTTCAGAATCCTGATAAGGACTCCGCCGTTTTTGATCATAAAAGCGTTGGTATGCGAACTTACGTGTTTGTTGCCGCCATTATCGGCCTGTATCTTCCTATAGCCTATATCTTTGAAGGGATCATCGAGGGTGATAAAGAAGGGATCAAAACAGCTGCACCTCATGTTTTTTTGCTTGCAAGTCAGGTTTTCATGGAAGGAGTGGCGTTCTCTGGCAAGTTCGCGACACCAATATTTGTGTTTGTGCCTGTTTTCTATAATTCCAAGAGGATCTTCACTATTGTGGATTGGCTGAGGAATGAGTTCTCCAAGGTAGAGGGAGAGTACGGAGGATCTGCAAGAAGACTGCAAATTGGAAGAGCTCTTGCTGTTTCAAACATGGCTTTCTGGTGTTATAATCTGTTTTGCTTTCTGTTACCTGTTTATCTTCCTAAAGCTTTCAAGAAGTATTACTCTAAACTTAAAGATTAACTTTTACCCAAAAACGAAAGATTGAAGTTGCAATTTGGATTTTGATTCAGTTCTTATCTAATGGATATAGAGATTTTGCTTTCTTCTCTTGTTACAAGTTTGATCTATTTGATATTAGTACTTGAATTTGGTTCAATTTGATGCTAATCAACCAATTCTTATTAAATCTACCCTGACAAGCAGTATTACTCTAAGATCTATTCTATAATGGTAAACTGCGGTGCTTGCGCTGCAGCAAACCGTTATAAAGGCCGCGCCGTAAATCGCGATAACAGTCCAAACTTAACATGCAGAAACTACAATAACGGCCGTGCGTGATAACAATCTGAATTGTACCAGGCCCAATGCAGTAAAGGGCGCGGTCACATTCTGAGCGAACGGGAACTGCAATAAATCAAGATAACAGTCCAAACTGTACCAGGCCCATTGCAGCAACGGGTTTTGGTAACACTTCGAGCTGCAATCATAGTCCATGACAGATGATGCAACCGAAAGAACGCTGTGCAGTAAATCACATTGGCAGTCCAAACTGTATCAGGCTCAATGCAGTGATGAGTGCAGTAGTAGTCCGAACTGCAATCATACTCCAAACTGACCCGCAGATGATGCAACTGCAATAATAGGCCTCGCATAGTAATTCATGTAACAGCCTAGACTGTATTGGGCCCAATACAGTTGACAGTCTAAACTGCAATCCTAGTCTAAACTGCACGAGCAGCTGATGCAACCACAATAACAAGCGCTACAGTAAATCACGATAACAGTCCGGTTCAATGTAGAAACTGTTAGAAATCACCAACTAATTCTAGAGATTTGTAGAAGATTCTAGATTTAGAAAACTCTAGATTTGTAAATAAATA
>JANZLC010000006.1:33045399-33059746 GCA_026413385.1 Erythroxylum gracilipes
GGAGCTGCAACAACATGTTATGTGGCTTTAAATCCTCAGGTTACAGGGATAAGTGGTGAATATTTTTCAGACTCCAACTTGGCCAAAACGAGCTCATTGGGTAGGGATGATGAGTTAGCAAAGAAACTTTGGGATTTCAGCATGAATTTGGTTAACAAATGATGCTTTGTACCTTTCTAGTTATCTTTTAATTAACATTACACTTCTGAAAATAAGTATAGTTAATGATAGGTATAGAAGTCCACTGTAACAGATACCGGACAGAGTTCAGAGACTGTTGTTTCTGAAGCAAGTTTATGACAAAAGATTAGTTTTTTTTCCCCTTTCAGTTAACTTGAAAAGCCTACCTTGAAGCAGAGCGTAATGTTTTAAGGAAATTAGACTATGTATCATTGCAATTTACTGCATCCTAAAATGCATGAAAAGTTGCAGATAATGTAAAATTCTAAACATGGGATTTGCAACAGAAATAACAATACATAAACTAACTTTGGAAATTGCAAAAATGGTAATGTAAATCTTCCTGCCTCCTATCATCTTTGAGAATACAAATGAAGAAGAAAGTCAAGCTGAAGTAACACAAATTCTAGTGGTTTCACATTCATCAAATATAGCCCCAATAGTAGCTGAACCTTCGCCAATAGCAGCAAAAGCTACTGATTCAGCAGCTGAATCTCGCCTTCGTCGTGTTCGAAAAAGGCCAGCACGGATGATTATGAGGTTTCATGGCCTATCTTCCAATTGAATGTCAAATCCGCATTTTTGCATGGACACTTGGAGGAACAGGTATTTATGATCAACCTCTTGGTTATGTTAAGATTGGAAATGGGCATAAGGTATATAGACTAAAGAAAGTTGTTTATGGACTGAAACAAGTTCCAAAAACTTGGTATTGAAAATTATTTTTTTGAAAGAAGCTTTTTAGAAATGTCCATATGAGCACTCAATTTTTGTTAAACACGAAAATGAAGGGAAGACGCTTATTGCGTGTTTATATATGAATGATATTATTTTCACTAGAAATGATAGTGTCATGCTTGATAAAATTAAGAAGTACATGATGGTTGAGTTTGAAATGTCTGATCTTGGAATGATGCACTATTTTCTTGGCATTGAAGTAACACAATCAGATTATGGAATTTTCATTTCTCAAAGGAAATATGTGCATGAGATCTTGAACAGGTTTCAAATGCAGAATTATAATTATGTAAGGACTCCAATCGAGTTTGGTTTGAAATTGAAAAAGGATCATGAAGGAAAGAAGGTGGACAACACACTTTACAAACAAATTGTGGGTAGTTTGATGTATTTAAGTGCAGCAAGACTAGACATAATGCACTCTGTAAGCTTAATCAATAGATATATGGAGAATCCAACGGAAATGCACTTATTAGCTGCCAAGAGAATACTTCGTTATTTGCAAGGAACCAAGGATTATGGGCAGTTCTATGAGAAGGGTAAGAAATCATATTTATTAGGGTTTACTGAAAGTGATTATGTAGAAGATCAAGATGATAGAAGAAGTACTCCAGGTGAAGATCAGTATGAGGATTGCTTGGCAATATAAGAAGTATTTTGGTGAAGATCATCAGATTATTGATGGTAATAGAGTAAATAAACAAGAGTTCTACAGTTAGCTCGACAAACGTAAGCCATTGGAGAGGCATTTGTTTAGTGGACAATATTTAGATTGTGTTAGCATTAAGGACACTCCAAGTCTTTCTGCTTTTGAGGACCATTGCACCACATTTTTAGCTTAATTTTCAAGGTATTTCCTTTTTCTGGACGATCATGCATCTTGGACATTGCATTTTGTCGTTGATGAGGTGCGTCCGCTTAGCCTGCCTGTGGGGTGATGCATCAGTTGGACCGTCGGAGAGGTGTGCCCGCTTGGCTCGCCTACGAAGTTTTGTCGAATCTAAAAAAAATAAATAACATGGTATACACTAAAGTGACTTCTTTCTTTATAATCTTGGCTCAGAATGTTGTAGAGACGTATCTGCTCATCTGTTACAATGACTTATTCTTCCTCGTAGATATGTTGATGATTTTAGTTACCATCTCTAGGGGTGAGCAAACTTTCACGCTGTGGACGAATTGCAATTCAATCATTATGTGCTCCACAGTGTGAGTACATCAACAAGGCAAGTGGCAAAAACTTTTTCACAATATCTTATGATCCCTTTGATTGCACTCCATCTAAAGCCTTCCAAGTTATCATAATGTATTTCTCTTTGTAGTGTCTGATTGATTGAAAATAATCTTCTCATGGCACTTCAGTCATTGCAACTGTTAAGTTCTGGATTTTTAGTTAATATACCAGTTAACTCGTTTAGATTGGAGGGTTAGTTCAGACAAACGGTTAGCAACTTCAGTTGTAGTACTTCTTGAAGGCAAGGCTTGCGTAGCTCGTAAGGTAGTTTGGTTTGGAGGTCGTTATACGTAGAAAGAAGCAGGTTGTAGTTTGGTTTGAAAATTCTTTTTGTCGTTTGTGCAAGACATTTATTAACACTCTGCTGAAATAGCTTTTCGTTTATTGCAAACTTGCGAAATTTGCGTTTCCCTTAATTGGGAATATCACCAACTGCGCCGCAACTTAGGACAGTTCGTGTACCTGCGTGCAAAAAACGGCTGCAGAACGTTGACAGGATACAATCCTCTCCCATTAGTCTTTTCCTCTTGCTTCCCGTTAATAGCACACTCCGTCTTACGCAATATCCTTGGTTAGTCTAGGTTCTTATTTGTGTGGATTTATCCAGTGGGTCATGCAACTGTAGAATCTCTCCATACCAGCCTGGAGCTTTCTCGCCAGACACCTCAGCTTTTTTTTTCCTTGTAAGCTCTTCCACTGTATTAAGACCGGGTGTATGTCCACGAGGCTGAAGATACTTCAGTTGACACACTAGTTATTACTTTCTTTTGTTTTTTTAATACTTTTTTAGTATTATTTAATTGTCTTTTTGTATTTGTATTTGTATTTTAATATTTATTATTAGGAGTATTATTAGTACTATTATCATTAGTATTATATATATATACATATATATCTTTTGTCATTTATTTATGTCTTTAGTGAATTTTTATTTACATGATAATTTTCTGAGCGAGTTTTACCTATTCTCTTTATAACCTACATCATTTTTATATTGTCTCATTTGTATGTGGGTCTACTGGAAACAACCTCTCTACTATATAGGGGTAAGACTGCGTACTATCAAACCTTCCTAGACTCTGCTTCATTGCGGGACTTCAGACTAAATGTGATGATAATGATAATAATGACAGGGGTTATTTGATAATCATCCAAGAAGAAACAAATTGTCACTTTGTCAAGCACAAATGCTGAATTTGTTACTGCAACACCTTGTGCTTGTCAAGCTACTTGGTTGAGAAAAATTCTTAAAGAGTTATAATTCAAGTAGAAGCTACAACAATTTTCTATGACCAAAGCTCAGCAATTAAACTCTCCAGAAATCGTATGCTACTTGGAAGAAGCAAATACATTGATGTAAAGTATTACTCCCTCTTATCTAAAATAAAAGTCGTTTTAGAGGAATGCACATTTATTAAAAAAATTAATGAAATGTTTGATATACCTTTATTAAATATAATCTGTGTAATCAAGATGTAAGAGAAATGAAAGGGTAATTTTGGAAGTAAAATCATAAACATGCATGAAAAGTCACAAATGACACTTATTTTGAATAATTAGAATCTCTCTAAAACGAATTTTATTTTGAATAGGAGGGAATATTGTCAATGCTATAGTACCGTTGTAATACCATCTTTAGATTAGAATATTATTTGTTGTACCTAGAATTACGGGATTTGATCAGAATATTATTTGTTGTACCTAGAATTACAGGATTTGCTCATTTGTACATATTCTATATATTGAAGGCAGAGCCCCAGTTTGGGGATGGAGGTTTCACACAACATTGTGTCTTGTCTTTGTAGCTTTATTATGGTATCAGAGCCCTTCTTGGTTCATTGTGCAGCTATTCTTTTATGAGTCTTAATTTTTTTTGGGTTAGATCTTGGAAAGGGGTGATTATTTCTTGATTCAAAACTTCTGGGATATCTTTCTTGGTATTTTGTTTCGAAACTCATTCATGGATAAGACTGAAGTAGCTTGTGTCAAGTTTTCGGGTAAAAATTACTTTGCTTGGGAATTTCAATTCTAGATTTATGTTCAAGGAAAAGACTTATGGGGGCATATTGATGGCACCACCACTAAGCCTACAGATCTGATTCAGGCAGCTGAATGGGAAGTTCACGATGCTAGAGTAAAGAGCTGGTTAGTGCAGACTATGGAGCCTGCTATTGCTGTCAATCTACGACTTTATAAGACAGCTAAAGGTATGTGGGATTATCTCAAGAAAGTTTATGACCAGAAGAACTCAGCTAGGCGTTTTCAGTTAGAGTATGATATTTCTAATTATACCCAAGGGAATCTATCTGTTCAGGAATATTATACTGGCTTCATCACATTATGGACTGAATATACAGAAATTGTGTATGCTTCTATTTCTACACCTTCTTTAGAAGATGTTCAGGCTCTCCATCAGATTAGTCAGAGGGATCAATTCTTGATGAAGCTTAGGCCTGAGTTTGAATCTGTACGTGCTAATTTACTGCAATGAAGTCCTTCTCCATCCTTGGATATTTGTTTGAATGAACTTCTTAGAGAGGAGCAACGCCAGTTAACTCAAGCTACTTTGGAACAACATAGGAGTTCTAATGCTCTCAATGTTGCGTATGCGGCTCAAGGAAAACAGCGGGTTCGTGATATGTCCAACACACAATGTTATAGTTGCAAAGCTTTTGGCCATATTGCAAATCAATGCCCTCAGAAATTCTGTAACTACTGCAAGATTAAGGGACATATTATTTCAGAATGTCGGAAACGTCCTCAAAATCGCAATTCGCGTGCTTTTCATACTTCCACTATCAATGATGTGCCTGACTATCCTACTGTTGCTGTGGCTCCGGCTTCTCCACAACCATCAGCTTCATTTATTACTCAAGAGAATGTTCAACAGATGATTCTTTCAGCTCTCTCTGCTCTTGGCATTACTGGTAAAAACAAATCTTTATCTAAACCTTGGCTTTTTGACTCAGCAGCTTCGAATCACATGACCTCTTCTTTTGATGATCTTATTAATATCAAAAACTACGATGGCAACTTGCAAATTGAGACAACTAATGGGGATCATCTTCCCATCACTGCTATTGGTGATATGTCTTCTTTTCCATCCATGAAACATGTTTTTGTCTCTCCTGATTTATCTGCTAATTTACTTTCTGTTGGACAAATGGTGGAAAATAATTGCAAAGTTGTTTTTTCTCCTTCTGGTTGCGTTGTGCAGGAGCTGGTGTCGGGAACGACAGTAGCGGCGGGACCTAAATGGGGCAGACTTTTTCCTCTTCATTTTAATGCACCGACCAAGCCTATGAGTGTAATTTCTTTGTTTTGTCATTCTGTTCAAGCTGATTGCAAGTTGTGGCATGCTAAGTTAGGTCATCCTAATAATAGAACTCTTCTATTCATGTTACAATCTGGACTTCTCGGTAATAAAATTCCTTTTTCTTATAAAGATGTAACCTTCGATTGCTCTAGTTGCAAAATGGGAAAAAGCAAAACTCTTCCTTTCCCATCTCATGAACCACATTCGTCTCAATGTTTTGATTTAATACATAGTGATGTATGGGGGATTTCACCAGTCATATCTCATGCCCATTATAAGTACTTTGTGACCTTTATTGATGACCACAGTCGTTTTGTTTGGGTATATTTCTTGCGATATAAATCTGAAGTTTTTGATGTTTTTCGAAAATTTCTAGCTTTAATCGAAAATCAATTTTCTAAAAGTATCAAAATCTTTCGTTCTGATTCTGGAGGGGAATACATGTCCACAAAATTCCAAGATTATCTTCAACAAAAAGGCATTATTTCTCAACGAAGTTGTCCATATACACCTCAGCAGAATGGCGTAGCTGAGAGAAAAAATCGTCACCTTCTTGATATGGTGCGTTCCTTACTTCTTGAATCCTCTGTTCCACCACAATTTTGGATTGAGGCTCTGTCCACCGCTGTCCATTTAATTAATCGACTTCCGTCACCTAATCTTGACCATCAATCACCATATTTTCGTCTTCACTGCCAACCACCTAAATATACTCATTTACGTTCATTTGGGTGTGTTTGTTTTGTTCTTCTCCCTCCTCATGAACGAACAAAGCTTTCTGCTCAATCTATTAGATGTGCTTTTCTTGGTTATGCACCACACCAAAAAGGTTATATGTGTTATGATCCTACTACTGAAAGAGTTCGAGTATCTCGCAATGTAATATTCTTCGAAAAACAATATTTTTTCCCTCTTTATGGCTCTACACCCAACTTCTCGTCTCATTCTCTTCTTCCTTCTTTTGAGGAGCCCACTTCCTATGATATTGTCCCTCAGTCTCCTATTACACGATTTAGGCCTGGTGTTGTGTATGTAAAACGACAGAGGAACGAGGGCTGTTCTGAGGGATCTCCGCAAGCGTCTTCACTGCCACCAGCACCTAAAATAGAGCTTCCCCCACTTCGAAGGTCCACTCGAATCTCCCATCCTCCCAACAGGTATGGCTACTCTCCTGAGAGATTTGATACTCATACATCCTTTGTTTCAACATTAGCTTCTGTTCGTATTCCTACTTGTTACTCACAAGCTGTTAAGCATGATTGTTGGAAACAAGCTATGCAAGAGGAGCTGGATGCCTTACAACAAAATAATACTTGGGATATTGTTTCATGCCCATCATCTGTCACTCCCATTGGTTGTAAGTGGGTGTTTTCTGTCAAACTTAAATCTGATGGCTCTTTAGATCGATATAAGGCTCGATTGGTGGCCCTGGGCAACTGTCAAGAATATGGGATAGATTACGAGGAAACCTTTGCTCCAGTTGCAAAAATGACTACTATTCGACTAATTTTGGCTATTGCAGCTTCTCAAGCTTGGCCTCTACACCAAATGGATGTTAAAAATGCATTCCTTCATAGAGATCTGAAAGCAGAAATTTACATGCGTCTCCCTCCAGGATTGACTACTTCTAATGCTACAGATACGTGTCGCTTGAAGCGTTCATTATACGGGTTAAAACAAGCCCCTCGAGCTTGGTTTGAAAATTTTCGACAAACACTTCTTCAGCTTTGTTTTATACAAAGTCAGTATGATCCTTCCTTATTTTTGCGAAAGACTTCTCAAGGTGTTGTCCTTTTACTTGTCTATGTAGATGATATCATTATTACGGGTACTGACATTAGTGCGATTCAGCAACTTAAAGCCTCTCTTCATACTTTGTTTCATATGAAAGAACTTGGCCATCTTGCTTATTTTCTGGGACTTGAGATATACAAAAGCAGCAACGACATCTTTGTCAATCAACAAAAATATCTTAGTGACATCATCAGTTTAGCAGGCTTACAAGATTCTACTCCAGTTGATACTCCTATGGAAGTCAATGTCAAATATCGACGAGATGAAGGTGATATCCTTCCCGATCCAACATTATATCGGCGACTAGTTGGCAGTCTAGTTTATTTGACTATTACTCGACCAGATATATCTTTTGCAGTCAATTTAGTAAGTCAATTTATGGCCTCACCGCGACATTTACATATGGTAGCTGTCAAGCGCATTATCCGCTATCTTCTTAGTACTCCTACTCGCGGGTTGTTTTTTCCTACAGATTCATCTCTTCACCTTGCTGCCTATAGTGATGCTGATTGGGCTGGTTGCCCCGATACGCGACGTTCTACTACAGGTTGGTGTGTTTATTTAGGCAATGCCTTGATTTCTTGGAAATGTAAAAAGCAAGACAAAGTATCTAAGTCTTCAACTGAGGCTGAATATCGTGCTATGTCAGCCGCTTGTTCTGAAATTACTTGGTTACGTGGTCTACTTTCTGAGTTGGGTTATCCGCCACCTAGTCCTACTCCTCTACATGCCGACAATACAAGTGCTATTCAGATTGTAGCCAATCCTGTATTTCATGAGCGTACAAAACATATTGAGGTGGACTGTCATTCAATCCGTGAAGTGTTTGACAATGGTTCTATTACTCTTCCTCACATCTCTACAGATTGTCAAATTGCTGATATTTTCACTAAACCTCTCACTCATGCTCGACATCAATTCTTTGTTGGCAAATTGATGCTGATTGATTCACCAGCATCAATTTGAGGGGGGGTGTCAATGCTATAGTACCGTTGTAATACCATCTTTAGATTAGAATATTATTTGTTGTACCTAGAGTTATAGGATTTGATCAGAATATTATTTGCAGTACCTAAAATTACGGGATTTGCTCATTTGTACATATTCTATATATTGAAGGCAGAGCCCCAGTTGGGGATGGAGGTTTCACACAACATTCTATCTTGTCTTTGTAGCTTTATTAAATATTTCCTAAGAGATCTCACCAACAATAGAACAATTAATCTGAAGTACTGCAGAAATGAGGAACAGCTGGCTGGTGTATTAACTAAGCCACTGAGATTACTTGTTCTCTAGAAGTTGAGAAAATTAATGGTAGTTTGCATTCTGAAGCTTGAAAGCTTTAAGAAAGCAAGCCTCTCTTTCTTTATCAGCCCTTGTTTTATTTCTTTCTTCTACTCAACAATTTGTAGGTTAAACAAGAAATATCCACAGGTGGATTATCTTTAACCTGTTGTCTCTTGAACTTACTGACTAAACCGAAAGTCTTAAAACCATATATGTACGAAACCTGTCATTATCAGAAACAAAAAGCTGAGACTACAGGAGCAAGTTCACAATGTTTACAATTTGCATGTTTCCTGCAAGACCAAATTGAAAGGTTGTCCTGGCTTGCAGTGTGGAACTATCCATTCATCCTCCAGGAATTGTTATTCATATTCAAACGTGGTGTTCCTCATGAAGTATATAGAAAAGCACATTTATAAGTTGACAGATACGGAAGCAGAAACAGAAACAGAGAGAGATAGAGAAAATGTGGTTTTTTGGCAAGAAAGGACCATCTGGGTTTTCATCATCTTCCACAGCGGAGGACGTGACTCGTGGAATTGATGGCTCTGGCCTAACAGCTATTGTTACAGGTATCATTATAATTCTTATCAGAATAGCTTAATCTGAGTTTTCAGATAGAGTTTTCAGGACAGAGTTTGTGATGTTATGTTGAAACCTGGAAAATGTTTTCAGTTTCCTATTTCCAGGGATAGAGTTTCTGATGTTCTGTTGAAACCTGGAAAAGGGTTTTAAGTTTCCCACTTCCAGGGTTTAACCAACTAGTACCTGTAGATTTGCAGGGCATCTCTTTATGATTCTGTGTTCTTGTTTCTGTGGGTTTAAGAGCATCAAGTGGCATTGACAGGGAGACTGCAAGAGCTCTTGCTTTGCGAGGTGTTCATGTTATAATGGGACTGAGGAACATATCTGTCGGAAAAAATGTTACAGAAGCCATAGTTAAAGAAATTCCTTCTGCTAAGGTCGATGCCATGGAATAGGACCTCAGTTCTATGGCATCTGTGAGGAAATTTGCATCAGATTTCAAATCCTTAGGTCTTCCATTTAATATACTTATGTAAGTGAAAGAACAAGAACCCTAAAGTTTGCTATGTCATAGAATGCCTATCTGATAGTCTTCAAGCTTTGAAGTTGATTGGAATAACATTTCCAGAGAAAAAATAATGTTTTCTTGTTTACTATAAGAAACAAGGCAAGAATTATAGGCACTCCATTTTTACTCTCTAAGGACATCTTTGAGCTACAGTTTGCACAAACCACATAGATACTGATTCTGACTTTCCTGATCTGATCGTTGCTTTTCTTTCTGTTACTTCGAAAGTAGCTGCTTCAGCTTCAGTCGCTCAGAAGTTTTGATACTCCTTTCATTCTTAAGCTTTGGGGTCCAATAGTTCTATCAGAAAATATAATTTCCAATTCTCAGGTCCAAGAAATTAGACAAAGGCTATTCTGTTAAACTGATTTCTGCAGGTCATTTTCTTCTGACAAATCAATTGTTGGATACTATGAAGCAAACTGCTCAGAAATGCAAGAGAGAAGGAAGAATTCTTAATGTTGCATCACAAGCTCACCGGATGGCAAACCGTTATGGAATGTGTTTCAATCGTATTCTGGGTAAGTCTCTTGCAATCTGCACACTCATCTGAAGTCCAACTCAGAAATTTGGATTATGCTGTCCCAATCTTTTGGTTTTGAGATTTCACCACTCAAAATGCTCAAACTTGTCTTGAGTTTCAGTCACTTTAGCACCAATCTCCCGGTACAATGGTGGTATTATATCTACTAGGTAACACTCCTCCGTGATGCTGCTGCCCCTCATGATCGCCCTGACGGGCATCCAGAAAGGACACGACAGTCATTCACTTTCGGGGACTAACACTAAGCTTTCTTGAAGGGTACTCTGCCACAAAAGCTTACTGCAGTCTAGAGCACTCCCCGTGAACTACAGCAGCCCAACCGCAACATGCCTGACACACGAGCATTGCTATACCTAGCTACACCTTGTAGTCTCAGGGTGCATGACTAACTCAAAGCTATGGTTAGAAGTATAACTAAATGGGAATTTTTGCTCTTTTTCTCCTCCAAGTACGGTAGCTTTCGAGCATACTGTCAAACAAAGCTTGCTAATGTGCAAAGAAATTGAAGGTATTAAGACAATCACTGACAAAGAAACAAAAGATATTTCAGACGTGGAAATTTTTCTATGACCTTATGTCTTCCTAACTTGTTATCTGATATTGATTCTGAAACTAATCAATCCCATTTTCCGGGAAGAACGGATAAAATCTGAAGTTTATTTGCACAATTAGCCTAAATCAAAAAAATGCTATACCAAACCTGTTAGGACTCTAGCTTTAGAATACTAAAATTTTACTATATTATTGCAATATAATGGTAGTGTATATATCACTACCGTATAGGAATATAGTATTCCTCCCTAACCAGATGATGAGATTCCGCAAGTTCACGGGTCTCAAGTAGTATAGTATAATATCGCTCCACAGGGAGTAATTGTGTAAGTATTAGGCTTGGATCACTCAATTAATTGGACTAGCGATTTTGTAGGATTGGGAAATTAAATTAAAAGAAAATTTAACTATCTAAATAAATAGATAAAACCGATGGCGATTGTGTAAAAATGGGGAAATAAAATAAGAAAATTAACTAGCAAAAATAACAAAATCAAGCTAAAGAAATTTGCGAATTTTTCTAGGCGTTAATTCGAATGGAATGTGGTAAGCTTCAAGGATAGTTCCACTTTTAGCGTTTTTTATGGACTTTACCCGGATCAGTTTATGAGGCGAATTTTGGCTGATAGACGGTTAAGCCTAGAGTTTCTTAGATCCTTTTTCAAGGTATCAAAGGAGTGTTATGCAATAATCCTAATCAACTGTCGTAAACTAGCAATCAAGCATAACCCATTAAGTTCTTTGCTAACCTGGTTTTCTCTCATAAATTCAGTTTATGTCTAAATCTGAAATTTATAAGTTCCCTGTTTTGGAGTTCCGTTATTAATTTTCACCTATCGGTTCTTCAATTAACAACTAACGTCAAGTAATGGTTGGCCAAACACAATACCAGCAAAATTAATATCAAAACAGAAAAATCATAACCAAAAATCCATACATATAAATCAACCGAAATTTAATCCATAAAATTAGCTAAAAGCTTCAGCCCAACCTTGAAGCTTCGGGAAGCTACTCACTCATGGTAGGATGGAAACCACAAACATTCAAGGCAACAAACATCATATGAGACATTAAATCATAAACAGAGGATAAATGGGTTTTTCGGGTCTCCCTTTTTGCGTTTATTATTTTACGCCTCTCCCTGATGTTGCGTCCTTGCTTGGTTTGCTTTGCTCTCCTTCAACTCTTCAATAAATTAATTACCACAGAAATTAGAGTTGGCAAATAGCATTAGGAGAAATCAAATAATAAAATAGATAACGAATGAGTTTTGAGATCTCCTTTTTCTTTGTTGCGTCACCCTCTTTTCTACTCCCAGTTGTGCGTCTGCTGTAGCTCCTCTCTTCTTGTCTGCGTGGTCTCGTTGGTCAGCCTCTTGCGTGTCTCCTTATTTTTCTGTTAACGCAAACACACCTAGTCCCTCAAGCTCTTCACGTTACTCACTTGTTCCCCTTTATTTTCTGTTAATGCCTAGCTCACTTTGCAACGCTACTCGATCAATTTTCCCAGCTGACGCTACTTTCTCTTTGCTTCTTATTTTCCCTTCACGCCAGCCCCTCACTTCCATTCACAACACTCACACACAAGATCACACCTTGTAGTTCACGCACACTAGCACCCACAGCCCCACCTTTACTCCTTTGGTTTTTCAATTTTTATTTAATTACCCCCCTTACAATGTAACGCACAGCCCACACTCCTCTTGGTTTTTTTCATTTAACGCCCAGCACCCACTTCACTCACGTAACGCCCACTTGACCTCCCCTTACACAGCTAACATTTTTCTCCTTTAATTTTCTCACTCACCCATGTCACGCCAGTCACTCTTCTCTTGTTTTGTTCTCCAGCCCACGTTATTTTTCTCCTTTCCAGCTATCCTCTTCTGCTTTGGCATGGGTTGTGGGTCTCTTGGTCAGCTGTAACCTTGGTCCTTCCAATTGCCGCTGTCCTCCTTGTCATTTCT
This sequence comes from Erythroxylum gracilipes, assembly GCA_026413385.1. Classification (NCBI taxonomy): domain Eukaryota; kingdom Viridiplantae; phylum Streptophyta; class Magnoliopsida; order Malpighiales; family Erythroxylaceae; genus Erythroxylum; species Erythroxylum gracilipes. The sequence goes on from JANZLC010000006.1 coordinate 33,058,101, forward strand.
TTTTGCTGTCCTTTTGAACTTTCTTAATGCATGATACAGCAATGCTTTGAATTATTGCTAAAAAAATTCGACACTGCAGGCTTATTCCTTGTTGCTCACGTGGACATGTCTTATCCTTTGCTTTTGTTTTCTAACAGTGTAAAAAAAACAAAGCCTCTCCTTGTCTTCTTCTTCTGCATTCACGCACTCCTGCTGTTTTTATTTTCTCTTGTACAGTGCATGTTGAGCCTGTGCGTGGGTCTGCTGTGATGTAGCTGCATTTTTTTTTCTTTCTTTTATTTAATTCCTCCTGCTCTAGCTGGAACGTTGGTCTCCTTGTAGTCTTTAAAACCCACCAGCTTCTTTAATTTAATTGCTCCACTCCTCTCCTTGCTCCATTAATTATTGTTGTGTTCTTTTTTTAATTAAAAACGAGTATATTTTTTACCAATTGAACAGGACTCATTATATATGTAGATTAAGATAAATTAAACAATTTAGTAGAAAAAATATTTATAAGACTCAATTATTAATCCAGAAATTAAGAAAAAATGTCATTAATTCTAATGAAAAAAATGCATCCTAACGTAAAGTCACAGCAATCTTAGAATAATAACTTGAACTTTCTCTCTAAAAATTACTGATTTTTTCCTTTCATTTTTATTATATTATTAATTTTGATTAATTAATACATAATATATGTGAATATATATAAAATATATATTCACCTTTATTTTGGTACCGTGGTTAATAGCTCTACAAGGATACTCTATATTATTTTTTTGAGAGTACACTTCAAACCAATTAAAGTATAAAATATGCACTCTATGTTATCGGCAAGTTCATAATATTTTTTCTGAACTTGTTTTCGTTGTATTAAGATACCGTTAATATATCATAATCTTTTTTTGTTCTCTAAAGAGTAAAACTATTAGGTAAATATTTTTTATTGAGCTCATTGTTCACATTTTTCATTGAAAAGAAAGTTGCGATTTATGGAGGGGACTGTGGTTCACTATTTTTGTAGATAGATAAAAAAAAAAGTGGTAACAAATGTTGAGTGTAGTCTTCTTAGCATTTTCCAAAAAGGCTAAATTTATCACTTGCTTTAAGACTCACCTTATATAGATGTATGTATTATAGAGACAAGATCTTCTGTCCAATTTTGTGGTGTTTTATTCTGTCTCATGAATCTCAACCATTCATTTATACATGTCCCGCATGAGCCCTGCATAAATAAACGCGAGATCCGCATAAATAAATGGCTAAACGCGGGACCCACATAAATGAATGACTGATATTTATAGAACAGAATAAGACACTATAAAATTGGACAGAATCTGCACTCTGTATTATATACTAGTGGTTACTTTTTAACAATTAGCTCATTGTATTATTTAAGAGAAACAACCTTATGATATTTCACAATATTTAATACGCCGTACAAATATCAAAAGAGATGTTTTATGCCTTGCTCTGAATAAAATTGCCCAAAATAAGTTTTCTTTTTTAATGATTAAGGGTATGTTTGGGAGTTTAGGATGAAATGGAATAGAATGGAATGGAATGGAGTGGAATGGAATGGAATGAGTCATTCCATTGTTTGGAAGTTTTAATAAAATAAGAGAGGGGCTCATTTGACCATTGTTTGGAAGTGATACTCAAAA
>JANZLC010000006.1:33077940-33103520 GCA_026413385.1 Erythroxylum gracilipes
TCATCAGTTTTCACCTGCTACTATGGCACATCTTCCAGATTCTCAAGAGGGAAACTCTGAAATGGAAAGTAACCCCTCCAATTTCGATATCACAAGCCACCTTGAGACACTGAGGAAGCGCGTAACTTCAACTGATAACGAAATCGACAATCTCCCTATTAGTTCAGTTGGGCCTTCAAAAGAGATTGACATTAAGAGGGAGGAAGCTGTTCCTTCAAAGGAAACGTCTTCTTCCCCTGAAGAGATCTCAGAACCTGAACAGGAAGATTTTATCACAAAGTGTAAAAGGAGGCTATGGAAGTCCTGTGTTTATGCAATCACACTAGCTATGCTTGCTGCTTTGCTTGCTGGCCTAGATATGTCCTGGAGTACCATTACTGCTGCAATTGTTCTTGTTGTTCTCGATTTTAAGGATGCCCGACCATGCCTCGACAAGGTAAACTTACATAACAAGAAGGCTTCTTGTTTGTTTGTTAGTGCTTATAAAACAAAATGTCAGCAGAAAGAACTGCATAAAAATTCTGATAAATGCCTCTCTTCTTTCTCCAGGTCTCCTACTCACTTCTGGTATTCTTTTGCGGAATGTTCATCACGGTTGACGGCTTCAACAAAACCGGAATTCCGACTGCTCTGTGGGACAAACTGGAGCCTTATGCACATGTAACTAGTGTTGCTGGGACAACAATTCTTTCTGTTGTCATACTTGTCCTGTCAAATTTAGCCTCCAATGTACCAACTGGTATGCTAAATTCTAAACTATCTGTCCCCCATAAGTACTAGAAGATGTTGTGATTACCATCTTAAAGCATATGGTCAAAAACCTCAACTGATGTTCCCTGTTCATTCTTTTTCTGCTACTGCTGTTTCAGTTCTGTTGCTCGGGTCTCGGGTTGCGGCATCCGCAGCAGCTATATCCAGGGCCGAGGAGAAGAAGGCCTGGCTAATCTTAGCTTGGGTGAGCACAGTGGCTGGGAACCTATCCCTGTTAGGATCAGCAGCCAACTTGATAGTCTGTGAGCAAGCTAGAGTTGGTCAGTTTCCATACACTTTGTCCTTTTGGAGGCATCTTAAATTTGGACTTCCCTCTACTATCCTAATTACTGCAGTTGGCCTGACTCTTATAAGATGATTACACACACAAAGAAATTCCGATGTCGGTAGAACTCGTAATCGTAATCGTAATCGTTATCGTTATTATTATCGTTATTGTTATCGTTATCGTTATCGAACACTCGAACCTAATATTATTCGGTAGGAATCTTAACTGAGACTACTGATTTGTACATTATTTCATGAACTTGCTTTTTTCTCATCTTTAATAAAAATATTTACTGTTTCAATCTCAAATTATTGATCAAAATAGAAAAAGACAAGACAAACAAGCAGTATTAGTATCAGATAAATTTCTGAATATATGAAAAATAAAAAAAAGGCACAAAAACAAACAAAATCTCATTACGGTAATTCTAGTACTACCAGTTCCAAGGTTCCATGAACCAGTTCCTAAGTTCCATGAACCAGTTCCCAAGTGATCACAGTATGGCACGTCCCAACGAAAACATCACTCTCACATATGTGTCCCATGCGAGTAGGTATTGATTGCTTCAATAAGGCACCGTAATTTTTGTTAAAAATAATTTTAATTATTATTAAATTTCAATTTATTAATTAATTAACAATATATCATTTATAAATTATTTTATATTTAACATTTTATTCAATATACATTTAAAAATAAAATTATAAAAGCACATTGAAAATAATATCTTAACGAAAGTAGTATTAACATATAAATTAATTATAATTACATTACAAAATTTAATTATGTTTACATTGTTGATAATTATTACAGTGAATTTCAGTTATTATAATGAATTACAATCTTATATTTTAAAAAATTAGATTTCACTAATTTAAATTTTAAATTACGAATTGTTAGATTATAATTACAATATAACTTATTTTTTTAATTTATTATAAATTTTGCTTATATTAATAACAGGTATACTAACAATTAGTGATTTTTAGATATAGATGGCAAATAGGTTGAATGAGAATTCACCCTTAAGTTCGACCCGACCTAGCTTAAGCCCAAGCCCGATTAGGCTTGACAATCCAACCGGATGGACACAAAATAATTATTTTTGGCCTAAGCTATTTTGCCATCCTTATTTTCAGAATTATTATTAATTAAATAAAGAAAAAAAGGATTATAAAATAAAAAGAAAATAGATTCATGTTTGGGTGTGCTTGTCCACACGGTAGATGAGCAATGACAAGTAGCCAACAAACATGATAAGAAAGTATAGTGGGCCGGTGCCACGTGCACGAATAAGAATGGTGGTGGTGGGGCCCAAAGTCCATTTTCCTTTCCCTTTGAGTTCATCTCCCCTTGCCTTTTTCTCGTTATAAGCATCGAATTTTCTGTGTATATACATGTGAGGGAAGATTTAATAGAACAAAATTGGAATATTGTAATTAGAAGAGAGAATTTCATATAAAATAAAATTTTTAATATTATTTTAATATTTACATTTTTTGAGGGGTAAAAAATTAATTATGGTATTATATTAGATGTTAATTTTCATATTAATTAACTAATAAAAATATAAACTTTGACTAAAAATTCTCAATAACTCTAATTTCGGTAAAAAATTATATTTTAAAATACATTGAAATTTTGAATAATAAAGAAGTAAAACATTATATTTAAATTATTGTATTTAATTTTATTATTGTGGATAAGTAAACATTTTGTGGTTAAATTATATTAGTAAAACTATTTTTAAAATTTGTACTTAACGTAAAGATGGTCAAATCTAAATTTAAAATTAAATAAATAATATAACTTAAATAATATATTTTAAATAATATATATCTCAATAAGATTGTGTTAATATTCAACCCGGATCACCAATTAAGACTCCTAAATAATTGCTTAGTAATAAAGGAGGTAGGAGTGCAGAAACAATCAGACGGCTTGCTTAAAAACAGCCACTTTTAAAAGAGTGCGTAATAGATCACTGATCGACGCTCTTGTCCCGAAGATGAATGGGGATAAGTGTTGGTGTTAGGGTTGGTGTTGTTATTATCTTATCTTTTTTTTTAAGTTTCAATAAAAGGGTTTTGTAAATAATTGAGATTTAGTTTTTAATATGCAGTCAAATCCCACTTATATAATGGATTAAAAGAAAAAGGCAATGTGTTAAAGTCACAAATGACATAAAGAATGGTACGGACAGTCATTTAAAACTTCTTATTAGTGTTATGTATGGACCCCTCTCCCTCAAATTGCACAAAAAAAGTTAGGTCAAAATTTTTTAATATTAAGAAAATAAATTATTTATTTATTATTGTAAAAACTACAACAACTATTATTTAAATATCCATTAAATATATTTTAAATTATTATTTGATTATGAATTGAATAAGATCTAAAATAATGTATTTATCAATTTAAATTCTTCTTTTACAAAATTTAGAAAATTTATGTTAATAAAGAATAAATGTGTTATCTTAAATATATAAATTCAGAATTAGGGAATTTTACATAAATTAGTTGTTTGGTATGTTGATGTTATAAAAATAAAATGCTATATAATATAAATTAAGATAGTGATTTTTACTTTAATTAATTATATTGAATATATATATATAGTCACTATATCAAGTACACAATTATCTTGGTGAAGATTTAAAAAGAGTCTTAATGTACATAATTTTTTTAATATATTTTTACAAAGAAATTGTTTAAGTTACTTAAATTTATAATCTACTGTCACAAAACAGTAACTTTATCAATTACTCCAAAGCTCATCCTTTTATGTATATATATAGTTATTTTATGATTAATTTAAAATTTAAATATTTCTGAGAATTTAAAGAAAAAAAGTAATTGCTAATAAAATTTGAGGAAAATAAAGTAGGACTTGTAATAATTTCAGACATAATTAACTTTTTAAAAAATTTATTCTATTTATTTTCTTACAATACCTCACGTTCCGGACATACTTTCTTGTCTCTGTGTCTCTCTCTCTCCTACAGACACTCACTCTCTCTACGCGATCTTGTCACAGAGCTCTCAAATTCACAAGGCAAGCAAAACAAAAATCTTTTCTTTTTGCTTGCCCTGTTCTTAGATTCGAAAACCTTTATCTTGGTATTTCAAGAACCAAGCTTTGGAGCACAAAGAAGCAATATTTTCCAATATCTTTGCTGTTTCGAGTTTGGGCAGACGCATTATACTGTTCTCGTACAGGTCTAGAGCTCCAACTCACGGTGAGTGTCCTTCTTTCTCGAGTTGTTGTCTTCATTCATCTTGTGTTTATGTATGTGCACTGATTAGAGTTAGTTCTGTTTTTTCAGTTAGTTAATTTCGGTTGTCTGCTGTTGTTTCTGATTCTAAATGTAGATCTGTTTGTTGGGTTTGTGACATTTAGTGTCTGGGATCGTAAATGTTTGTTTAGTTCGTGGGAAGATCGGGGAAAGGGAGAGAACTGTAAGGTGAGTGAAACTGTTAAAATTGTGACAGGTTTTTTTTTTTTTTTTTTGCCTGGTTGCAAGAATCTCGAATCTTGAATCTGAACTCTTGAGATATTTTGAGTATTTTGAAGCATGACATAGTAGTTGGTAGTCTTGAAAATTTGCATGTTGAAATGGTTGGGATTTGAACTTTTCAATCTATGGTTTCTTTTTTATGTGTGTTGAAGTTGAATATCTGTGTGCTCTTTGAATAACCCTTAGTAGGTTTTAATATTTAGAGCTTTAAAACCCAGAGATTTGGAGCTTTCAGGTTTTCCTGAGGAACCATGAATAGGTTTATCTTTGATTCTTCGACCACTTTCGATCTTTTCACTTAAGGTCAATGAGCCGGTAATATAACCTGAATTCACATAGTAGTTACATAAGCACGCTTCCCCACATGGTTGCATTTCTGGGAGTTTAAATAAAAGATGAAGTTACTAGAGAATTTTCTGCTTGAATATCCATTATTTGTCTTGAATCTGTATACAATGCTCATATAATTAGGCTTTTATTTTGTTGTGCAGGTCTTTCTCTTTATAAAAAGCTATAGTTATCACAATAATTGCTTCTGGAAATTGATAATGGTGAGCTTTTATTCCCACCTCCAGTCATAAACGTGGTTCAACAAGTTGATCTTTCTGGAAAATGCCAATCAATTACAAATTATTTCATATTCTGAGCAATTTCGCACGGATAGATTAATGAAGTGAGTTAATTGATGAAAATGGAATAGCTTTTTGAGGAGTTTTCTGTTCCATAAGTCCAGAAAACAAAACGATGCCTTCATGGTGGAAGTCATCTTCAAAAGAAGTGAAGAAGAAATCAAATAAAGAAAGTTTCTTTGACACATTCAACCGAAGGTTTAGAACTCCATCTGATATCAAGCCAGATAATAGATCAGGGGTTTCGGAAAAACACTGCAGTGATACTGTTTCAGAGAGGGGTTCTCTATCTCGAGCAGAATCCAGGTCACCCTCACCTTCCAGAAGCCATGTGGCTCGGTGTCAAAGCTTTGCTGAGAGGTCCCATGCCCAGCCGCTTCCTCTTCCTGGTGTGCATTCACCAGTTTTGGGGTGTAGGGACTCTGGAAATGATGTATCAAGGAAACCAAGGTCTGAGAAGAGTTCAAAGTCATCATTGTTTTTACCTCTTCCAAAACCAGGCTGCATTGGTGGTAGGCCAGATCCAACGGATTTAGATTGGGAATTGGTCACTGCATCAATTTCTAGTGAGAGCTCCGTTGATAGTGATGATCCTGCTAACTCTACTCATCGCAGTCCACAAGCAACTGACTATGACCAGGGGACAAGAACTACTGAGATCAGCCCTTCAAGGTCAGCCTGCCACTAGTATTATATTACAGAATCCATAATTTATAATTCATATGTTTCTTTCCTTAGCTACTCCCTGATGTAATTTTCACAACTTTTCCTAAAGCAAAATGCTCAAGGGTCAATCATCTTCAATTGGTGAAATAAGCACAAGAGAGGAGAAAAGACCAGCCAACCTTTTATATGGTATTCATACTTCTCCTACATCACCGAAGCGTGGACCTCTATGCAGTCATGTGCCCAATCTACAAGTTCCATACAATTATGCTCTCTCCAGCGCTCCAGACAGCTCCATGTCAAGTCCTTCCAGAAGTCCAATGAGGCCATTTGGCACTGAGCAACTCATGAACTCTGCTTTCTGGGCAGGCAAACCTTATTCAGATCTCAACTTTCTTGGTTCTGGCCACTGCTCTAGTCCTGGTTCTGGATACAATTCTGGTCACAATTCAATGGGAGGGGATATGTCAGGACAGCTATTCTGGCAACAAAGCAGGGGTAGTCCTGAATGTTCTCCAATACCCAGTCCTAGTTCTAGAGTTCAAAGCGGTGCTGTTACCCCTATTCATCCTAGATCAGTGGGCACAACCATGGACACGCAGTCAAGCTGGCCTGATGATGGCAAACAACAAAGCCATCGCCTACCTCGTCCACCAGTAGCAATGTCCAACCAATCCCCTTTTTCTCATTCTAATTCAGCAGCAGCATCTCCCTCTGTGCCAAGAAGTCCTGGAAGGGCAGAAAATCCGTTAAGTCCTGGATCACGCTGGAAAAAGGGAAAACTACTGGGTAGAGGCACATTTGGACATGTTTACGTCGGTTTTAACAGGTAAGACTAATAGATGGTAAATGTGCATGAAATGTATCTCGGAACTGTTTGATGTAAGATTATATATTCTTCAGTTTCAGCATAAGAGGGATCTTACTGGTTCATATGATGGCTATCATGCTAATAATCACTAATAATAACTTCTTTCCCATGGTACAATACAGCTTGCAGAGATTTTATCTTAAGCCACTTTTAAGATTAATATATAATGAAGAAGTGCGGTTGCATAACTTATTTCATTTTAACTGGTCAGTGAAAGTGGCGATATGTGTGCAATGAAAGAGGTGACATTGTTTTCTGATGATGCCAAGTCCATGGAAAGTGCTAAGCAGTTGATGCAGGCAAGTTGGTGGCAGTATGGAAAAAGTTTTAGTGAAAATATACAGAAGTATTTACTTAGTCGTTCTGAAATTATTTTTCTATTTTTGAACAGGAAATTGTTCTGTTGAGCCGCTTGCGACACCCCAACATTGTGCAATATTATGGGTCTGAGACGGTATGTCTTAATATGTGCCATTCTTCTCCTTATATGTATATTTCATTGGAACACTGCTTACAGATATTGGAGTTGTCTGTACTATGGGAATACTAAACCTAAATAGCAACAGTAGTCTATGTCGCAAATGTGATGAAGCTGTTGTGGAGATAGTGGGGCATTTTACAAGTTAAATTGATACTACATGACATAATTATGGTGGGATGAAGATGAATTTTCTAGACAACATAATTTAGAAGTTTGCTTTATTTGCACGTAAGCTACTGGGAAAAGCATGCTGTTTTTTTGACACTATTAAACTTAGATTTTAAGTTGATAAATGCTTAATTTGAAAGTAGTTCTTAAATGGTAAATTACTTGCTAAAGAATTGTACTATGATTGGAGGGTGAAGTTCTGGCACATGTGGTTTGGGTTTCTGGTCCTATGTTGATTTTAACCTCTCATTTTCGTAGGATAGCCAGTTTTTTTGTTAATAATTATGGTGCTATGGATTTTATTGATCATTTTTCTTCAAATGGGATTAAAGTTTTCCACTTTAGTTGATCCAATTTTTTTACATATACTATTCTTATTTATCTACTGCTTGCCTCAACTTGTCAATGATTTTTTGCACAGGTTGGTGACAAGCTCTATATATACCTAGAGTACATATCTGGTGGATCCATATATAAGCTTCTCCAGGAATATGGACAGTTGGGTGAGCTAGCAATTCGTAGCTATACCCAGCAGATCTTGTCAGGACTTGCATACTTGCACTCTAAAAATACCGTCCATAGGTGAATTCATTAACCTACTTAATATGCATGTATCTGCTCAACTTGAAGATTTCTGATATTCTTATGTTAAAATATCATATGCAGAGACATTAAAGGAGCAAACATACTTGTGGATCCAAATGGTCGTGTTAAATTGGCAGACTTTGGCATGGCAAAGCATGTGAGTAGACTTAATTACTTACACCTTTGTAATGGCATGCCATTGAGTCATTAATAAGTCTATTGGTAGGGATTCAGTAGAAGAATGGTGCTTCATGTTGAATGAATTCAGTATTCAATCATCAAAATTACCTTTGTTCACTCGTTTGTTAACTTTTCATGCTTCGACATCATGCTCTCAGAGCAAAATTTTGGTATGCCAGCTATCTATATGCACAGTAATATGATTTGACCTTGTTTATAAGTTTCATTATCAAACTCTGATTGTGTAGCTTCCTAATGTTTGTTTTACAGATCAATGGACAGTCATGTCATCTATCTTTTAAGGGAAGCCCATACTGGATGGCACCTGAGGTATGATGATAACATTTAAGTGCTTAATCATGTCATGATTCTTCATTAATCACTCGCCTTTATTTAAAAAAATTCCAGGTCATAAAGAACTCAAATGGTTGCAACCTTGCTGTGGATATATGGAGTCTTGGATGTACGATACTGGAAATGGCTACAACAAAACCACCATGGAGCCAGTATGAAGGAGTAGGTTCAACACACTGAGCATTCCGAATATTTGGATCGATTCAATATGGAAATTTAAGTTAATGTGATTTGGTTAACTTGTGCTTCATATAATTATTCATGAAACTGCTTTGCTTTATTATTTCTTATCTAGGACTTGATATTTGACAGTTGGAATGCTTGTTTATTATGCTGTGAAGGTTGCTGCCATGTTTAAGATTGGAAATGGTAAGGATCTCCCAGCAATTCCAGATCATCTCTCTGACGATGGAAAAGATTTTGTCCGGAAATGTTTACAAAGAAATCCACTACATCGTCCTACAGCTTCCCAGCTTTTGGAACATGCGTTTGTAAAGCATGTGGCACCTTTGGAAAGACCTGTTCATAATTCTGAACCTAGAGATCCACCTCCCAGGGTTACAAACGGGTTTAAGATTTTGGTAAATTTTCTGTTCTCTGTTATGATTTTTCTCTTTACTGGGTCGACTTTTGCTGTATTAAGAGAGAATGGAATTTTATTCATATGTTGGATTTGGTTTCCAGCAAGAGGCATCTTTATGGCTCTTAAATGGATGTTACATCTTACACCTTGTATTGTTGTCTGATATCGTTGCATCACTTATCCTGATCCGATCTGTTGAATATGCCAGCTGATTATCAGAACTATTATTGTCCGAACACTCTCACTGTTACTGGTGGAACTTTCTTTTCACATATGTTTTACTGATTTCTCTGGCACAATGTTTAGTTTTTTCGCAATGGTTTTTAACTGTTGTCCTTGCTTGTTAACAGGGCATTAATCAAGCAAGAAATTTCTCCACCTTGGACTCGGAAAGACTTGCAGTTCATTCATCTAGAGTTTTGAGAGCTGGTCCTCAGGCCAGGTATGTCTCTTGGAATCATTACAGTTTTCCCATATATGTATTTGTTATTAGCTTTTGTCTGATTTCAGCTGCACCATTTTTAGTGACATCCATATTCCGAGGAACATATCTTGTCCCGTTTCACCTATCGGAAGCCCTCTTTCACATTCAAGATCCCCACAGCATCTGAATGGGAGAATGTCTCCTTCACCGCTATCTAGCCCGCGGACCACCTCGGGTTCATCCACACCCCTGACAGGTGGCCCTGGTGCCATCCCTTTCAATCATTTAAAACAGTCAGTTTACTTGCAAGAGGGTTTTCTAAACATGTCGAAGCCTTCAAATACTGTGTACAGCAACGGCCCATCTTATCATGATTCCAATCTCGATCTCTTTCGAGGAATGCAGATGGGGTCTCAAATCTTCTCAGAGCTGATTCCCTGTGAATATGATGCCTTGGGAAAGCAGCTTGGGAGGCCTGCTTATGGAGAGCTTTACGACGGACAGTCAGTGCTGGCTGATCAAGTGTCTAGGCAGCTCCTGAGAGATCATGTGAAGATGAAACCATCCTTGGATCTAAGTCCAAAATCTCCGTTACCAACCTGGACTAGTGGCATTTAACTTGATGCTTTTTCCTTAACCTGTTGATCTGCACGTCAAGGTCAAGTTCACCAACGGCTGATGGAAGTAATTCATCCAAATAAGGACTTAAGGGAGAAAGAAAATGACAGGAGCAATAGAGTTATGGTGGACGAATGAGAACTACTTTCCTTCGGACCTGTAAACTGATAACCACGTTAAGCCTTTTTCATAATCTGGATTCTGATCTCGGCTGTTCAGTTCCCTCGGTATTGCTTCCTAGCCATCCTTGAGCCAATTTCTGGTTTGATGAAGCATCAACCATTTAGCTTGTGATTCCCCCCAGAGATAAAGCTTTCTGGTAATCCAATGTATGGCAGTTAACAGAGAATTGCATATATTCGTGGCAGTGAAAACTGTATATTCTTTTAGATCATTGTCATCATCATACAGAAGGAAAACAAAGACCAAGTACAAATTACTAGCTTGTAGACTACATTTTTGGAGTCTGAAACTGCTGTACAGAAGATGGAGACTAGATAGTGGAACTAAAGATGGAAAATTTGTTTGTGAAGGAATTTGTAGATTTGCTGAGCACTGTTGTATATCTCATTCTTGCAAAGTTTGAAGGATGAACATGTAACTCTGGTGGAATTTATTTGTGGTATGTATATTATTCAATGTTCAAGCGAATTGGAAACGGTGAATTCTGATTCTTCCAGTTTCTAAGCAACATCTCTGTATTGCCTTCTAATTGTTTTTGTCTTGTTAAGAAATATCCGGTCTAAGCAAGACCAACCCGTTGGCCTTACTTACCGCTGTACTTCGCTGCTCGGTGGTACAGAATTACTCTTTATTGAAGCGATTAAGGTAGTTGATAGAACACAATCACAACAACAAACATAGTACATGAGAAAGAACCCCTTCTAAGCCTAAGCCTAGGCCGCCATAAGAAACTCCTTGTCCTTCTCCAACCTCTCCATGGTTTCTGGTTCCAAGCTTATCTCCACATCAATCCCACCACTCTTCCCCTGATACAAATACATCATCCCATCAAACCTGTTGTTTGATCCACTCCTCACCGCCTCTGGCTTTCCCCAACCGAAGTCCACCTCGTACACACGAAACCTCGGCGAGCTTCCCACAGCCACACAGTTCACTCCCGCATCCTTGTACTGAAATATCTTCGGTGCAGCCTCCCACTCTTTGTTACGTTCCTCGATGGCTTTCGCGTTGTGCATGTCAATGGCCTTTTGTATAACCGAAGCCCCGAACTCAGGCGGATCCTTCAGCAACAGTCCGGCTGCCGTCGCCGTGAATATTGCCTGAATCAGATTACCGAAGTAACTATCCGGCATCGGCGGGTTGACTCTTTTCCGGCAATCGGCGAAGACGGTGAACACCGTGAATTCTTCAGGTTTTAGCTCGCGAGCTTGCGTTACGTGACGCCATACATGGGCTGATAGTGCTTGGAATGTGGAGAATGGTTTTGAACCGTCCGATGGAAGATTTGCGTTGACCTTTGACTTGATTTGACCGATCAGTGACTCAGAGAATCTAAAGACTTTCTCTCGAAGTGGCGGAGACAGTTTGGCGTCTCCGTTGGTATGTGGGTCCGGAGGAAGAGAAAGGTCAAGTTTCACCCGCGTGTCGCGCGCCTTGGTTCTTTCAAGGAATGGCGGGACCGAGATTGAAGATGATCCACGGCAGATCTCAGCCCAAGAACTCATGAAGTGCCATGTGGACAACCCATCAAGAACCGCGTGGTTGAACGCGCAACCCATTGCGAGTCCATCTTTTAGCTTCGTTAGCTGCGGGCCAATCAAATAGTTTGCTTAATAAGTCTCCAAGTAATGTGACTAAAGCAATTATAATTTAAAAACATACAACAAAAGAAGAAACTTCATTGGTAACCATTGTCAACACTAAGGCTGATCACTACAAATAGGGAACGATAAATCCCAACAAATAAGACCGGACAAAGAATTGGTATGTCTCGTAAGGAAGTGAGCTTCACAGTTCGTAGATCTACACTTAATGAAACATAATAAAAATACCATAATCAAAACAAGAGATCTGATCTTGTATATAATTGATACAATAAAAAATATTTTGAAGTCATTTTTATTTTGGTAATGCTTTTTAATATTAAAAAATAGAAATTTGATACTTTTAAAAAATTTAATCTTTAAAATTTTTAAAAATTGTTCTAATTTTTTATTTTTAAAAGATATTTTAGGTTAATTTCAGTTAAAAAATAATAACAAAATATATACTTCATGAACTTCATAATTATACTAATCAAATACTACTTATATTATGATTCAATCCGGTTCTAATTGATTCTAATTAATTAAAGTTATATTTAATTAATTCGAGACAAGTTTAAAAGTTGAATTAAATTATAGTATTATTGTAATTTACGCCTGACATTCATATCTAATGTATTTCATTATTATTTTTTAACAATTGCCTAAAAAAAGATTTTTTTAAATCAGAAAGAATTTTTAAAAAAATTTTAAGGATTATAAAACTTTTTAAATTTCTTAAAACTAATAAGAAATATTTATATATTTTCCTCTTAAATCTAAATTATTGAATTAGCATTCAAAAGACCCAATAATATTATATAATTTATATGCTTTAATTAGCCAATTCCACCTATATATTAAGGCAGATAATTTTTGGTAGTTTTGGGAATTTATTACTATTAAATTCCCACACGGGGACTTATATAAAATAAAAGAACTAAATAAAAAAAACTAAATTTTGTGTGTCCATAGAATTGATATCAACTAGTTTTGTGTAGGGATGGCAGTCCGGTCCGGGCATTGATCAAGGTTCCGATGCAGCCCGAGAACTTTTTCTAAAATTATTATTTATGTCAATTTTACGAGGATAACAATTTAATAAAAATTTCGCTGATACGAAGAGTATGTTTAATAATAATTTTACTTTAAAAAAATAGAAATCAAACTACAAGAAGCCTCGTATGTTTAACCCTATATTTTAAATAAACATACAAGGTTTGATCTCTTCAATTTGGCACAACAATTGAATAAGAAAGCTAGAGCAGACGAGAAACGATGTCGTTTTCAATTACCTGTATAGCCAGCAAAGGTCTGTGAAGTCCCTCCAGGTTCAGGACCCCATTGTACGGAATCAATTCCTTCAAATTCTCTGCACCTTCCTTATCAACCGTTAGATCCTCCACGCTGATCTCTTCAGCAGATGCTTCCAGGATCTCCACACCGTCCATCTCATCATCGTACTCCACTCTGAAAACTCCATCGTCGTCTTTCCCAAGCTTCCCGGCGAGTTGATGGAAGTCTTCCAGAACTATCCCAAGCCCATCTTTCAGTTTCTCCACCATCTCCTCGTAGTTGTTGCCCTTGTAAAGCAACAGCTTCTGGTTGTAGTAAAAGGCCAGATATGGAAGATCAAACGTGACAAGCTGACATTGCCTAGTCCCGAGCTTCTTGTTGGGGTTGACGTGTGTTTTGCTTGTGATCTTCACCTTCGCGTGATCTTCCTTCTTCTCCACTGGTTCGGAAGCCATTGTTGATGGTAAGAACGAAGTTTAGCAGGTTAAGAAAGTGGTGACTTGTGGTGGTGTTAAAAGACATGAAGAGGCACTTATAGAGAAGAAGAACTCATTTGATGTATAGGTGGGAAGACATTAATGTACTTCATGGAAGGTAGTTGAGTTAACTTAATGGCTGTGCTTCAATCTGGTGGCAAATGGCAGGTGGAGGGAAATTTCCTTCATTAAAGCGTTGATAAAGTAAAAACATCCTCGAAATTTGCTTTTTTTAATAAGAATTACAGATATGGACACAGACACGATACACGAATATGGAGAAACACCAATTTCTAAAATTTGGTTTCTAAAATTTGGTTGACACTAACATGACATATATATATATATATATATAATTTAAAATTAATAACAATTTTCAGAATTCATAATATGATATATATTGATTGATGTATTTCAAAACTTCTAATATCTTTTATAGTTCATACATATTGGATATTTTATAAACCCCTCTAAAAAAACAAGGAACATATATTCTATTGAGCATATATTCTATTAAGTAATGTCCGAGCGGTCTCCAAATATATTTTAACTGTGTCCACCGTATGTCAGTGGGTATTCGACACGCAAACACGACTTCATTTTATAGTGTCTGTGCTGCATAGTTTTTTTTTCTTTTTGCAAAGTCTTCTCTTTGCGAATACAAATGATATATGTATATATATATATATATATATACCAGGAATTAATTTAAATACTTTGAGGTAGTACGGAGCTGCCCTTCTGAATCCTGAAAAGTATTTGTAGGAATTAATTTAGGTATAGTAATAACTTAAAGATGTCACCATTAGTTCCGAACCTATCTAAATCATCTCGTGTTAACTCAGAAAAAATCATATATATATATATATATATATATATATGAGTCAATCGAATTTTAGATCAAACTTAAATTTTGAGATAATCAGTTTATCTTAACTATTAAGTCAAAATTTAAGTTTTAAATAACTAGTTTACTTTGATTTATTAAAATATAAAAAGTTATATGAGTATTTGTCTTTATTAATATGATTTTTTAATTAACACGAGGTGTTTTTAATAAATCAAATTAAAATATGATTTTTTTTAACATAAGGTGTTTTAGTGTGGTCCAAGCTGTTAGCATACATAATTAATTTAAATACTTGGGAGTAGTATTGAGCCTCCCTTTCAAATCCTACAAAGGTACTAGCGACAATGAATTTAAATACTTGGTAGTATTGAGCCGCCCTTTGGATCTTACAAAGATATTAGCGGGAATTAATTTACATATAGTAATAACTTAAAGATGTCACCGACAATTTAAACCTACCTAAAATATCTCGTGTTAACTCAAAAAAAACATATCTCGAATTTTAGATCAAACATAAAGTTCAAAATAATCAGTTTATCTCAACTTTTAAATCCTACAAAAATATTAGCGATAATTAATTTAAATACTTGGGAGTAGTAGTGAACTGCTTTCCAAATCTTACAAAGGTACTAGCGATAATTATTATTTTTTTGGTTAACACGAGGTATTTTAGGTAAGTTTGAACTGTCGGTGACATCTTTTCGAGATAATCTATTTATCTCAATTTTTAAATCAAAATTTAGGTTTAAAATAACTAGTTTAATTCCATTTATTAAAATATGAAAAATTACATGACTATTTGTCTTTTATTAATATGATATTTTAGGTGAAAACGAAATTGATACATTCACAAATGGGAGTCGAAATTCCGACGTGGCTTAGGTAAAGAACAGCTTTTACCACTGAACTTCGACGCTCGTAATTATTAATATGCTTTTTGATCCTGTTATAAGAATCACATCGATAAATTTGTATATAGTTACTCATTTTATATTTAAAAACTAGATGAAGAATAAAATGTGATGTAAATTTTCTAAATTTCAGTTTTTAATATACTTTTTATATAAAATGATCTCCAAGCTAAGGAGGCAACAGCTTTTTCTAGAGGATGAGATCCTCTGGTCCAGGTACTCTGGTCCTACCTGTGCCAGAAGATCTGAGTCATCCACTTATGAAAGTGGTCATCTAAGTAGATGGCTCAGATCCTCTGGCACAGGGTAAGGCCAGAATACCTGGGCCAAAAGATCTGAAGCCTTTTTCTAGAACTTGGAAGGGTCAAGTGCAGAATTTGCTTGGCTATGCTTGTTCCATATATTGTGTGTATAAAATGATTAAGGGTGTGCCTAGTTTATAGAGAGCAATGGGATTGAGAATGAGAATGAATATAGTGAGGAATGGAAATGGATATAATCATTATAATTATGATGGTTGGTTAAGATGAAAAAATGATTACCATTATTATTGATGATGGTTGGTTTGTTAAAAATGTTAAGAAATAAAATTTTGTTAAAATTTTGTTTTATAGCAAATTTTAAATATATTTTAAATAATTATTTTTAATTTATGCACCTTAATTATAATGACAAAATATTTAAAATCAAGTATATTGCGATTTTTCCTTTCCAATAGCTCTTGAAGAAAAAATACTCTAGTATTTTCTTGCATCAACATATCATTAGTTACATAATATCTTCAAAATATAGATTAACCATTCAAAATATTGTGCAATTTATCGATACAACCATAATATCTACCATTTCGTTACTACAGTAAAATCAAGTAACATAGTTTAATACAATTTATATTCATTTGATAATACAAATGATGTTATATTTTAAGTAATTAATGAATAATATTTTAATTAATTATATTGTAATTAACTAATTAATTAATTATATTTCAATTAATTAATTACATTTTAATTAATTACATCTTAATTATATTTTAATTAAAATTTTTAATTAATTAATTTTAATTAATTATACTTTAATTAATTAAATAAATTTTAATTAGATTTTAATTATTTAATTAGATTTTAATTAATCATGTAATTAATTATATTTTAATTAACTAATTAGATTTTAATTAGACTTTAATTAATATTTATTTGAATTAATTAATTAGATTTTATGTTGACTAATTATTTAAATTAATTAATTAATTAGATTTTATCTTAATTAATTTAATTTATTGTAATTAAATAATTAAATAATTATATTTTAATTTCATTTTAATTAATTAATTATATTTTAATTAGATTTTAATTAATCATGTAATAATTAATTTCTATTGATTTATTATATTGATTTATTAATTTCTATTAATTAATTATATTTTAATTTCTATTGATTTATTCCCATATCCCTTAACCAAGCACCCCCTAAATTGAAATGCATACAGGCATGGATAATGGAATACTTATACTTTAATATCTTCAACATATGAAAATGGAAAAAAAAATCTCTTCCCACAACTTAGGGGGGAGTAATAAACTGGAAAAAAGACCACAATCATGCATAACAACAATAAAGTCAATATCATTTTTGAAGAGTAAATTACATACTAAGTTAAAAACAAGCAAATAAATAAGTAACAGACATTGACATAATTATGAAAAGTGAAACAATATCCAAAAATACAAAAAACTGTGATACAGTTTGGTTAGCATTACTCTAACTGTTTTAAATAACATACTTGGCACATCTCTTTCAACCATAAGCAGCATCTCCACGTGCATAAACTAGCTCCAACAACTCCACATGCATAATCCATCTCCAACTCCTCAGGTGTTGGTGTACAATCACACACACCATCCGTACATGTCCTTGCTATGCTTTAGGCTTAACTCCATTCAGCTTCTAATGGACTAATGTGGAAATTTGTAACAAATAGACATTACTCTATGTCCTTTGTTTTCGAAAATCCCTTTTAAAACTAGCATGCTTAGTTCATCAACACCCATATCCTTTTTTCTTTTAATCTTACCTCCAACGTATTTATTTTCTTGCCTTTCGAACACTCCACCACAATAAAATTCAAAATTCCCAACATCTGCAAAAGGAAAGTGTGACTAAATACAAAATGGTAAATATTCCAACAACTAAGATGAGCAATAACTAAGAAGAAAAAAAGAAGCAACAACTAAAATGAGCAATTATATTATTTCTATTAAAAGCAATATAATATACAAGAAACCATTAAGCTTACATATACACAAAAAAACTTCCTGCTTAACTCTTCTGACATATATAGTTCAACCACTTTTTTATATGCAAGGAGATAAGTAAAAGGTCAATATGATTACATCAGTATAATACAACCATTACATCATAATAATACACCCACATTTACAAAAGCAAGGAGCTTCATAAAAAGCTAGTATTACATTAGAATAATAGAAACTAAAATGTTTAAACTAACTCAAGCACCAGAAATATACCTTTATAAATTTCCTGAAAGTTTTTCAGAATACTTCACAACTTAGCATGCCTCACCTACTAAAACCATCATAAGTAAGTCATTCTGAGGTGTTTAACTTAAAAAAAAGATTGTTTCCACATCATACAAATAAGAAACTAAACTCAAAATTTTTAAAGAAACAATGGTATTCAAATAGAGTAACAAGCAATAAAAGCAACTAACACACCCCATCACCAACTTCACTTAACAGGCAACCCATAATTCTCAAGTCAGGATAAAAGGGAATTAAGTTGAACTTATACAGTTTTTAGATAAGCCTCCCAATATAGCTTATGTTTGGGTAGTGAGGAAAGAACAATGATGGTGTCAATGTAAGAACTACATCGATAATTCCTTCAATTGTAAACGCAAACTAAGTTACCTATTGCTTCAAACCAATTATTTGAAGAAAAAAGAACAATTATAAATATTCACTTTTCAAAATTAGCTTATATTGATAGTTTATTTATCAGCTAGCATATCTCATCTGTGCAATTTATTTTCTTGATAGGTCCACATAATCTATTCCTTTGAGCCTTTAACCCATTAATGTGCCATAGGTTGAATTTTGTTAAACCTTGGGGGTTAGTTGGATAAATATATAATATATTTTAATTAAACCTACCAACTAGTAATATTGTTAACTCTTATGCAATACGTTATGGAGGGTTAACTTGATATCCTCTATCAACTAATATGTTACGCAATGTATTGATAGTTTATTTATCAAAACCTCTCATGTTCTAGATTTGAATTACATGAGTAACTTCTTATCTTTTAAAACTCCTTCCTTATTTTATTAAAGAAGCATCATTTGATGTTCTCCCTTATAGTGGTTTCTTGATATAAATGAATCATATCTCAATATCTTACAATAATTGTATTGAAAATTTGAAATATAGTCATATATACGTCTAAATTAATTAAGATTAGTGATAAATTGATAACAACCATCTTAACAGTCTCTTTACAATCAATTTGAAAATTTAAAATACAACTATTTTTTCAGACACTCACAAACTCCTTATAGAAAAGCTACTGTCTTTCTTCCTGAAACTGTTAGGACATGTAAATTAAAGGATTTTTTTTGTGAAAGCATAATGTCATTTAGGAGCAGAACATTTTCAGATCATTGCATAAATAAACAAATATCAAATTCCAATTTCAAACCCTAGTGCAACAACATACCATTTCATAAATAGCGAATCAAGAACAAACAACAATAGAGAGGGAGAAGAATAATCATACCTTAGACGATGCCACAGGAAGTCCAGCAACGCAATCACAATTTCAAAAACTTTCAATTTTCTCCCATCAACGAAACCACTTCCTTATGAAGCACCCACTCACGAAAGAATGTTTGATGGTTTGATGGTTTGATGGAGCAATTCGCTTCATGATAGAAGAAGCACCCAGGGACAATTAGGGATTGTAGTTTGTATTTTTGGGGTTATTGACAGAGAAGAGATTAGGGATTTTAGTTATAGACTTTTGGGGCTATCGACAGAGGATAAGAGAGTGACATCATAATAAGCTAAATGAAGTCATTTTACTAAGGTCAAGAAACGACGTCGTTTCATTAATTAGGCATCCTTCTCTTAGTGACACTGACGTGTCTAATTAGTGGGGTTTTGGTGACATGTGGCAGTGTTACGTCAGCCAAGATAATGGTGAGACGAACGTCGAGCTAGAATTGAAAAAATAAAAATTTTGATATTTTATTGCTACTTTTTAAGTTATAACTGAAAATTTGACGAAAGTTTGGGTTTTTTTTATATTAACCCTACACTTTTAATAGGATAGAAGTTAATATTAAATAAAAAATTATAGATTAAATAATTTAATATCTTATACATTATTTATTAATTAGTATTGATAATAAATTTACTATATTTTAGTAAATAAATGATTTTGTCACAAATTTGATATATTTTATTTCTAAACTAGCATTTAATTAATGATACATATTTTAATAAAATGTGACGTTATTATTTATAATTAAAAATTTTATATTTTATTATTATTTTTATGAATAAATTTTTGTAATTAATTTATCTAAAAATTAATTTAAATTTAATATATTTATTGAATAGTCACTACATTTGAAATTATTTTTATCTTACAGATAAATTTTCCAAAATTAAATATTAAGATAAATTGAATAATTAAATTATATTAATTATAATTTCTATTATATAATTAAATGTTATGTATTAATAATAAAACTATATTAT
Source organism: Erythroxylum gracilipes (assembly GCA_026413385.1). NCBI lineage: Eukaryota > Viridiplantae > Streptophyta > Magnoliopsida > Malpighiales > Erythroxylaceae > Erythroxylum > Erythroxylum gracilipes. The sequence goes on from JANZLC010000006.1 coordinate 33,098,138, forward strand.
GACAAAAAGATGAAAACAGAAAAATAAAACTAGTTTTGATGGTTTTAATAAATAATGAAAATAAAAAGAAATCATAATAAAATGAAACTAGAAATTCAACCAAACAGAAGTTTTTTTTCTTCTAAACTTAAAAACAGAAATAGAAAACTTAAAAACAATAGAATCAAACATGCTCTAAGAATCAATATTAAAAATAAATATGAAACAAATTATTAAACATGGAAAATTTATGTTTAAAATTCCGATTTAAACATAAATTTTATCTTTAAAATATTTATTTTAAATCATAATTTAAATTTTCAAAAATAAAAAATATTTAGAATTATTTGTAATTATAATTAAATTTTAATTGAAATTATAATTTAATTTCAATTAGATTAATTAGATTACTAAAATGTCCAAAATTTATTATAAATAAGCTTAAACTCTAATGGAGCTAGCACTTCTTACTTAACTCTTTTTGTAAGAGTCACAGAGTTCTCTAAACCTATTTTGTGGATACCATTAGAGGCTAGACATTTATGCGACTACAGTGGTTAAAATAAATCGATTTCAAATATGATTCAAAGGATACGACAAGAAAATGATCAAGATTCAGAGTAAGATATGAAATAAGATTCACGCTTTATGATGATTTATTTTCTCGATTTTCCAATAATACACACACACATATATTAAATTCGAGCTTATAACCTCTAAAATTATGCTTTAAATGATTCTTGTAGTTATATTGTAATATTTTCTTTTTTAAGAATATAACAAGCTCTCATCTTTTGTACAGTATAAATTACAATTTTTCTATATTTTATATTTACTAACATGGTATCAAAGCAACATTAAAATATTTTGATTTTTTTCTATTCATCTCCTAATATGTAGTTTCTTTGCGGTTAGCTTGTTCTTCTTTATGTATTTCTCGTCTCTCCTTCACCTTATGAATTTTTCTATCCCTTTCCACACTCTTAAACATTCATCTAAGAATACCAACGGATTTCCCATTTTTAGGCAATTCAAATCTAACTCGTTAGAATCTCCTTGGCTTTCAGGCGAGCCCTCACATATAAGTCAAAAGTTGATGCTCCTTTTGGTTAGCTTCGGTTTAACTGATTTGATTTTTTTGACCAACCCAATTTAATGATATTCTTTAAATTCTTCGACCAAGGGTTTTTGTGCCTCTAAAATTCATTTTTGTAGTCAATTTTTCTAAAATCTACCTCTAACTTTAACTTTCAAGCTTGGTTTTTAATTTACTGTACTGGTCTATTCATTTTCTCGACCTTAATGGCTTCCAAAAATTATCATTATGACCCTTAACTTGTCTTGCAACCTACCAATGTCATTTTTAATGGTACTAACTAACTATGATTTGTAGTCACAAGAGATGAGTGGCTTTTTGAAAGGCTTTCTTCTTTGAAGCTATATGACTAATGAAATTCTCAAACCCTTCAAAACTGTTGATAAGGATAAAATCAAATCTTTGGAATAGATAGAGCAATGAGGTGGTAAAAATCATCAAATTTTATCATCGTTCCACAATTTATGTCTTCTCGGAATTAAGAGATAATTTAGTTGTTTTGATATTGCACACGAGGTATGGAATTTTCTACAAACTAGATATTCTATTTCTAATGATGTGCATCAATCTCATCTATCATAGCCTTCATCGCAGTTATCAATAACCTAATCAGGCCCTACATAGTTATATATCTAAACTTTAGACACTTTGGGATTAGCTGGCAAATTATGATAGGCCTAAATTCTGCCTTTACTATTATTTATATGGGACTTTGTGATTGCCAACATGTTTGGCATCTTTTTGTGACTTTTAAATTTAGATATGAGGTCGTCAATGCGTCTTTACTCCATCATTATCTCCAACCTAAACTAGATGTTATGATTTCAGAATTGTTATATGAAGAAACTCCTCTCAACACCTTAAGAGTTGAGCATTCATTAGGACTAACATATTCTATATTGGTCACTCCTTTAGTTTATTCTAGGTACATCTTCTTTATGTTTTTTTTTACTCCACTTGTTGCAATCATATGATATTTGATTCTTCCTTATTTTCTTCTATGACTATTGTTACAGCTACTCCAATTATTCACACTATTGAAAGCTCTATTATTAAAATATGCACTATTTTTACATCTAAATTAGCATTACCTAATATAATTTCTTGTTCCCAAGCTATCTTTAAATCTTTCTTATATTGGTCAATTATGTGAACTTGATATTGATATATATTTTTCAAGTTGTATTATGCAGGATCCATACATGGGGGAATTCTTTACGAAAGATATAAAGTTGGTTGACTATTTGAATTGAATTCTCTTTATCTTCCAACTAAGATTATTATTACTACTTTTTCTTCTAGTTTATGTCATTCTCATATGGGTCAATACTTTTAGTTATATACTTAGTTCTCTAATTTCAAATGGTTGTTTGGGTCAAATAAAAAATGAGTGTTTTGATTGTTCCTCTTATTAGTTATCTAAACATTATGCTTTCCCTTTTAATAATAATATTTCGATTTCCTCTTCTCCTTTTCATTTAATTCATTTTGATATTTGGGCACTTGCTCGTAATTTTATTATGGGTCATTATTTTGTAATTTTTATGGACAATTTTTTCTATATACATAGATTTATCTATTGAAAATAGATCTAAGTTACCTTAAATATATATTCAATTTGCTCGTATAATTAAAACTCAAATTTCTTATTCAATTAAAATTCTTCAAACAAATAATGTCATGGAATACAAAGACTCTAAATTATCTCGATTTCAATTCAAAATAGGTTAATTATTCAACATTCCTATCCAGGCATATTTAAACACAAACATATACATATCTTAGATAATATTGTTTCTTATCTCCTCTACATGTCCTGAGTCATTTTGGAAGGAGGTTGCTCTTACTAATTTTTATAATTAATCAATTTCCTTCCTCTACTATCATAAATATTTTTGCTTTCTAACATTTATATGGGCATGCACCTAATTATCAACCTCTTCATGTCTTTGGTAGTGCATGTTTTGTTCATCTTTAGCCTAATGAACATGCAAAATTAGAGCCTAATTCCATATTATGCTACTTCTTGGGATACATTATATAACATAAGGGTTATCGATATTGGAGTCCAATTTCACATCTTAGGATTCCTTTTCATATTACCTTTTGGGGACGTAAAATGTTTTCCACCATATTGGGATTTTAGGTTCAAACTATTCCTTCTTTATATGAACATATCTATCTATTCTTTTCCTAACGATTTGTTTATAGTAACTTTTAGGTTAGATAATAATGCCATCTCTTTGCCTTCTCCAAGTGACTCCTTAATGTATATGGATTTTGGTAACTCCCATCCTCTAGTTGTCATCTTACATCCAGCCACTAAAAATTATTTTGTTATTCCTTCCTCTTCTCATCACAATACTCATATAACCTAATGTTTCCCTTTGTGATTACCATTGTTATAATGTTATTGTTTCTTTATATGAACCTCACACTTATCATGATGTTGGTAATAACCTTATGTGGTAGCAAGCTACAAAAGAAGAACTTCAGGCTCTCACTAACACTCATACTTGGGATTTAGTAAATTTACCACTAAACAAGCCTATTGTTGGCTATAAATGAGTTTACGAAATCGAAACTCAGGTAATGGTTCTATGGAATGTTACAAGGCTCAATTGATTATTAAAGGATTCACACAAGAACATGACATTGACTATGTAAATATATTTGCTCCTGTAGCTTGTATCACATTTTTTCACGGTCCTTTTGTTATTGCTACTATCAAATAGTGGTAATTGTTTTAGATGGTTATTAAAAATATCTTTCTTGATGGGGATCTTTCAGAGGAAGTCTATATGCAACTACCTCCTAGATATGATCATCTCTTAATAAAATTTATCTTTAGAAAGCTCTTTAAAGCCTAAAACAAGCTCATCAAGCTTGGTTTGATAGCTTGATTATTGGGATATAGATTTTGATTCAAGTCCCTATGTTCAAGTAATATTTCTTTGTTAGACTAAGAAAGGTTTCATTCTCTTACTTCTTTATGTAGATGACATGATCATCAGTAGTGGTAACTTACAAATCATCAATGACTTAAAAAAAAATTCTGAGTAAATAGTTTTAAATGGAAGATATTAAGCATCTAAGCTATTTTCTTAGTCTTAAGGTATCATCTGACTCCATAGGGTACTATTTGTCTCGAGAAAAATATGTTACATATCTCCTTTCTCATGCCAGTCTTATTAGTGATAAGATAGCTAGTACTTCCATTGAGCCAAATGCTCATTTTTTTTGCCACTAAGAACACTTCTTCCAATGATGGTACTCTTAGTGTTAATTAGTTAACAATCTTGTTTATCTTAATGTCACTCATTCTAATATAGCATCCTAATATAGCTTATGTCGTTCATATGGCCAACCAGTTCATATCGACTTCTCAAACCACTCATTTTGCAGCAATGCTTTGTATTTTTCATTACATCAAAGGAACTCTATTTCATGGTCTCCATTTTTCTAGTTCGTCCATTTCAGACTTGAAAGCATGTTCTGATGCTAATTGGGTTGGAAATCCTATTGATCGATGATGTATCGTTAGATACTATTTTTAGTAATTCCATAATTTCCTAATGGAGTTAAAGCAAACATTGTTTTCTCGTCTTAGCTCGAGATTTGAATATCAGGCTCTTAATGAAACTTGAGCTACTCTATCTTTGAAGGCTATTTAGTTATATAGGTATTAAGCAAGTTTCTCCCAGGCTCTTACAATGTGACAATCGTGGTCCAATTCAAATTTGCAAATAGTGATATCTTTCATGAGCGCACCATCATACATTAAGAATGAATATCATTTTGTCCAACATCATGTTTTTCAAAATGTTATTCAACTTATCTTAGTCTCTTCTAGTGATCAAGCCAATGATATCTTCACTAAAGTCTATCCACTAATGCTTTCGTGATTTGTATAGGAAACTCCAACCGACTTTTACCTTTAATATATATATATATATATATATATATAATGTAATTATGTCCTACATTATTCTTCTAATTATGTTGTAATATTCTCTTTCTTACATGTTAATCTATTGTACTCTATGCAAGGCCATCTCCAACCATTTCGCTAAAATTTTACACCAAATTTGGTGTAAAAAAGAATATTTCAAGAATTTTTTTACACCAAATTTGGTGTTACTCCAATCATTCTACACCAAATATTTATTTATTTATTTATAAAAATTAAAATAAAATCATTATTCTTAATTAATTAATATATACTTATATTAAATTAATATTATTTAACAAATATAATTAATATTATTGCAACAACAAATTAATAACATACACAAATATAATATTTTT
>JANZLC010000006.1:33129588-33150547 GCA_026413385.1 Erythroxylum gracilipes
TTTGTTCTAGCTATTCCCGGGTCAAAAGGGTTTGCCCCGGTTAGGTTCTCCGACCTCTGCGTGGATACCGTTAGAGATGGTCTCCTTTGGTCGTTATGGTTTGGCTTTGTTATATACATACAACGATCCTGACTTTCGGGAAGGTCCCGGAACAAAAATTTTTGTTTTCCACACCGTATTCATGTGATGGACACACCGGGATTTTCCTATATGCTCCACTCTATGTTACATTAAAGACGCGAGGATGAGAAGAAAATAGCTATAAAGATGTGAGGACAAGTAGAAAGCCACTTTAAGATGACGTGAAGTCCAAGAACAATACAGCTACGAAGACGTGAGGAAGAAGAAAACAGTTATAACTGTCTCCACTTTAAAATGACATGAGGATCAAGAAAACAGTTATAGCCTTCGGTTTTACTAACATTATTTCATGAGCTATTCAAGGTTCTATGTTGGTTCTTTATAAAGGATCAGTTTGCCACAAAAATATGAATTTATCGTTATGTTTAACAGAAGAGGTGAAGCAAAAATTGAAGAACTGAAATACTTCGCATGATAACTCATTTTAGTCAAAAAAAATGTTATTCAGAGGAAGAACGATAGTGCATCATCTTCTTTATCATCACAAAAAAATGCGGAAGCTTATGCTCAAAGCAGAAGTTCTACATGGTTTCTTTTAGTAAGTATGGCTACATCTATACTACTGTTATTTTCTTCATATCTCTCTTCCTTTTCATGGTTCTGTGTTGGTTCATATCTTTCTTCCATCAAGCCTAGTTTCTCTATTTTGTTTTTTACTGCCAAACTAATGTGACTGATCCTATCATCAACAATATACTCAGCTCAAAGTAGCACAAAGAGAAAACAAGAAAGTAATATTGATAGTTGCAAGAAGTATGATGGGTATGATGTTATGGACAAGAGAGATAAGAGAAATCGCAGAAGCAACAGATAGATATGAAAACAAACCTGAAAATATTGCAACATCAGTGAAGATGTAGAAGACAAAGTCGGCGCAAATGAGAGAAACCTGAATATGATTTGTTTTTGTGAAAAAAATGTTTCAAAATAGATAAAATTATGTTTTCAAAAATCACGAAAACGTTATTTTTACTTTTTCATAAAATAGTTGTCTTTTTTATTTTTTTTTAAACGAAATATACAAATGTATTTAACCAAACACGATTTTAAGGGTCGTTTCTTAATTTACAAAAACCACAACAAAAAGCCTAAAAAAAGAAAACAGACAACCCCAAAATTAATTATCACCCCTAATACTACCTTTTTAAAATTATTGATTAGAATCACAATTGCAATTAAATTGCAACATTATTATTATTATTATCGAATTAGTCTTTAATATTATAATTATAATCGAAAAACATTATTACAATTTATTGCAATGCTAAAAATGTATTTTAAATATCAACATTATTACAATTTATTATTTTTAGTTTTTTGAACCAGAAAGTAGGTCCTATTGTCCCGTGACAAGTGAGATTCCTTGTCAAAGGTAACGAGACTCACTTTCTGATTAATTATAAAAACATATTATGTGGCAGCGAAGCCTACTTTATATTTAAAAATGTTAAAAAATAATTTCATTTCAATATTAATGTGATATTTAACTAACGAGAAGTTAATCTTGATAAAATTTCTATCTACGTGGGATTTGTTTCAAACGTTTTGAAAATATTAAAGTATAATTTGCAAATCAAATCTTCTGTTTCATTTACTTTGTTCCAACCCTGTTTTATTAAATCTCATCCATATATTTATATAGGGTCCACATAAATGTATGAATAAGATTTAATGAAACATGATAAGAATACCATAACTAAAATAAGAGATTTGATCCCTTTAATTTGAACGTTTAAGGACTTTAAGATTTAAGTTATATTTTGTTATAAACATTAAGGTTTAAAAACAGTGGATCTATACTGAGGCCCAATTATACCAAAAATTAGAATTGGCACATAAGTATACCAATTTGCTTCTGCGTATGGCCAATACAAGTCCACAAAATCCTGACCATTACGTATTTCAGTTCAAATACTGATTTGTGCACCATTATGGATCCAACGGACCGAAGCCCGTGACCATTCATCAGTAATGATGTACATGATCACATGCACTCACTCACTCGTCCAAACTTCAAAAAAAAGAAAAAAAAGAAAAAGAAAAAACCTCATCTGAATCTCTTCACGTAGCTGACCACCGAGAACCACCACAAAGCAGCTTACAAGCCAAGAAATGGTGGTCTCTCTACGGCTGCCCTCGCTTTACTCTGTTTTATTATCCCCTCCGAAGATTCGTCCTTCTTTCGCGATTCTACGCCGCCGACAACACTCACGGCCGCCTCCTCTGACCACCGCCGCCGCCTACTCCGCACAAAGCACGCCAGAAACGGAGGAGAGAGTAGACAGCTTGAGGAACAGAATAAACCAGGACCGAGTCATAACTCCTCGATCTCAAGACTTCAATGCTTGGTTTCTCGATGTCATTGCCAACGCGGAGCTCGCCGACTATGGTCCGGTTCGTGGTACTATGGTTATTCGTCCCTACGGTTATGCTATTTGGGAGGCGATCCAGGTTCTAATTGTGTTCTTCCAAGTTTCTTTTTCGCGTGTTTAAATGCTGATGCAATAATGATTTTTCAATTGGTAGGAGTATTTGAATATTAAGTTCAAGGAAACTGGACATAGCAACATGTATTTTCCTCAGGTGAGCTTCTTGTTTGCTTGTTGATTACAATTTGCTTTGTTTGTATGCACTTTACCAACTTCTTTGTTTGATTTGGGGGCTAAAATCACTTTAAATCGCTGTGATTGTTATATTTTCCTTTAAACGGATAATGTTGGCTTTCGAAAGGATAGATTGCACTTTTGTGATTCTTTATCAGATTCAAGTGAATGCTATATATGTTAGATGTTGAAATTTTAGTTAGTAATGGATTTCTTATCATCATGGTAGAGCTAACAGTCGTGAAACTGACTTGAAGTTGCCCATTCTCCCTTCATGTGGTCATGCATTTGCTTTTCCGTGACCGATTATCTAGATGCTACTTTTGGTTTATGTTAAGAATTGCATTGTTATCATTGTTGCAGTTTATACCGTACTCGTTTATAGAGAAAGAAGCTAGTCATGTTGAGGGCTTCAGTCCAGAATTGGCACTTGTGACAATTGGGGGAGGGAAGGAGCTTGAAGAGAAACTTGTGGTAAATATATCACTCTGCAACAGCCACTTTATAGTTCTTTTACTGTATGGTCAGCATGTTCTTTGTTTAGCATTACAACTTCAAATACTGGTTCAAGCTTCTTGAAAATCCAGTAACCTGAGCTTGGCTTTGATTGTTGCACTTCATGAGGTTGTGACAGGTTCGACCAACTAGTGAAACCATAGTGAATCACATGTTTACACAGTGGATTCATAGTTACCGAGATCTTCCTCTCATGATCAACCAGGTGAAACATTCACCTTTTGTGGCAGTTTCCCGACTAAAGGTGTACCTTCTTGTCGGTGCGTGATTGTACTTATACTGATTTTAATTTCAGTGGGCAAATGTCACAAGGTGGGAGCACCGCACAAAGCCATTTGTGAGGACACTTGAATTTTTGTGGCAAGAGGGTCATACAGCTCATGCCACTCCAGAGGAAGCAGAAAAAGAGGTTGGAAACTTGTTGATATCTGGAATGTATATAATTATGATATTATCATACTGTTATCTTATTATGAATTGGTGATCTTGAACTGCAGGCATTACAGATGATTGACATCTATACAAAATTTGCCTTTGAGCAAGCAGCAATACCTGTTATTACAGGAAGAAAATCAAAAGTGGAAACTTTTGCTGGTGCTGCTAAGACGTATACAATAGAAGCTATGATGGGTGATCGAAAAGCACTGCAGGCTGGAACTAGCCATAATCTTGGACAAAACTTCTCACGGGCTTTTGGAACACAGGTTCTTGAGTTCTCCTAGATTGTGTATTTTTTAGGACGTTATTGTCATGTGAAATACTCTGCCATGGACAGCAGACACCATGTTAAATTAGCAGCATACTGAATATCTGCTAAAGTAAATCTTTGGTAACACACCTGCAATCCTTTTGACATACTCTAAAAAGGAGCATCAAAAACTTGTCTGACAAAATTTTCCTAATTCAGGAGCCTTTGCATAGCAATTCAATGCATTCACTTAGTTTCATTTTGTTTCTTGAATTTTGAAATTTACCATTGGCATTTGCTTGGGATTTTCATGTAAAATATTGTCTTTCCTAGTTTCCCATTGCTACTATTTTAATTTTGGGTTTACGGCATTAGTATCATACATGGAGCAGTACGCCGTTCCTTTAGGCTATTTGGGCGTTTATAGTGTCTTGGATTTATATGATGGTAGCACCACTCTAATGCTCTGAGTAAGTCCTGCATTTTGTATAAGCATATTAAGCATGATATTAAATTTCCTACCGCTTCCATGTTTTCTTTTTAAGATAGATCCTTACTCAACCACAAAGTAATTACCAATGTTGATACTTGTAAGGAAGAGTAAAAGAGAATCCTCCTTTAGAGCATTTAATTGTTGTCCTTAAAATAGGAATCTGTATCTCGATTTAAAGATTCAAGCACCATGCTTTTCCTCCGAGAAGCATAACAAATTCCAGTAGCATTCGACTAATATTGACTCCCGTTGTCTTACATTCCCTTATTTGCCCTTGCTGGATGGTTATGGTTGACTCTTTGTTTAACCAATTAAGTCTAGGGGTGATCCAACCTTTAAGGTGGTTTTGTCCAGGCCTTTATACCATGCATTGCAATTATGTATTCTTGCATTTATGGTTACTTCTCTTTCCCAGTTTTGGTTCACTTTCCTTTTTAGCCTCTCATAAACCCCTTTCCATGCTGTGAGCTCCACTAATGTCATCCTCAAAATATGTTCTTGCAGTTCATGGATGAGAATGGTCAGAGGCAATATGTGTGGCAGACATCATGGGCTATCAGCACCCGCTTTGTTGGCGGCATTATCATGAGTCATGGGGATGATGCAGGCTTAATGCTTCCTCCAAAGCTTGCTCCAATTCAGGTATATCATGTTTTCAATAAATGATGGGCCAGTTTTCACTACTGTCTAAATTTGACCTTTATGTTGGTATTACTCCTTGTAGGTCGTAGTTGTGCCAATTTGGAAGAAAGATGAGGAGAGAGCTGGAATTCTCAATGCAGCATCATCTGTAAAAGAAGTCTTGCATACTGCCGGTATCAAGGTTAAACTTGATGACTCGGAACAGCGAACACCAGGCTGGAAGTTCAATTTCTGGGAGATGAAGGTCTCTTTATATTCTGATTACATTATTTTGGAATTCTTGTTTCATTAAATATTAGAGGGAACAGTTTATTTGTGAACAATTTGGTTGGGGGGTGGGGGGCGCTCGTTACAATTGATACATAGTTTAATTATGTAACCATTAGATTACAACTTAAGCTTTTTCTTGTAAAGACCTTAAAAGTTTTATTTCTTCCTATTACTAATTTTCTTACAAGTTTTTGGTTGACTTGAACCCAATTCTTTATCCTTTTTCTTCTATTAGATGAAAGAATGCTCTTATGTTATAGGGTGTACCATTAAGGATTGAAATTGGTCCTCGGGATGTTTCTAATGGAAGCGTGGTTATAGCTAGGAGAGATGTTCCTGGAAAGCAGGGAAAAGTGTTTGGGATATCTATGGAGCCTTCAACCTTAGCAGCTTATGTGAAAGACAAGTTGGATGAAATTCAATCATCTCTCCTGAAATTGGCAACATCATTTCGAGATAGGTTCATTCTCTTGCCCTAATGCTATTGTAAAATGGAAGTTCACAAAAATACCAACTTTCTCGTATATCTCCTCTTTAAAGCTCGTAATGTTATTCTTGTATGTTTTTGGCAGCAACATAGTGGATGTGAGCTCGTATGATGAACTGAAAGCTGCAATATCCGTGGGGAAATGGGCGAGGGGTGCTTGGGCGGCTAGGTAAGTTGTATGGTTTTAAGCATGTCATTCTAATATCATGTAAAACCTGCATGCATACTACATGTGATGCTGCCTTATTGTTGCAGTGATGCTGACGAAGTCAGAGTGAAAGAAGAAACAGGGGCAACAATTAGGTGTTTTCCCTTTGAACAGCCCCAGGGGACAAAGACATGCTTGATGACTGGCAAGCCAGCAGAAGAAGTTGCAATTTTTGCAAAATCCTATTAAGTATTAACGTGATATCATCCTCTTGACAGCATTCAAAATGGTCTCTCTATGTCGATATCCTCTTAAATACGAACCTGGATCTCATCAACCACATTGGATTGTAATCTTGATCGGTGCATCCTGAGCCTTTTTCCCCGAGTTTCCACACGGTTTCAGCGAGAGGGATTGTTATTTAAGTTATACTAGGAAGAGTTTGATCTTGAGCAGATGCTTCTTCCTAATCCCTCATCAAAAATAAGGAGCTGAAGATTGTCTTTTGTGGCATATTCATAATAGAATAGTTTCAATCCCTTGTTCTTGACAAGATATGTACGTTTTCTCTCGAATTGTGATTTGTAAGATTGGATAATGATACTTGGAACTTGTAAGTAAATCATTACTTAGGGAACACTAGGCTCTTGTTGCAGATATGAAGCGGGTAGAGTCTGTTTTGATCGGGTTCTAAATTGAATTTAAGCCTGCCCGGATAAAGTTTCGGGCTCAGGAGATTGGCTCGTTAGTTCGAACATGATCGAGACTCAGATTAAACTCAGGTACATAAAAAAGTTCGTGTCCGGACATATTATCAACCTTAATTATGATTAGATCTGTTTCTAAGACAGTGGTCAATGTGCGACCTCCGATCACCGGGAAAGCTCCGTGCGAGGTGGGGAAGATGTCAAGATTAGGACGTCTCCAGTGGAAATTTATGACGAGTGGGCCCAAGGATGACGTGGAAGGATCAGGTGCGATTGGGCAGTTGATGGGGGGAATCTTTTGACTTTTTGGAGTGATGGTGGTGGTGGTGGGGTCTCCACCATTTTGTCTAAAGCAAAGCAAAGCAAAGCAAAGCAAAGGTATGGTTCCTGCCGTAGAATTAAAGTAACGCGCTAACGTGTGGGACCACATCAAATTATAAAATATATGTATGTATAAATGGAAATAGACTTTTTATCAAAGGAAAGACTGCGTATTTCGATATTTTTTCAATTTTTATATAAATGAGTTGATGACTATGATGATCGGGGATGGTCTTAGTGGAGTGCGAGCGTTAGATTAAAAGCTTCAGTATTTGAATTTTTTTATTTATATTTTTTAAATTGAGCCTGTTATATATAACTTATTTAATGTAGAATATTTAATTAGCATGATTGGTAGGTTATTATATCAATTTAAAGATTTACCTAATATGCATCTAATGAATTGTGGCTGTGAATTTTTCCGTTATATATATAAAAATTCAAGGTAACGTATTTCTTACATAAAATTTATCTATCCTTTTGTGAAAAAAAGGAATATATATATATATATATATAAAGTCAAGTTAACGTATTTCTTACATAAAATTTATCTATCGTTTTGTGAAAAAAAAGGAAAGGGTCAAATTAATAAGTAACTTTCTTTCATAATTTTTATAAAAATATTCTTTCCGTAATTGCTGCAAGCTCTTCCTTTTTTATATATATATAGAGACACTTGGTCAATGAGGAACTTGAGCTTGGAAGAGGCATCGAATACTGGAAATGTGTGGCTCCACGTTTTGTTTTGATGCTAATGATTTGCTTGGGAATCACTTCGAGGTGCCATTTTCAGCGTTCACATAACTTGGAAGAAAAGCTATTGGAACGTGCATTAATTTTGCTGAAAGATAAAAGGAAACCTTTTAACTCGAGGGTGCAGATGAATTAGGAAAAGGTTTTTCTTGTTAAAGTGAGGTCGCAATCGCTATCGTGCATGTAACTGTTTAAAATTTGAAGTAAGAGTTTTACCTTCTGCAAAAGACTTACCCAGCTCAAGTGGATAATAATTTAGGTGTGAATGACTTAAAGGTACCTTCTCATAATTAAGATCCTCTTAGAACACCTCGTGGGAAACCAACAAAAAAGAAACCCTTTAACAAATTTGGATTTTTTTTGGGAGAATGATAAAAGAGGATTTATCCAAAAGATTATTTGAAGTCGTTAATTTATTAAATAATTTATTTTAATTTCGTAAGTTAGAGAATTTTTTTTTTGGAAACAAAAAAATCCACCAACCACAATTGCAATCTTTTACACTAGCTAAATCTCAAAATTAACACAATAGCCTGAAAATCAGGCCAATCGAGTATTTCATACTAGATAAGTCTTTTATCACAAACTTGATTGAGAGGGCGTAAAGTAAGTAGGAAAATTCGAATACATGACTTTTTAGCCCTATGCTCTTCTCACTCTACCAACTCAACCATCCCTAAGAGGCGTCTTTAAAGTTTCTTCAAAACCCTTATGTGAGTAAGTGGATGTCAGTGTTAAATATTTTATTTGAACTTTTGAATTATTTTAAAAGTCTATTTAATACATCAATGGTTAATTTCAAATATTAAGATTAAGTTTTTAAGATTTGGATAATTCAATAAGTGTTTTAGATATGGATATGTTAATATTGTGTCTAGGATAAATACAATAATAGTTTAATCATATTATACTCTTTTTAGTAAATTTTTGTTCATTTCAATTCCTATATTTTGGAAATTATTTTTTAGCTTTATACACTATATAAAATTTTTAGTTATATTTTATTTATTTTTTACTATAAGGGATAAGAAGTTTAAGGTTTAAAAGGTTTAATCGGTATAATACAGTTAAAGATTGGATAAAATTAAATAATTTAAAATATGATTGAAAAAGCTAATCTTTATCTATTGAAACATTTAAAGTTTAATTAAAAAAGATAATTCAATAAAATTAATTGATTAATTTGGGTTATAAGAACTTAAAATTGAAAGTTTTAACAATAAGAATTATTGGAGTACATTTCCTTTAAAAAAACTATTGGAGTAAATCGAAATAAAAAATTAAAAACGAACTAAAAAAATTAAAATCGAACGGAAAAACTTAAAGGTTTAAGATATTTACAGTTGAACCAGTTAGGTTTTTTAATTTTGGATACTTAATGTTAATATCTTATTATATTAAGTTATCTTATAATAAATTACTGTTATCCTTTAAATTTAATTATCATATTATATCTAATTATGGTATTTAATGAATAGAATGTTTTATTTTTGTCATTTAATAGTAAATTTCAATATTATAAATTTAATTTTTATTTCAATTCAACTTATTAAAATTTTTCTTAAAAAATAATGAGAATAGGATTTTGAGTACAAGAAAAATCAATAATTATATACAAGAAAAGATTAAGAAATGGAAAGGTAATTTCCTAAATTCAAAATTGCCCCTAACTCAGTAGTTGACCATTGACATTGCCAAGCTGCTGATTGGCGGCATCGATATCGAGATTCGAGAGTTCCAGAAGAAATAAAAAGGGCAAAAAATCAATTTATTTTCCTATTTTTGATTTAATATTTCCATTCCTTTTACAGGTCGGATTCGGACAGGGACAGAGTCGCCGAGAATGGCAATCCTAGTAGTATTCGAAAACCATCAAGGGCAGTTTCGGCATGTTATCCCCCATAAATATGCGACGATAGGGCTTTCGTGGCGTTGATCTACACACAGAGGCACAAGGCAGGGGGCTCCGGCTAGAGATAGAGAGAGACAGAGAGAGATTAGATGAGTAAAATAATCGGAACAGCTGCGGTACGGTGGTCGACGTTCAAGCACTAAGCAATCGGACGGTTCACATTCCACGGTTGAGATCGATCTTTGATCGTCGATAAGCGAAAATAAATACTACGCCGTGAAGGGGCCAAGAAAAAGGAAGAAGAACAAGAAAAGAGAAGAAGAGGTTTGTGATATGAACGGTGACGGATTTGTGTGAAGGAAGAGGACGGAGAGAAAAAAAAAAAGAAGAAACAGGTATTGAAAATCCCTAACAAGTCTTTGATTTCTACGCTTTATTTCTGTTTTTCATGGAACCGATTTGAAGAGATACATGTTACGAGTTCCGTCGTGTGTTGACTCGCCGGACTCGGAAGCGGAAACTTTGAATCGTCACTCAGATCTAGTAGTGGTCAGGCCCGAGTCTTTTTTGGAAGTTTTGATGGAGAAACTACGAAGCTATGACGATTTTTTCTTCTGGTTCCTTGTGAAGACGTCTCTGGGTCTCGATTTCTCTGAGCCGTTAGCTCTATATATGCATTGTTGAGTGAAGCTTGACAAGTCTTGATCTGGAGCTTCTGGATCTTTGAGATTAGGGTTACTGTTTTTTTACATGTTTACCCCTGAGGACTAAGCGTGGGAATATTTGGGACATCTGATGTTTTTTTGATTGGCCAAGGCGGTCGTGGGCAGTGACTTCGATAATCCGATGACGTTATTGCCGGTCGTAGACGGCTGAAAATCGATTCATCGACTTTTGATGGACCTGGGTTTATATTGTTTTTTCATTATGGAGTTTCGATGACTTGTTTCGCCGTCGATTTTCCTTCTAAATCTCGTGTGTAGGAGATGGTCTCAAAATCTTCCTTCTTCCTGGTTGGATCTATAGATCTTATGTGGTGGTCACGGCCATCTGTCATATTAAACAGTTTGGAAGGAAGATCATTGATAGAATCTGAAAGATGGGTTGATCTTAGCTTTTGTTGTTAGATCGTAGATCTATGGTTTTAGAAGTGATCTGACGAGATAGTTCATATGGGACTATATATACGATTGCTTTTGCTGGCTTATTTTACTCATACTGAGATAAACAAGAACTTTTGATCACCGGGGAAATATTTAGTAAGGATTAATTTATAGACAAAGTGGCTTAATATGCCTGTTTATGACTATATCTTCCAAATTAGACCTGCTTTTACACATATAAGTTGGACGGAGGAAATCTTTGACGGACTTCCAAATTCTAAAGTGAAAATCATTTTCTCGAGGTAAATGGCCTATAGAGCCATGTACTTTGGGTGATGAGCTTCTGGGCATGACAATAATGTCAGTTCTTAAATATGACTTGAACACATTATTCATGAAGTTTGGAAAACCATGTGTTGATATGGACAACATAAAAGAACCAAAGAACAAACGTGATCTCGTAGCATGTATTGTTTTGTACAGGACATCTTTCCTGCAGAAATAATTCGTTGCTGGCCTTGTTAACATATTTCTTCTCTGGCATGTGTAGGAAACAGTGTCTTGCATGAGTTGTGGCGACATATCTTCGGTTGATGAGTTAGGAATTGTTTGCTCTGCAAGCACGATGAGTACAGTAAGCTTGGAACTTACAAAGTTCATAAATCCTGAATTGACTTGGAAGACGGTCGCAAAACGCTATAGGAGTACCCTAAGGCGCACTAGGAAATCAGTTGATAGAAAGTCCAATGTGGGCTCTGAGCTATCGGATGAGGGGCCAAAGAAAGCAGATGCTACATCAGTCTCAGATACTGAGAAGGTTTGTGCAAGATTACATTCTTTTGTTGGTTTCTTCTATTAATTATTTTTTATTTTGGTGCTATTACTCTACTTGAATTTCTGACATATTTTTCGTTTTCCATGTTGCAGCATGGAGTGGCTATACTTGGGCGCCGATTCAGCGAAGACATAGAGCATGTACCAATAAAGAAGAGAAGATTTATGACACGGTCTCCCTCCTTAACATCAAAGAGCCCATCTCCTTACTTTGAAGTGCCTGAACCCAACTTAAACTGCAATGCACATTTCAGAAAAGCCGATGCTCCCAACGTAGTAAAGGTTACTACTACAGTTTCAGATGATAGTAATTTTGATAACAGTGAAGATTTCTCAGGAATAGAGATACTTGCATCTGTGGCTTGTAATGATGGTGTTGAAGAAATTTCACCCCTGGAAGAAGCGACACAAGAGGGAGTTGGCTCATCATCAACTTCTGCAATGCCTTTTGAAGAAACTGCTGTCTTCCTTACGGATAAAATGGAAGCCTCATCTTTCTTAAATAATACAGATGGCACCTCCAGGAAGTCTCCGACTGGAAATGATACTAGAACAGAGAAAGGATCTGAATCATTGAGGGATGAGAGATTACTTTTTGACTTGAATGCTGTGCCTTGTGATAATTCAAACATTGATTTTCAGGTAGATTCTTCACAAAGTGTATGCATGTCTAGATGCAACAAGCTACAAGATTTAGATGCTTGTGATAATCAACAAGAACCTAAAGAAATGGGACAGGACCATATAGATGGACTTGTTTCATCTGATACGCATCCCGATCAACATTCTTCAGCAGAGTTGAAAGGTTTACCTCATTGCTCTTACAAATCAGGCACAGAAGAACGAAAAACTGAAGCACTATCTGATGACAACTGTAGAAGCCCTGATAAATTTGTCTCTTCTCCAAGTTGTATTGCTCAGGAACCTTCAACTTCAGATTTTGTTGAAGTGAAAACTTCCAGGAAATTTGTTGAAGATCCTTCTGATGAGAGCCATGAATCCAACATTTCTCAAGCTGGTCCAGTTCAGATGGTGGGCACTGAAAATACTCTGGAGCTTCAGGCTGGATATGATTCTCAATTTGAAGATGGTGAGTTAAGAGAATCTGATGCATGTATTTACTGGGATGAGAATGGAGAGGAAGGAGATGTTGAACAGTTGGATTATGGATCTGATTGCGAGGAAAAAGCGTCATCTGACTTGGTTTCTATGAAGGAAATTGAGGTTGAGAGAGGACATAGTCCTGGATCTGGTAATGGAAAAGGAATTCCAAATTCTGGGACAGGAAATGCTCAGAGAGATGAGTCAGTGAGCACGAAGACCCGGACATCGGATGTAACAACTGACAAAGATTGCTCATCAAGAGCCATTGTATTGGGGCCATCAAGTAAGGAGTTGCTCTCACGCATTGAAGAACCTGATGCCATTCGTATGAAGGAGGATGCTGCACCGCGGGGCAGGTGATTTTTGGATTCTTTAACTAGTATATTACTATTTTTTTCCTATTCATTTTCTTCATTACATTTATTCTACATTCTAACTGTTATTTTAATGTTTCAGGGCCAATAATTTTGGTAATATACATTGTAGAGACACAAGAGAGCCTACTTCAAAGAAGTTTTTGGAAAGGGATAGGTTTACTGCTAATGTACGTGCCAGAAGCCCAGGAAGTCGCCGTTTTACTAATCATACAGCCCGGTATTGGGAGATGGATCGGAGTTATTCCCCCACTTATAGGAACCCTTACTGTTCTGGTCCACCTAGACCAAGAAGTGTCATAGAGAGCCATGGATGTATGATGGCTTCTGATTATTCAGAGCCTGAAGATGCAGCATATGCAGGATTTGACAGCCGTAACTACAGGCATCGTGGGTATGAACGCAATGTGAGGAAGAGATCACCAGTGAAGAGGCACTATGATTATGCCATTGACACTAGAACATTACCAGTTGGAGAAAGTCTGGCTAGGAGTAAGTTTAGAAGGTATCAGCAAGGGGTTGGCCGAGGCTTGAGAGAGGAATACAACAGGCGCATATCCGAGAGTCCTGAATATGCTAATCATACACATCGGCTGGCAAGGAGAGAGAGAAGCATTTCTCCCCTTAGCAGAGGACGAACTCGATATGGGTTCAGAAACTCTCCATCAAGATCCAGATGCCGCACTCCAGCTACCTACGGATTGCGAAGCGAGCGGAATGAGGGTTCAAGACGCCAGAGCAGGTCTCCGGACTTTAGGTCAGATGCCAGGGTGGATAGAATGAGGTTGCCATTTCAGAAACCATTTGGTATGACTTACGAGGATGGTTATGTGTCCCCAACAAGAAATCACATCCCATCACAGCACAGTTCGAGATGGTTTGATGAGCGAAACAGTTCTTTACATAATCACAGAGAAAGGAAATCACCAATAAGGATCTTTCGTCAAAGTCAAAGGTACAATTCTGGCCGTCACATCAACAGGATGGGTTCTAATGATCAATTTAGACTGATGAGGCATTCCAGGAAATTTCCTGAAATGGGGCTTGTTGGTAGGGAAAGAGAATATGAAGGTAGTGATGAAGACAGAAAGAAACGTAGCAATAGATACGAGATGGTTCATCGAGTGAAGCGTTATGATGCAGATGGTGTCGAACGGTACAACACAGAAAACTCTCTTGTGGGTAATGACGGCCATGATTATGATAACTGCAACAGAGTAACTGATAGAACTAGAGATGCTCTTAGAGGAGGTAGTGAAGATTAGTTGTTTCTTCTTATAGAATGAAGAAGTTTGTACAAATTTGGTCACGCGACATTTGTCGGATGGGGTTTGGTTTCTCAAACAGAAAGAGGGTAACATTCTAAATTGCTGATTTCACTTGATGGGTTTTACATGTTAGTAGGTAGGACTTTCTAATTGTTGACCTCCTTTCAGTTTTGTCCAGGAAGCATCTTGATTCCGTTATTTGATTAGGATCTCCAGGTTTTTGTTTTCTTCAATTATCATAGGGACCAGAAGTTGCCTAAAATTTTTTCATCTGTTCCTTTTCTTTTTCCCTCCTTTTTCATGATCTTGATCCAGCCAACACTGGCTGTTGTAAACCTCTAGCAGAGGTGGTTCATATATAAAAAGAAATCTAATGGAGATTTCATATCTGTAGTCTTGCTTTTTCTTGTTTCTGCTATATTTGTGGCTGCTGTGAACTATAGGTAGGATGGCAAATTAGTTGGCTTCGTTTAATTTGGTTAAAATTCAGATTTGATAAGATTTGAGTACTTGGGTCTGAATTTTTTTTTCAGAATTGAGCACTTTGGTCAAAAGTAAGGTGGTTTGATTCGGAAAAGTCTTTTTGGGTGTTTGGTTTGAGGGTTTGGGAACGAAGGGTGTGGGAACGAAGGAATAGAATAATTGTAAAAAATAGTATTTGTTTTGAAATTTTCATGAATTTATCTTATTAAATTTGAGAATCTATTAAACCCACCATGGGGTGGATGTCAAGTTTTCATTCTAATCTAAGTTTTTATCACGTTTATGTTACTGTTTTATTTTCAGCTTTTGTTTTACTATCCTCTTTATCTCTTTATTTCTTTATTGCTTCTCAATTTCTTACGATTCCTTATTTTGCCTTATCGTATTTCATCAACGAAGAAATTTTTTATTCTGTACTTTTAGGTATGTTTTTTGAAATCTCGTTTTAATTTGATGCTAAATGAACTTGACAGAACTTGGTTTCATCTAATTGTAAATGGAGCTTTTGCTCTCTTTTTTTCTTATATATTCTCATTTTATGATTTAATCAAGAGAATAACCAATCTGTTATATGGTTTGATGATATGAAAGTGTATATGGTTATAAATTGAACTAGAATCATAAAACCAATCTGCTTCTTTTTTCTCTTCTAATTGTTTTGTGATTTAATTTGTTTTTTTGTATATGGTTTTAACTCTTTAAAAAAAAACACATAGCGAATCGTCTTTTACATTGGTGTTTGTTTATTTGTTTTGTAAAGCTCTTAATGGCTTTCAAGAACAACAAAATAGAAGTATTTTTTTTTTCAATTTTTAACAACAAAATAGAAGTATTTTTTTTCAATTTTTAACTTTTATATAAAGACGCAAGTCTTTCATCTTTATCCAACGTCTGTTTCTTCATAAAAGTCGTGCCTTTTTTGTTTTGATAAAACTTTAACCTTTGGATACATTTTTATTGAGGGTATTTATGTATTATCTTTCATTTCCATTAATGCAACAAGCCAAAAAATATTATTAGAATTAATACAGAATTACAAACCAAACATCTTTTTTTTTTCATAACTATTCTCATTCTCCTCTACTATTATACTCATATTCATAGCTAATTCCGTACTCAAACCAAACGTCTAGTTAACCTTATTCTAATCACATTTAAATATAATAATTTTATTAATTGTTAGAAATTAAATTGACTTTCTTAAATGCAACATTTTAAAAATTAGATTAGAAGTTAAATTGGTATGATAAGAGGTTTAAAGTTTAAAAAATTATTTAATATTAGACACATATAAAATTAACTAAAGATTAAATAAAATTAAAGAATTTAAATTAATCGATCTTTAATAATTAATAAGAATCATTAAAGTAAATAAAATTTTGAATGATTCAAAATTTTACGATTGAATTAGTCGAATTGGTTAAGTTTTTTAATTATTGTTTAAAAGAATTCAAGTACTGAAAAGAGCAAGTTATATTAGAGTAATTATGTTAGAGTTGAGCTATACGTATAGCTTCTCATCTGTTCTGGCTTGACCCTTTTATGACAGATATTGGTTAAATTAGTAAAATAAGAGGTTTAAGGTTTAAAAAATTCATTCAGTATTATATCGATATAAAATCAACTAAAGATTAAATAAAATTGAAAATTTTAAATTAATCGATCTTTAATAATTAATAAGAATTATTAAAGTAAATAAAGCTTTAAATGATTCAAAATTTTTACATTGAATTAGTCGAATCGGATGAATTTTTTAATTATTGTTTAAAAGAATTCAAGTATAAAAAAGAGTCACTTATATTAGAGTAATTATGTTGGAGTTGAGTTTTATAGCTTCTCATTTGTTCTGGCTTAACTCTTTTATGGCAGATATTGGCTAAATTTGTAAGATAAGAGGTTTGAAGTTTAAAAAATTTATTCAGTATTAGATAAATATAAAATCAATTAAAAATTAAATAAAATTAAATAATTTAAATTAATCAATTTTTAATAATAAGAGTTATTAAAATAAATCGAAGCAAAAAATTTTAAATGACTCAAAATTTTGAAGATTGAATTGTTCGAATCGATTGAATTTTTTAATTATTAATTAAAAGAATTTGAATAATTGATTTTTTTAAAAATTTTAATCGATACAATTTATATGAATATAATTAAATATCAATTTAAATACTTTATTTGAATTAGTAAATAAGGGTTACTTTTGAGAATTTATTTAACTCATATTTAAAAATAAGATTAAGAAACTTATTATTGAAAAACTAAAATAATAACTTCATAATTTCTAATATGTACGAAGGTACAATTTTGTGATTGAATAGAACTAAAAAAAAAAAAAAATCTAACACTCTTTTCTTGGTCTCACCAACTAAAGCTCATGGACTCGTAATGTAGATTTTCTTGCACACCTGAAGAGCAAAGTTGAGCATTCTCTTGGTCTCACCAACTAAAGCTTATGGACTCGAAATGAAGATTTTCTTGCACACCAGAAGAGCAAAGTTGAGCAACCTCTTGCCTCATTCTCTTTGGTCCACTTACAAGAACTCCTATACTCTTTCCTTCACACTGTGACAATCTATCTGCAGAGGTTCATAACAAAAAAAGTATAATCAGAAACAGAGGCACTGAGAATGTCCATGATCCAAAAAGCCAAGTGGGTTAGAACACAAAACAGCTTACCTTTCAGGTTGGGTCTTTCTCCAAAATGCACCTTTGTTGCTTGAAGACATGACGGTTCATTGCTTTCCAAATCCTTCCCTGTGTTGAAAGGTTTGGATCCCACTTCCTGAATCTGTTTCATTTCACTTGCCAAGTGCTTTT
Organism: Erythroxylum gracilipes; assembly: GCA_026413385.1. NCBI lineage: Eukaryota > Viridiplantae > Streptophyta > Magnoliopsida > Malpighiales > Erythroxylaceae > Erythroxylum > Erythroxylum gracilipes. The sequence goes on from JANZLC010000006.1 coordinate 33,147,196, forward strand.
TGTTCCAAATGAATCCTACAGATGCAACTACCATTATGGACAAACACAAAGCTAACATGTTCATAACAGATTTTGGAGCAGCAGGATATATCATGTTGGTGTTGTGATCTATTGGGTATATGTAATATCTTGTCAAAATGCCAATTCCAAGCAGGTAGATGATGAAAGAAGCTGAAATGATTGCACCCAGCCAGAGCCAACTGTTCTGGCCAAGAATTGCGGAAACTGATGCATCAGATGAATTCTGCTTGAACCATACAGTTTTTGTTTGCAGATGTTTGTCTGTGTTGATCTCTTTCTCTCTGGTTATGTAAGCTTCAATTTGCAGGTTCAGACGAGAGATATCAAGGTTGGTGCTTTGAAGTGGGAGGAGAAGCTCTAGCATAGTTAGATCCACATATTTTCTGAAAGCACATATCAGGAGAATTCTTGGGAGAGTTCTGTCGGGATTTGTGTTGGCTGCATAAATGATTTCTCTGATGATAGATATGAATGGAGTTATGCCACTTCCTCCACACACCATCACTAGCAAGTCGTGCCTGCAACAACAGTAGAAAGACTTGAAAATTTTCTTTCATGTTTCAGAAATTGGTTTTGAGCACTTAATTCCTGTTTAGTGTCAGAGATTCACCTCATGAAATGGGTTGAAGCAGGTCCATAAGGTCCTTCCACGGAAATTTCCAGGCGATCGATTGGCGATGGAGAAGACAGAATCTGATACAGCTTCGATGACCAACTTCCTTCACTTTTAATCACTATACTTAGCTTATCAGGGTCTGTATTGCTGTTGGATGTCACTGTAAATGGATGCCATTGTAGCCTGGAAATGCTTGGCACATTAATGAATATTGAGCTCATACAGGTGTAGCTAAACCCTGGAAATGAGAGATTTGAAAGGATCATTGGTATTCAAAGTGAAAAAGCATGAGAAAGTATGAGAAAAATTGGATCAAAACCTCACCTTGGAACTTGGAAATATTCAGCTCTACTGTTTCGCATGGTAAAACTCGCGCAGAGACCAATCCTACTTTTTGCTGAGATTGTAACAATCTCAAGTATCGATCAATTAAAAAGAGATAGAAACCAGGAAGGATGATGCAAGAATCAGAGAAGCCAATATGAAACACAAAGAACACGACGAAGACAATGTAGAGGTAATGACTGTAGAAGAAGAGCTCAAAAAGTTTTCTTCTGATACGTTTCAGGCTTGTTGCCCACATGATCAATCCAGCAACCAGAGCTATTTCTCCAGCAACATTTGAAACAAGGTACTTGTCCCACTTGAGCATCTGCCAAGCAACACAAGGTTAAGTGACTGAAGATAAATCTCCATCTAAGAAACCAAAAAATTGTCACAAAAGATGAATTGAGTTATATACAAAAGATAAGATTTGTAACCTATTGTTTAAAGTTTTGGGTTGATGTTTCTAATTATATAGACTTGATTCAATTTCTTCTCAAATCTCTTTTAAACCCTTCAACAAAGAATAAGATTTTAACCTGAATCGAAAAGTATGGAGGGATTTGATAATTTACCTGTGATATTTGATGGGTTTTGATCCAAAATATTATGTAACAAAAACCATGAGCAGTGAACAGAGCCATGGTAATGTGGCCTAGCCATATATGGTACTTGATGCTTGACTCTGAAGTTAGTCCCATTAATTGTAGAACAGACGATCCTCTGGTGACTGGGAAGAAGAGAAAGGCCAAGCTTATGTATCCCACAAGGCCTAACGTTAAGCCTACACTTCTCAGTTTAGCCTCCCACCTGAACAACAAAATGGTCTATCCAAGTTAGAACTTATCTGGTTGTTCTGGACTCGGGTTTGACAGATTTTTTCAGATCCGACGAAAAATTCAAGTTCAGAATGTTCTAAAGTCAATAGACTAAACTATGTTCAATAAGGCCTGGGACTAGTGCGATCCGATAAAAAAGTTGTCAAGAAAGTTGCTTACACTTGCAATCCCTCACGAGAAGCCTCTTGGGTGATGTATGCAAACATTCCATGCGAGTAATAGGCAAAGGACCACACCAGTAATGCCAAAAACATGACAAGAAACGAAAGTTCTGTCCAGGATACGATTCCAAGAGGACCTTTGACGAGAGCTATTCGTTTCCACCAGCCATAAGCAGAAGGACCATGTTCGCTGTGTCCACAGAATCATAACTTGATCAGAAACTGATCACACAGAGCACTTTCAGAAGTTGGTATTACTATTTACCTGAAGCTATCGTGAGGAATTTTCTTTCCTAGATGGAGGTAAATACAGGCTATTGTAGCTATGAAAAGAACAGGAAACGTGAAGATCAGCGTGTATGAACCTGTAGAAACATAGCATTGTAAGAACTCTTCAGGATTTCGAAGTATAAAAACCAAAAACTATACCAGGACAGATGGAACAAACCTTGTCCTCCAAGGTACTTGGAGCTTGTTTTCGAGCTAATTTCAGGGAACCACTGCAGATAATATGTGTTGGTGGGCATCATCATCCAAATCATCAAATATCCAAGAAAGATGACTGATACAAGCAGGATTATTCCTGATCGAACACTCCTGATTGCTGCAACACTCGCATCGTTCACGTCTGTTCCTGCCATTTGCTCTCTTCTGAAGCTAACAATGGGAGCAGTTCACCTGTCAATTTGTAGATTTATAGGGAGCAAAATATAAGACATACCCAAGAAAAGATGAACTTGGAGTAATCAAACTATAACAGGTAAATCCATAATTCTGAATGAAAGAGGAAAGACAAATTATGTTTCAGGTGGCAAGTTGACATATTTAGGATTTATTAGTTGTAGCTTAGAATTCCTGAAACTGCAATTTTTTAAAATTAATTTTAACCAAAAAATTACAAGAAATAGTTCTTGATTTTTGTTTTTTTAATTAAATTTGCATTCCAACTTCTACTTTATGACAGGACAACATGCTTAAAAACAGCATACGATTCATAGTAGTGGCTAAGACAAGGGACAGAACATAGAGTGAAACTGCAAAGGACAAGATCATACAACTAATACAATGTTGTAGGAATATTAATTAGTAGTTAAATTCACAAATTAAGAAATATGATTAATAATAATTTCTATAATAATTGTTTAACGAAGAACACAAACAATAGAGAATAGTAAACTAAGAATCGAAAGAATCATACCTTTAAATTGAAAGCTCGAGTTTGAAAGAAAAATTCAGAATGTAATATTCCCGAAGAATTAAAGATACACATATTTATAGAGAAGTTTTTAGAATTCTTATTTTAATAGGAAAGGGTTTATAAATGTTTGAATCCTGTTCTAATAAAAGTTTTATAAATCCTAAACAAACACGATAACATATTAAATTTAGTA
>JANZLC010000006.1:33170578-33181212 GCA_026413385.1 Erythroxylum gracilipes
GCATCAACAAGGTCGAGGTTGAGAGTGATAACATGTCGGTGATTCAATGGCTTAATAACCATATTCAGGAGAGTACGAACAATGCTCTCATTTGCAGCATTTGGGAGCTGATGTCACGCAATTGGCAAGTCGAGATTCATCACGTTTTTAGGGAAGTAAACGCTATAACTGATGCTATGGCTCGGATCAGACCTGAGGTGTCTTTGGGTATGGTGGTTTTTCAACAACCCCCGGATGTGATACTGCAAACTCTCAATGATGATCGCATGGGTGTTAGTCGCACTCGACACATTAATCCTGTTATTAGTTCTAGCTAGTTGTTAGCTCTTTTATTTATCAAAAAAAAGGGGTCCAGCCCAAGTTGGCCAGGCCACAGGTGGAGCCACGGGTCGAAGATGGTCCACCCAATCATTACTAAAAAATGACATCACTTTTAGAAAAAAATGAATGATGGGCCGAGTTAACCCAACCTACCCATAATCAAACTGACCCACAGGCTCTGCTGGGCTGGGAGAAGTACGGGTCTAGCCCACCCTATTGACACCTATAAAGTAACCTGCAATTATAGTGGTCACACTAAAAGGTGTATCTTTCAAAGCTAATCAACGCTAAAGAATTGAGTTGACATGGAGTTGGACCACTATACAACTTATGTTTTCAAAATTGTCCTTATATAATTATATAATTTAGAATGTCAAAATTAATTATAAATAAATTTGATATTTTAATTCAGATTCAATCTAATTCAATTTAAATTAATAAATAAAATTTAAATTAATTGAATCTTTAAATATAAAGACTTGACCTGAATTCAAATTAAAATTTAAGAATATGACAAAATATTAAAAATTAAACTTTTTAAAATAACAAATTAAGAATTTTTAAACCCTTTAATCTAATTGAAATTAAATAGTTAAAAAATATTTGAATAAGCTAGAATTAAAATGATATTATTATAAAAATAACAAATTATTAAAATTTAAACCATTATAATCTAACTTAAAATACGATAATTTAATTTAATTTTTTAAAATATTGTCATAAAAATTTAAATCAAAATAATATTATTTTAAAATATGTTTTATTGTTTTTGATTTTTTTTATTCGACCCAAAATCCGACAGCCCATTGCCATGCGAAATTATGGGTCGCATGCTGTGAAGTTGGTCCCACTTATCCAAATGGGTCTAGTAATCGACCCGAACCGAATTGCTTTGATAATGCCGGACAGTTGTCAAAAAGCGATGCCTATTTTTCAAATTTGCCCCCATAGATTCCCATATATAACAAATCAACCCCCAAACTACTTGCATCCTTTCAAGTGACTCCTGTATGCAGAACATGATTCTTGATTATTTCAGTTAATGCGTTTGTTCATTCATTTCCACGGAATCTGTTTGATCGATCAACTGAAGAAAACCCCCTATTTGACCTGAGAAAAAGAAACGTAGAAGGAAAGATCTGAGAGATGAATGTGAAATTGGTTTGAATGGTTTCAGCAAGAAGTTGAAGTTGGTATCGATCTCTTGGTGTGGCTCTGGAGTTGGTTGCTTTGCTTTGAGTGTGGAGGAAGAAAGAGACATAGAGTAGAGGGAAAAGGGTTTGTGTTTGTGTGTGTGAATTGATCTTCTTGAGTAGAGGAGGAGAAAAGGGAGATTTGAGCGTCGGTTAGGGTTAGGGTTAGGGTTTTCATTATTTTGGGGGTTTTCTTGAATTGGGTAAAAATGGCGGAGGTAACGTTGCATATATACGACGTGACGAATAGCGGATCGGAGAAGACGAACAACACAATCATGAATATCAACAAGTTCTTCAAAGACGGTATAGGTCTCGGTGGCATATTTCATAGCGCTGTTCAGGTTCGAAAACAGTCTTTGCTTATACTTCGTTTTGCTTGTTTATGTTCCCTTTTTACCGATTTGTTTTACTCGTGTTGTAGTCGAATTGGATCACTTCGAGTGGATCTGGGGGTCTATGTTTGTGGATATTTGATATCATTGTGAATGGAATTTAAGTTATTGACACTTGCGTGTTTAATTATTTTTGGAATTTCCTGATGTGAGTAGATCTGAGATTGCGTGTGTATTAGTGAGCTTGCTTTAATTCCCACACCAATCTGACTCTTGGGGTGTTAAATGGAAATTCGAAGTATGGTTGCTGGCCATGTCTTGATGTTGTTGATTGATAGTTATGTTCCTTGCGAGACTTTGAGTTTGTTTTAGGCTCTTTAGTTTCAGAACAATGGGTCTGATCAAGAGCATGATCATCTTTGTAAAGTTTCTGGAATATTGTAACTAGTTGGTATCTTATAAGAAAGTGCTTGATCTGTGTCTGTTCGATCTGGTGCTGCATACTATAATCATCTTTGATGTTTGCTGAACCACTGTTATCCTTAGGATTCTCATTCTAAAGTGGACAACAATTATGATATGGACTAATCGCATGATAGTGCTGACATTGATGGTGGATGTATCCTGAGTTAAAGAAACTTAATGTACATCTGTTAAATATGTCACTCAATTGCTGAAATGTTGGTTATTGAAAGAGGTTAATATATATAGAAGATGAGAATTAATTTTATGATATGTAATTCATAATACTAGGGGCAAAATATCCATGCCTCGGCTTTGTGTGTTCGTATCTTCTATTTCACGTGATTATGCTATTTCCTTTTTCCTATGTTTTTCCATATACTTATGTTTGATTTGTTGTTAATATCTTCTGAATGAAAATTCATCTATATATATATATATATGTAGTAACTTTTTGTGGTCTATATTGCACAGGTGTATGGAGAAGATGAATGGTCATTTGGATTTTGTGAACATGGATCTGGGGTTTTTAGTTGTCCTTCTAAAAGGAATCCCATGTATACATATCGTGAGAGCATTGTCCTAGGAAGGACAAACTTCTCAATCTCTAAGGTGAATCAGATCTTGAGGGAGCTTGGTAGAGAATGGCCTGGAAGTTCATATGACTTGTTAGCCAAGAACTGCAATCATTTCTGTGATGAGTTGTGTGAGAAGCTTGGTGTGCCAAAACTTCCAGGTAAGTTCTTTCAAAATAAAACAATTTTCTTTCCTGGCACACTTTCATTTTGGAATGATTTTCCTCTTTACTGTTTTCATTCGAACTCAGTCAGCCATCTACTCCTTGATATGGCTTTGGATGTGGATCAGAATACTAATGCTACTGGTCTTTCATTCGTGGTTGAGATCATTTTGCCGGTGCATTAGATTAATGCATCTACCATCCAAATGTATATGTTGTTAGAATTTCAGTTCCAATTTATAAACTGCGTGCTTGTCTAGTTTCTGATGTGATCCAGAATTCTACAATCTTAGAACTGTTGCTTCTTTGTTGGACTTTACAGTGAAGTGCATGCTCTGATGGTTTTTAACAGGTTGGGTTAATCGATTTGCCAATGCTGGTGATGCTGCCATGGAAGTAGCAGGAAACACAGCTGAACGGGTGAGATACTCTCTATCTTGGGCAGGATTACTTAATTACTTTGATATTTTATCATGAAAGTTTTGTAATAAGATCTTTACCATAGTAGTGAGGTGTATTGAGTAATTGTCCTACATAATCACATATAAAATGACATAATGAAATCAACTCAAATCCTCTGTGTTTGAATATTTCTCCATTTGGGTTACTGATTTATTGTCTACATTGTTAGCATGCACCATAACTTCTTTCACTGTTTTTAGAACCACCTAGAAATTTAATTAACGATGTCTTGTTTTCTTTAGTACTTTCTCTGAGGTTGATGATTTTAGGTTCATTTAACAAGAGTTTACTTCTTTGGTGGCTTCATTACAGTTCAGACAAGCTAAGACAGAGATTGTATCAGCTAGTAAAGTAGCATATCGGTTCCTTCTAGGCGGTAATGGTTCTACTCCTGAGTCCCCTAGCAGCTCAAATACAGGAAGTTCTAGGTTTCAGGCAACATGGTTCAAGAACCTCGTTACATCTGGTGCTAAACCATCAACTAGCTCAGATATTGAAGATAACGGCGACAGTGTTCTTCTTCAGCAACAACCGGAGCAAAGATCAGATCTACCTGTTGGTCAGAGTTCGCGATAACAAATAAATGACATGAGATGTTGTAAGGAAGCACTTCACTTGGCATCTTTAAAGGGGTGCGAGTTGAATGGTTGTAACGGATGAATCAATAGTGTATCATTCATTGTGTATCAACTGTAAAATTCTGATTTGTTCTCAACTGAACTTGATAATGATTGTCTAAATGGTCCAAGTACATACAGAAGCTCATCAATTTGAAGTGTTTTTTTCTGTGCAGTACATACTACTGTGGATTAACTTTCTTATCCCGATTGCTTTCAGTTATACGTCTAGAAGTTAGCTTTTACTCGTCTTTCTATTCTGAACTTAATTTTGGCTCGAAGACAACGAATTTAGTGCAAACCAGCAAGGATGCTCTAATTATATGAATATATCTTTATTCACGTGATGACACTGTTCTTTTCATCTTAATGCCATGGAACGATATTTCCAAGTTCCACAAATTACAAGCAGAATAGTGCTGTTGTTTTAACATTTCCAAGTTCCCATAAGTAAGAACCAACCAGATAAATAATTTCACGATAATAGTGATAATGACATCATGATGAAAGAGACCCTGAAACCACGATTTCATATTTGCAATTTAATATTAAGGTACATAAAACATCAAAGTGTCAAATTTGTCTCATCAGGAGAAACATACAAGAAAGACAACATAAATTCAGGACTATATACATAACATTATTGTTCAGGATAACAACCATGTCCCAGTGCAGAAGGCAGAAAACTGCTTATCAATCCTCGTAGCATTCAATTGAAGACAATTGGGTCCCCACGTACCTCCTCTGCAATCTGAAGGGATGAAACAGCCTGTGCTGCAATAAGACCTGCCGAGAACTCCGTAGTCCCCCAACATCCATTGCCAAAGTATGGTGAATGAAGATCTGTCCTAATCGAACTGTATGTGAAAGACCAGTCATCGTTTTGGATATTATCCGAGTTAAAACCAGTTCCGTACCCAATTCTTTCAAGCGAACGCCTTGTGCAGCCCTGATGAGGAAGGCATGCTTTGTCTTCAGCCATTAACAGATCGATATTATCATCACAGTTCCATGAGTTGAAACCTTCTTCTTTCTTTAAAGCAAATTTGCATGAATCATCAGAGTCCTCACCAAGCAACACATGCAGAGCAACAGCTTCTGCAATTGCAGCACCCTCTTCATCAAGCCTCTGCTGTTCTTCTTTCTTTTTTTGTTTTTTCTTCTCAAGCTCAGATCGGATAGCTGCAGAAGTAGCAAGAGCTTTCTCCAATCGTCTCTTCTTCTTTTCAGCCTGTTTAAGACGGTCCACCTCACCCTTCACCTGCTTCTTCTTAACTTTTCTCACGAAAGGTTGTACCTTATTACAAGCTATGGTATCCATAGAAACTGCCAGCCTCTAATTTCTATCCTGTTTGTGAACTTTTTACCTTACTAGAACCCCTTTAACATGTAAACATTTCCCTATAATTTTGTTTCTCTTTTTTCTTCTCTGTCCTCTTTTTAACACTAAATAATTACGACCTAATTTCAGTATTCAAAACAAACAAAATACGTCAGGTTCGATGACTACACCCACTCAGGCCTAAAGGAATACCTCATTTTCCGAACGATACAATCCCAAACAGAGACAACAGGAGACAACATGAGAGAAAAATGGTAGCCACTCACAAACTCATCCCTAGGCACCATCCTTCCTAGCTTCCCACAACCCTTGCATTTACCCATTCTATGCATGCAAATATATCCACAAAGCCGATCAAAACAGCAAAATGCAACAATCAAATGTTGATTCAGGCAGCTCACATGTCCTCCCTTACTGCAGTTGGAAAAGCGTATACGTCATGGATATCAGCAGATCCAGAAAAGATAGAAAACATGACATTTCAAAACTGAAAGAGCAATATATTTGAGTACCTAACAAGTCCAATAAGAACACATGCTACAAAAGGCACACCATCAACAAAATCAGGTTTAGATGCAAAGACCCTAGTTAATTAAGAGTAATTGAATATAATAACACTGAAATTCCGTTGAAACATTATTAAAAGTTCTACCACTCTTACTTCAGATTCCTGATTCTGAGGAGGAGAAAAGAACAATCTCACCGACGCTTAACAATCAATCGATGATCCAATAAAACCAAGTAATAACACAGAAGTCGTGGCCTTTCTCAGATTATCAACAAATTCAAACCAAATCCAAACGGAAACTGATACGACCCAATTAGTTAATAAGAGAAAAGATTCAAGCCCAAAACCCATCACCAACTTTACTTCCATCATCAACTAAACACTGAAACGATGGATACTCAGATCTACACAAAGACATATAAAAGTAATTCCAATTTAAATCAAATCAAAAAACAGAACCCATACGCTCCAACCATCCAGAGCCAAAGGGCATAAACAAAAATCAGATCTGAATACCCACTAGGCTAAAGCAAGCAACTATGGCATGTAAACAATCACTTAATTGGAATAACAGAAAAAAAAAGAACAATCCACCAAAAACAGAGCACACAAGAGAAAATAAACACCAAAAAGCTTCAAGATTGAACCTTCATCAAATGAAAGTGGGGAACTGACAGGAGAAAATGCCTCAAGCTTCGTCTACGACACGCAGAGAAGAGAAGGGAGATAGAACTTAAAATCGGAGTGTTTGGATCTAAAGAAACTGTGAGATAAAGTGAGGTAGAGAGAAAGAAAAAAGAGAACGATGGAGATAAAGTGACTGGTCACACGAGAAAGGTCACCGGAGAGATGTAAGGCAATAGTGCTCTTCACGTATGAGATCCCTCCACGTGTCAGTTAAAGGTGTGGGTTAAAATCTAGAATATCTGACTTTTCTGAGGGCATTGCTGTCACTGCTAGCGTCACGCCACTTGGCGAATCTCTAATAGATCTGATTCTTTTGGTGGGCCCCGTTCAACAATCTCTCAATCCTAGCCGTCCAATCCTTTTCTTGAAACTTATTTGGACGGTCCAGATTCTAGATCTTGAAAATATATATTAAGAAAAAAGATAACATATATATAGTTAGTAGTGATCAAGTTGGGTTTATGTACCTGAAGAGATCAAATTGGCTTTGGAAAACACAGAGGTTTTAAAACTTCATTCATCCTAGAGTTAGGTAAGGCCTCTTCTGGTTTAAGTAAGATTATGGGTTTGAATCACTCTTATATATGCACTCGTTTAAAATTTGAGGTCAAAATTTTTCCTTCTGTAAATGACCTACCTAATTCGAACAGAAATTAGTCTAAATATAGATGACTTAAAAATACCTTTCTATAGTTGAAACTTACCTAGAAGACCTCGTGAAAAAAAAAATGTTTCCATATTAGTGAAGTGAAGTGATAGTCAACTCCAAGAACCCTTGTTTGGTAAGAAATTTCTATTGATTTATTATATTGGAATTTTGGTTTAATTTTAAATTACTAATTTATTTAATACACAGAATTGTGCGTTCGTATTTTTTAGTACAGTACTTATTTTATATTTTATTTATTAAATACCTATTTTTTATTTTTTATGTGGGTTATTTGAAAATAACCTATTCATTAGTTAAGAATAAGACTGCCTATTAGTGGACCTCCTCAAATCTTGTGTTTCTACGAAATTTTTTACTGAATTGTTATTGTTGTGTGAATATTCTAATTCATTTAGTATGCAAATTATTTTATATGCATGTGAAATTTTATTTAAAATATGCTAAATAATGGTGATTGTGATTTCTTTATTAAATAAATAAAGAATAATTAATTGAGTCAAGTAGAGTTAGTGGCTGTTCGGATTAGTTTTTTTGAAGGTAATAAGCACTTTTTTCTATTACAAAAGTTTTTTTAAATAGGTGTTTGACTGTAAAATAAAAAAATACTTCTTTAATATATATAACTTTTTGGCAGCCAAAATATAGCTTTTTAAGAAGCTCAAATTTGGAACTTCTCCAAAAAACCTCTCAAATGGCTTTTTCGAGTAGAATTTTCAAATCAATTAATAAGTCTATTTTTTAGTCCCTTTTGTCTTTATATTTTACACATAATTCTTACAATACCCACAAACTCATCTTTAATTTTTCTTGCAAACCCATCTTCTATAATCTCTTGCATATTGTTTAATATACTTTAAATAATATTTATATGTATAAATAATTTTTATTAAAAATGAAATATAGTTAAAATTAAAAGTGTTTTTTATTTTTATGTTATCAAACAGTCTACTGTATAAAGCTCTTAAAAAAACTCTTTTTTAAATGGCAGACAAATAGTTAACTAATTTCTTATAAGAAAATTTCTCAGAAAAGATCTACTGGAAAAAAAAAATCTATTAACAAAAACTCTACTAATATAAATCTAACCAATAAGAGGTTTAGATTTCACTATCCTAACCTCACCTTATCTTTTCGACTTAAATGTTTTAACATAATTAAGCCCATAAAACTACTTTTCTATGGTTAAAAGTCCAACTCCAATCACGTCATAATAATAGAAACTCCCCATCTTCCGAGCCCAAATCCTCTCGATGTACAGTTACTTAAATATCGGAAAAGGTTGAATTAAATCAACTTATTAAATAAATGACGAGCTTAATTGGACCGCCTTAAAATGATATTTTAATTTAACTTAGTAAAATGCGTTATTTTATAAAACGATACAAATTAATCTTTTAAATAGAATCTAACTCGAAACTTAATTAAACCGAACTTAATTTATTAACTTCAACTATAATCGGGCCGGTAAAGCATACCTTCTAAGCCCACAAAAATGAAACTTATATTGAGTTAAAGTATAAGTAATTGTTTTTATGATTCGAACCTATAATCTTATAATTACAAGTAATCAACTTTGACCGATTACTCTAAAGTTCTCTTTTATTTTACATAAGTAATTGTATTTACAATTATTTTTAATTACATAGCTTCAAGGCTTCAATTTTTCTAGCACTATCGAGCCTTTTTAAAGCACCCAGCCCAAGTCACGGTAAGAAATAGTCTATAGGCTTACTTCTTGGAGACATTGGGCTTATATTTTGCAATATGAATTAGATCAAAAGCAACAACTTATCAAGTTTCAAATTACATTATAATTGAGATTATGCATTATTGCAACCATCGCTCGAATTGATATTAGAATTAGTAGGTTGGATTTAAATCTTATTTAAATAAATTTAAAAAATCAAGTCTATTTTAACTTTTTATTTTTAAATTTTCGAGATATAAAATATAGTTTAATACTAAATTTTAAAACTTGAAATTTTAATTTTAAAAATTATAATTAATTTAAAATTTAATAAAAACTGCAAAAAAGACAACAACAATACTACTGAAAATAATAGTTTCAATATTTTCCATACGTAATCCTTTGTATAAACATTGGGCGAATAATAAGATAAAATAGATATGCTAATAGACCCAATGCCCCTGTTATAATATGACGAGAGGCTATTCTGTCCGAAATAAGAGGGTCAAATCCTTCCACACTCTACATGGGATTTACAGTTTAGATTTTCTCAGTAAATTCATAAGAATCAGACACATATTTCTAAACCATACAATTCACATATTTCTAAACCATACAATTTAATTATATGAAACCAAAATAGATCTCTTATTGACGGCAATGATATTATTGAAAATAATATTTTTAATATTTTCTATACGTAATCCTTTGTATAGATGTTGGGATGGGTAGGCATTAAGATGAAATACACTTATTAATATACCTAATATTCCTGCTGCAATATGATAAGAGGTTATTTTACTTAGAACAAGAGGGTCAAACCCTTCCACGCCTCTTACAGAATTTACAACTTGGACTTTACCGGTAAATCCATAAGAATCGGACACTTATATTTCTGGGCCATACAATCTAATTACTTGAACCAAAACAGGCCCCCGTGAGAGAAATCAATGAATTCCAAATATCTTGACTAAATTTAGGTAAAGAAAGTGCCAACTCCAATCAGGTGGAGCCCTCTCTGGGCGTGCTTGTTGTGTGCTGTGCTTAGTCAGGACACTGCCTTCTTTTGAACGTAAAAGTGCAACTTTTCCCAGCGCATCTCCCTCTGAATTTGGTACAACTCACATCGGTGGACTATCTGAAGAATTTAAAATACACTGAAAGTAACCAATTCTTTTTCTTATCACTGACCAAAAGAAACGTGTTGGGATTTTTTGGCAGGTTGCGGGTCAGCGGGTGTTTGTGCATTGTTCATATATCAATAACACAATGCACAAATACTCTTGGGTTGGTCCAACCCATTTCAACCATGTTCTGCTTAATTAAATTCATATATTTTATATAAATATATAGATAAGATTTAATATAATATGGTTGAAACTGATTAATTAGAACAGAAAATCTGATCCCTTAATTCAAGATTTCTCTTTTTTCAACTTTTAAATTCAAACATGTTGTTACGTGCCAACGTAACTGACCGAGTAACTGGCTTTTTAACTTGAGGTTGATTGTTTTCTGGAGAGACTGGTGAATGTTTCTTCCTTCTACCTATTGTTGCTGCACAAATACTGTTATCTGATAACTAAATTTGAGACACGGTAGTTTCATTCG
>JANZLC010000006.1:33182771-33194098 GCA_026413385.1 Erythroxylum gracilipes
CTAAGACTCCACAAACTTAACAACTGATTAAAAAAGATAAATGCAAAATACATGACCAAATACATGACCACGTAACACATGTATTTAAGCATACGACCTGAACTTTTGATGTGTTATTTTTCAACTTTAGCTCAGACAAGTGATTTTTATTGCTTTAAAAATCATAATAAAGATTAAATCGATAAAATAATAATTTTAAAATTTTAAAAAATTTACTCATTACAAAGTTAGTATATAATAATGATCATATAAAATTAAAAATTTCAAAATAAAACCAAATAATGAGATTATTTTTATTCATAAAAGAAATTAAACTCTTAAATATAAATCAATTATTTATTCTGATTTATAAAAATTAGTTAATTTATGAGAATGATCAATTAGTTAACAAATTAGTTCGCTTTTAATAGCAGGGGTCGATAAAATAATACGAACTAAAAAATTATTTAATTCAAATTTTTTATAATTTAATTGAATGAATCGATTCAATTTTTTAAATTATTGGTAATTTTTTAATTCAAGATTTTGTTTTTCCCCCGTTACCTCTGGGATTAAAAAGGTTAGAATGATAGGCATAATATATACCCATGGATAATGTGCACAATTTCCAGGGGCCTAGTAAATTCAGGATTTTTTTTTTTTTTGAAATCTATATATAACTAAGGTTATTATATTATATTTACATTAAGTTAATTTTGTTGACCTCTCTATTAGTTAGAAGTAAGGCTGCGTACTATTAAACTTTCTCAAATTCCACACTTTGATAAGATTTTTACTGGATATTGTTGTTGTTGTAAGTTAGTTTTTTCTTAACGAAGTTGATTAAATCTAAATTTATGAATATATATTCATGAAAAAACTTGTCAATATGACTTTAATCCCAATAAAAATTTCGAGTAAATTTAGAGAAAAATTAATTCAAATAAAAAGTTTATATATGATTAAAAATATTATATTGCAAACTTAAAACTTTAAGATAATATATTATAAATATTAATTATATTTAATATATATATGTGTGTGTATTGCTTTGTTTAAGGGGTAATAAATTTAAAAGTATTTAATTTTTAATATTTTTTAATTTAGTATTGAATTTTTAAATTCAGTTTTTCAAAATTTGTAAAATTAAATCAAAATTATTTTTTAAAGATTAATAAATTAACATATACCTAACATTTAGTTGATATGTTACATCAGAAAAACAAATTTTAAATTAACTTATACAATTTTCAAAAGATTAATTATTAAATTAAAAATTTTAAAAATAATATTTAATTAAAAATTTTATTGGACCGTCAATTGATGGCCACTACAAAGAGCAAAATCTATACATTACATATTATATGGTTCACCAAACTATAGCTGACTCATGCAATTGTGTCTACTCCAATCAACTTTAGTGATACAACCAATAATATACCCATGACGCTTACCAGAAGATAGCTTTTTTGAACTTCTTCCCATATAAAATTATTACATTCATCTGGATTTCTCAGTGGGAATCTGACTTTAGGAATATGAGTAATTATATTGGACACTTATTGCCAATGCCAATGCCCTTTTTGGATTTGTCAAATGGGTAAGCGTCAAAAAGGACGTCAGAATGATAATTTGCAACCTATACCAAATATCAAAGGGGAACCTCCTTTCTAGCTTTAGTTAGATTACGGGTTCGAATTTATTTCATATATAGCTGTTTAAAATTTAGAGTTAGAGTTTTACTTTTCACAAGAGATCTATCCAGTTCTATCGAAAATTAGTTTGAGTGTGGATAGTTTCAAGGTATCTTCCCATAATTAAGATTCTCCAGGATACCTCGTGAGTAACCAAAAAAGAATAAGAAGTGAAATTGATGCAATAAATTTAAAAGTATCAAATTTAATGTTTATATGAGAAAGTTGACTCCTAAATCCTAATCACATCAAGCTACACATGAAGTTACACCGGTAAAATAAGGAATTTAAGATTTAAAAGGTTCAATCGGTATTAAACTATTAAAAAGTGAGTCAAAGATTAAATATAATTAAAATTTTAAAATATAATTAAAAGAAAAAATCTTTACCTATCAAATAATTTTGAAATTTAATTGAAAAAGAAGATTATTAAGTAAAAATCAATTGATTAATTTATAAACTGACCGATTAATTTATAAAATGATCAATTTTTAATTATAAAAGTTATTAAAATAAATTAAACTGAAAAATTAAAAATCGAACTCAAATTTTTATAGTTAAATCAGTCAAATAGGTTAAATTTTTTAATCATTGGTAATAAAACATTTATATGATTTACATCGTGATAATTATAAATTGATAAATATGTTTTTTTATAAAATCTGATAAATAAGAATTTGAATAGGTGTATTTTTTTAAAATGTTATTGAATTCTTAAATGTATATAATGATTTATAAATTACATGATTTTAAATAATTTAACGTGTTAATAATTTAAAATAAAATGATTAGTCAAAACAACTAAATAACGACTCTTGTTAAGGTGACAACTAAACACATTCCCTTCGGTACCTTTTCCTAAACAATTCACGACGTGTAGATCCCACCAGAGTTGAATAAATACAAGGAATGTGAGTCACTTTCGGAACAAAAAGATAAGGGAAAGTGGCCGGACCAGTACCACCATTGTTGTTAAAGAACAAACAATATGTTTCACATTCGAAAAGTGGAGGTTTTGCTTGCCAATCCCGACAGTGCCCTGCTGTATAAAACAACACGTAGACGTCAAAAGTCCAAACAAATTGGAGAGTTCGAGAGGAGGCAAGTAAAAAGAAGGACACGTAATATGTGGTCGTGTAGTGTGAAGTGTCACACGCACCAACGAATGGGATCTCACCTTCGTGCATTTGTCTCTATTTCAAGCCACTTGTCGTTGTCCCAATTCGATTTCTCATTTTTTTAAAGTGCCAATTATAATTATAATTTTAAAATCATGTTAAAACGATATTTTTATTGGAATGGTTAGTTGATACTTGATAGATATCTATGTGATATTTGGTACATACACAATGCTTTCGAACTATACCTATCAATCTTGAGCATGACCTCATTCAGGGTTGGTCCTATATTTTTATGGGCTCAGGGTAAAATTAAAAAAAAAAAGACTCATTTTTTATAAATTATACTTTTATGGTCTAGGACAAAATTAATTTTTTTTAAATGGGTCTCTTTCTCATAAATTATATTAATTTATAATTTTTTAAAAGTTTAATTAATTTATTATTTTTTTTGGTAAATTTTTTAATTAATAGTTAGTTTAGAGAGGGGGCTTTGGGGCCCCTCTCATAGAGGGCCCTGGGTGGGTGCCCCACTGGCCCCTGCCCAGGGCCGGCCCTGACCTCATATATACTTCAGTGGTTTTATTATTTGGACCTTCCAAAAACAAGTAGGTTATTTTTAAAAAATATTAAACTAATAAATCATAAAAAGTACACAACATGTTTGTCATATGAATTAGAAAAGTAGTTACATGTTTGTGAGAATATATTCATGATATATTATTTGAAACTTCTGTTTTTTTTAGATAAGAGTTTAAGGGATGTTTAATATGTTTTTTTTTAAATAGAGATATCTGCGGTCGCTATCTTTTAGATATGCATTAGGTAAATTGTCGGATTAACGCAATAGTCTACAAATCACACCAACTGGATATTCCGCACTAGACAAATCTTATACAACAGACGCGATCAGATGCTTAATATAATGTCAATGTTTAACATGAATCTGGTTTAAAGAATTATGATCAGAATGAATATATTTGCGAGATATTAAAAATTGTGAAATTATCCCATATAGTTTATAATTTATTATCCCATATATATATATACAATCTTTATACAACAGATTCAATCAGACACTTAATATGATGCCAATGCTTAACATGAATCTAGGATAATCATAAATTATATGAGATAATCACAATTTTCAATATCTCATCTTTGCAAGTACATTCATTCATATTATAATTCTTTAGACCAGTTAGCATCATATTAAGTATTTGATCGAGTATGTCGTATATAACTTATCTAGTGCAGAGTACTTAATGTATGTATATATATATGGAATAATTTCACAATTTTTAATATAGGATCTTCGCAAGTTCTTTCATTCGTATCATAATTCTTTACACTAGATTCATGTTAAGCTTTTATATATATATATACATATATAAAAGAGAGAAATTGGCATTTGAAATGATTCTGCCTTTTCTAAGTAATAACTACTGTCTCTTTACATGAGATATTTAGCCAAAATTGGCGGCTAATTATACTTATAATTGAATGATTATAAGCCCTTGTATGACTTCATTCTCTTATTAATCTCCTTCTTCAATTCTTCTTCACCTCCAACTTCTTTTAGTTCCTGAACCACAGTAGATAACAATTTTAATCCTCCAAGCAAACTAATATACTAGTATTAATTAACAATTGAAGAAAAAACATGGGTTAATTATAAATAAATACATTCTGACCATAACAGATACTTATTACCCGACTTTAAGATTATAACATGCAGTAGTAACAACAACAACGCCATCCAATAGTACATAACCTTACCTTTATATGTGGTACATAGGCTATTATTTGTGATTGAATTTATAATTTCTAATGATACAAGAGAACTTTTTATAAAATAAAATTCATACTTAGGAATAAAAAATTTCATAAAATTTATAAATTTTTTAGTAATTAAATCAATAACAAGTGGACCATAAATGCACGTGTAAGGGCTAAGAACCCACCTGAGGTCCAAGAAACAAGCCATAAGGTACACCCATGAATTTATCCGAGTGATGGAGCTGAGAGAAAAGCACCAAGCAAATTTGGACCGTCAGATTCAACTACAAAACAGTAACTGACAAAGATCATACGGTTCATGTGTATGTATCTTATACTATACCTGATGGGCTGCAGCTACCCTTCTGAAATAGGGTACGTTGGCTATTGGACCAACCGGAAATCTCCTGTGAACCAGACCATCGTGTACAAACATGTAGGCCATACCATACACTGTGATCCCAAGGCCCTGTAAACCCAAGTCCAAAACCTCCAAAACTGTGATTAGACAGAACAGAGTCAAATCAAGAAAGAATCGTGTGGTTACAGAGGACTTACAGCGCCAAAACAGAGACCAGGGATAAGGCCCTTGTTGAAGAAACCGTAAGAGAGGAGGGCAATAGCCGGGACTGCGTTAATGATGGCAAACAAGTCGTTTAGCTCAAACGGACCTTCTCTAGGTCGATGGTGAGACTGCCAAAGTTCACAAGAGATCATTGAACTAAGTAAGATGGATGGAGTGATTAGCTTTCGCTTTCTGTATTTTCATCGCAGTTTAATAGAAATACCTCGTGCATATGCCATAAAGAAGCATGCCAGAGAGCTTTATGTGCCCATCTAGCCCAAAACTCCATACCCACCTGAAGAAGAAGAAGAAGAAGAAGAAGAAGACGAACACTAGTATCACACTCAAGTCCTGAATCATCCGAAAGAAGACAATCCTTATCTAATTGAGAAGGAAAAACGGAGAAAAGAATGTTAAACTTACAGCAGCGCCAACAGAGAGAGCAAATGTACCAAACATTTCAGACAGAGGCACCTCTCCGCCCTGTTTCAGGAAGAACTCTGTTTCAGAATGTGTGAACAGAACAAACTGGAATGCGAAAAAGGAAGCATGATTTTAAAGGAGGGAAAATTTTTACCTCCATTTGCCAATGAAACCTGTAATAAACAGCCATAACGGCCATAGAAGTAATGCCAAAGCTGGACATAACAGCGGCGACCAAGTAAGTGAACCTCTCCGATCTTTTCCTAGCCAATCTCTCCGCCGCACGCGGCGTCAAGATCTGGCTGCGCCTGTCCTCCTCAGGCGCTTCTTCTCTGGAAGTATCCATCTGGGTATTTTGTTTCGAGTCCTTCAGGACGAAACAGACGGCGAAACCGTGCTTTCTCCGAGCTCCATGGAACGAACTCCGGTAACCAATTGAAGAAGGGAATAGTGAGACGGGTATGGGCAGATTGGTGATGGGAATAGAGTGGAAGGACTTGGAAAGTGAGGTAACTGATGACCATGCCGCCATAGAAGGCGGTTGGGTCGAGCTCTGGAGATTGAAAATGTGAAGTTAAAAAACAGAAACAGAGGAATTCAATATTCGAGGGATACCGCGGAAGAGGAGCGGTTGAGCGAGAGGCTTGATTCTTAAGAAGCTTTTCTTAAATGCAACGAAGTCCACAACTTTCTGTTAATGGGCACTGCGGTAAAAATAGTTCTGTTGGAACCTAGAGAAGGATCTCCTTCGCAAACAGCCACTATTTTTCGTACTTATTGCAGTACTGCCACTAAGTGTTGCACTATTCTCTTAAGCTTTGGTTGACATGGATTATTGCTTTAGAAAGTAATTTTTTACTAAAATTTTATATTATTACGTTTGGTTCATTTTTTTGAGTAGTTAGAAAACTAAAAACTTTTTCAATCTAAGGAAAATAGTAACATTTTATTTGGATTCTAAATCTGAATACTCCCTTAATATTTAGAATATTATCCTCAAGAATTTAATTAAAAAATACACTAGTTAATTTAATCCTTACTTTTATTGTCGTAATACAAATTCTATGTTTTATTTTACTTTTTTATAATATTCTTTAGCTATAATCTAATTATTTTTATTACATATCATTCATTTTTTATTTATTAGTAATTTTAAAAAAAGTGCTATTAAAAATAAATAAAACTTAAGAAAATGACCTAGATATAAGTTTAAGTAATAATTTTTAGAATATAAAAATAAAAATATCAAACTATCCAAACTTTTAAATGTATTTATCATTCTTATTTATTTTTAAAAATTATAATATTATAAATAAAAATGAAGATAATTTAATTATATATGATATGCTTGTTCTAGTTGATTAACGTGATCTTGGATTGTTTACCATTTTTTTGGAACGATAGTTAATATTGATTAATTAATTATTGCTTGTAAGTTGATCTTATCTTTTAATTAATTCCCCATCCTTGCAATTTTTGAAAATATGAGAATTCATACCTCCTTCCCGTTAATCCCACAAGCCTCTTATCCATTCTTATTCAATTACAATAGTAGGGAGCATGTTGAAAATAGAAAAACTCACATTGAATTTAGAGATAATCAGGCTTGAACTGATGACTTCACGACATAATTACAAGAAAAATTAATTGAAAGGTCGAAAAGACGAGTGAATAGATTAAGAATTTCATTAACTTTAAAATAAAATTTAATACTACTTTTTTTTTATAAGATGAGGTCAAGAATGTAATGGTAAAAGATAAATTAAACATGATTAATATTAATATAAAATTAAGAATGACAAAATTTAGGTTGTTCAATTGTATTATTAATAGAAGACACCTTGATGTTCCAATAAGAAAATGTTAAAAAACTGTACTTAAACATTATAAGAGTAGAAAAATAAGGCCTAAGAAGAATTGAGAGAGATGATATAAAATAATATGACTTTGTTATAACTTACAGAAGACATAATCCTCACATATATGAACGAAGGATCTTACATAGAGAGGTTTATCTCTTTTTCAAAAGTTTTATATATATTATTCTTCAAATCTTATATTTTATATTTAGCTTAAATATTTAATATTCGGTACTTTCTTCTTAATTGTTTAACCTAAACATTTTCTTACTTAACATAAATATTTTCTTGTAATATCTTGTTCAATTTATTTATTTACCTTTTTTTTCTCGTTTGTGTAGTTTTACTTATTTTTCTTTTTTATTCATTACCTTATTTTATATTTATTATATTATTTATTGTATTAAATTATATATTTTTATTTGTATATATATATTTATTTTGTTGATATTATTATTATTATTATAAGTGAAAAAAGAAAAAAAGTACACAAACAATCACCAATTATTGGCCCACTATGCAAGTATGAAAATGGAGTGGCACAAGCGTAATATGGAGTGCAAGAAACGGGAGAATGATCAAGAGGTGTGTTACGTTAGTACAGGACAAGACGTCAGAATCACACAAACGGAATGTGTGGCAGATGGGCCGCCGCCGGATTGCGGAGGATGCGACAACCAATCACGGTGGCCTTTTCTACCCAAGTTGACTAACTTTTGTTCTTCACCTATTTTTTTTAAAAAGCTCTACAATTAACAAGCCAACAAACACACACACATATATATATACAAGTGTGTATACAAGCGTTCGGAGATCGTGCCACGTAGCACCTCGTATTATCGCTAACCCATCATCACCTTCCTCCTTTTTTATTTTTGGGAGTCCTCGTGTCCGCCCTTTGTACACCTGGCAAGGTCCTTTGGGCCAACCTGCTAGATAAAATTAATATTTTAAAATCGGTCAATCAATAAAATAAAAAATTAAAATCTACAAAATTTAATTAGTATTAAATTAATCAATAACTAATTAATTTTGAATAATAAAGATTATTAAAATAAATTGAATTAAAAAATTAAAAATCAAATAAAAAACTTAACCAGATGATAACTTATATGCTCTACTATATATCTCCATAAATCTAAGAACTTTTGCTTGTATTATATTATCTGATCTACTTATCGGACTGATAATATTCGAGATTATACATATTTTTTTTAAAAGGGTAATTCCAAAAAAATGTACTATGTCAAAAAAAAACATATTTGAAAAAAAAATAGAAACAAAAAGAATATTAGGCAGCATTAAAAGCTTTTTCGTTTGGCAAAATCTCAAGACCTTCGGTCTCTACCCGCCCGATGGAAAAAAATGACATCACTTATTATGGACTTGTTGAGAATGAGTGATTAAACCCATCTAATTGGTTCATTTTTTAATCATCAGATGAAATATTTCACAGTATTGGTAGTTAAGCTTGCAAATTATGTTCAGCTAGGCTCAGTCTAACATGTAATTATCAAATTAAGTTTGATTAATTAGGCTTTAGATTGAGATTAGGTTTGAAAGCCAACCCAAATGATTAGAACAGTTCAAACTCCTCTTCTAAATGACGTCATTTTGAATGTTGCTACTTGCACTCTTGGCTAAATACTTTCTAGCTATTTTTGTGGCTGCAGCTTCTTAGATTATGCATAGCCGCTCGATTTCGTTCCTTCGATAATGGTTTTTCAACGGAAGTAACTCGATTTCGTAAAGCCTTGGCCACAGTTTTCCAGTAACTGTAAGAAGATTCAACGAAAATCAAAATCAAGAAGGCCAAGGACAAGAAACTCTGAACAGGGAAAGTTGGATCAATAGAATGCAGAACTAGCAATCCATCAGGAGAAACAGAGAGTTTAGCTTTAGAAGCTTACCAAATACGCGGTTGTCTTTGCTATCCCATGCAATACCATTCAATACATCAATGTGCTAGAATGGAGAAGGAAACATTGAAAAATCAGTTAAGGAATGCCGATTTTGTTATTGAAAGAAAAAAGAAGAAGCATAATTCTTGAGGAGAATGCTTACAATGTATCCAGCTGCTATCAATTCTTTCCTGTAAAACATGAAAGGAAAAGAGATAGTCATGATCCTGCAGTTTCTCAAGTGGGTATAAAGAGAAATGAAAACATGAAAGGAAAAGAGATAGTCATGATCCTGCAATTTCTCAAGTGGGTATAAAAAGAAATGAACTGCTTTGTGACCGACTTAAAAACGAATCTTAACTAATTAACAAGAGAAGTAAATGAAAAGTGAAACCTCAAATTTTCAAGTAGAATCCATCCATGAACATGACCATCTTTGTACGAAATTCTTGCAATGCAATCAGTCTACAAGTTAAAAACACAAGATTTAGAGAAATTTTCAGGTAGAAGGTACCAGTAAAGTCAGTTGCTGAAAAGCTGTTTAGAATTCCCATTCAGAACAGAATTTCAGTCTCTTCACCAACATAAGTGGTCGAAACGAGAGCCACTTTAATTGTGACATCCAACCCTTGGAAGAACTTATTTCCAAAAGCTCCAAAAACTATGAACATAATACAAGTAGAGTCAAGTTGTACCTGCCAGACATTAGCCCATACTTCACCATTTATGAACTCTAATTCATTGAGGTAGCGAACTTCACGATCATTGTATTTGACAATTTTTTTTCCAATCACTGCATTGACCAGGTTAAAGAACGTAGCATTAAGACAAAGTAAACAACAGAAATTCATAGCCACACTCATGTGCACAAGCCAAAAAGATTGGTCATCTGGATCAAAGTGCTAAAGGGTGACACTAATTAACTATATTATATAACACATTGGTGTTATGAATAAAAAGACCTTTAAATGTCTTTGGATCAAGTCTATATAAAGTTGAAGTTCCATCACTGCCATACAGAATTTTTCCATCAGTTGCTAGTCCCCAACCATCGCGCATCTGATGAGTAAATTTCCCAATCTGCAGCAAGCATACATGGATGAAATTATTAACGAGAATAAGAAGAAAGGGATGCAACTAAATTTAGAACATAGATTCATGAAAAAGTGAAATATCAATAATTAGATCAATGATGACAATTACAGTTACATCTCAATGATAAGATCAGTGCCACTTCAACATGCAGTAGAAGTGTATAAATTTCAAATATAGTAAAGCATTGGCTATCTGTATCCTAGCATAGCCTTATAGCAGCATCTGAAAAGTGTTTATAAAACCAACACAAAAGTTCAGATAACATCTTAAATATGCCTAAGGCTTAACAACCATAATATGAGCAAAGAGATATATGTAACAGAGAAAACAGGTGAAGCACAAACTTCGGTCAGATTTTTTCCGTCATAAATGAAACCAGTTTTCGTCAACCAAGTTACTTGAAACAGCCTACAAAAGAGCACAAATTTCTATATTAGCATTATATAGTTCAAATTGGCTCTTGTACATGATAAAACAAGAATTGAAACAAGACAAATGAGTCAACAATGACTTGAAATATAAAAAATCCCATAGTATGAAGATGCAATATCACATTTATACTCCTCAGCCAGATATCTGTTGACTGTGTGTACAAGGACACATATGTTTCATGTGAGTGTGATAGATCCTGCCAATATGCTTCTAACCATGGTTTTAAAAACCGGATCGAACCGGCCGTTCCGACCGGTGACCGGTCGGCTATCCGGTCCGGTTCACCCTAAAAAACCGGCTCTTAATTGAACCAGTGTGAACCGGTTAAAACCGGTTAATTGACTGCTCGAACCGGTCCAGTCCGACCACTGGCTCAACAAAATTTATATTTATTTTATTTATTTGTATTTTTTAAATATTATTAATATTATATATAATTAAATATAATTATTGCATAATTATGACGTCACACCGGTTCGACC
>JANZLC010000006.1:33235614-33268235 GCA_026413385.1 Erythroxylum gracilipes
AGGAGTCCTTGAAGGAGCTCCTTGCCACAAGCGGGCAGGCGGGAGAAGCCTTTAAGTCTAAGTGCACTTGACAACATAATGGACCAGATTAGACCCACATAACATGTATTTCATATTCTTGTAAGCTTGTTGCCCAAAACTGGCAAATTTCGTAACTTGATCCTTTTTAGAAATCATTTTCATGATTCATCAATGAAATAAACTCATCGTAAGCATATAACAATCTCTCAATGTATTCAAAAAGTCATAAAACATGTTCATGAAGTAGTTGAAATCATTTATGTCAATCATTTGTAATTTATAGCATATTACCAAGTCATAAAATTGTAACCCACCTAAAATCCTTGCTTGAACTTGTTCAAGTATGTTCTTGTTCTTGCTCCTCTTTCCTCTCTTGATTCCCTTATATCAAATAACCGGAAAAATCCAATCAGTTTGGTGCAGAAACTGGAAGAACAAACTCTAACAACTTGAACTAGAACCTAAGCTGAAACAAAGATTCTAGACTCATCTTCTAACCACTATTGAAAATCCCTAGGGATCGAATTACAACTCCAATCCTTCATACAACTTGTAGCCCTATGTCCCTAGTTCACAACGAATTAAAAATCACCCCATTTGGACATCTACAGTCAAAGATAAGCTCAAAAGACTAAACTGTATCCATGCTGAAAATTGGTGCTCGCCGCGACGAGAAACCTGTTGTACGTCGCGACGTGTGAGCGAAAGCTCGTCGCGACGTTCAAGCCAAAACACGTCGCGACGTCTGCTGCAGCGTACAAGCCAAAACATGTCGCGACGTCTACAACTGCTCGTCGTGACGTGCGACTCCAGAAAACCTAGAAATTCGAAACTCTGCTATTTAACATTTCTTTCCCTACTCATCCCATCTTCTTAAACAACACATCTAACCTCTCAAACATCATTCTTAAGTTATTCCTAACCCCATTCCAACACACAAACATCAAACAAAACAACAAAATCGAATCTTAACCAAAAACCCTAAAAATCAACACTTTCCTACTTCAAACATCAACCATTTCTCACACAAATCAAGCTATATTCGAGTAGATCTAGTCAAAACAAGAAGAAATCAACCCAATCTTACCTGCTTTAGCTTCAGATTCGTCAAAACTCCAAGATTTCTCAAAACCCTAAAATCTCTTCTCCTCTCATACTCACCCACGACACTCTCCCTCTTCCTCTTCTTCTTTTTATTTTCTTTTCTTCTATTTTCTATTCTTACTCATTTATACAAAGTCTATCTTACCCTTCCATGCAAAGCCTTATGTCCCAAATCCTTAAGTGGTCTTCCTATTTTGCCCTTGCACATTTTCTTCTTCAATTCTTACCTACTCCACACTATACTCTAACTTAAACTCAATTTCTCCTATTAATACATCTTATTCCATTTATTTAAACAAAATCCTCCTACAAACCACAATTCAATCTAAACCTCAAAATAAAATTTGAAAACATGCTTATTCAGTCAGAAAAGAATTTGGGGGCCAACAGTTGTTTTCGGCACACACCCTTTTCTCATGCTCTTCAAATGAAAGAATACACTCCTTTTATACCACTTCCCTAAAGGGTTTAAAGGCTTGGGCTTAATACAAATGGGTCTCCTCTTCCCAACACGCTCCTCTGTATCTTGGTGGTGCCATATTAGAGACATAGAGTGGAACTGACTGCATAACAAGAATCACTAAGAACACCTGTAACAAATTGGTAACTCATTAAGTGATTTGTTCCAGTGGACTACCTGGTTTGCAAAACCAACTCTGATTCCAAGCAACACACGACCAAATATGATCATGTACACATTGATTGCGCCACCCCCAAGGGTCGCATCGGCGAGGAAAGTAGCGCCGCCTAGCAGGATCGAGAACTTGCAGCCAAATCTGTTGTAATTGTCGATGCAAAGAAAGAAGTGACGAGACCAGCGACGTAGAGTGAAGATGTGAAGGTGGTAAGAAGTTGACTACCGAATGTGCAATAGTTGCTAATCTTCGTATCTTCTTTCATCTTTCTGTTAACTTCTGGGAAGAATTTCTTCAGAAATGGTTCCATTGAAGTCACACCACCTTCACTCCAAACAATTCAACTTCTGTAAGTAGAAACAAAAGCTTTCTGTTATTCCAAGTCAAGAAAGCAAGATTTAAGGAAGTTTCAAACCTGAAATTCCAATGTCAAACCCGAAGATGACACCTCCCATGAGGGCCATCATGCAAGATAGAACAACGAACATGGTAGCGTTGAACGGCCTAACTCGCCCTAAAAAGCTAGCTTAAGAGGGGAGATTTGTACACTATTATAAATGATTGAATGCACTCATACTTGTTTTATATGAAATTCTTGACACAACCCCTTAGCTCAAAGTAGGATGGTTGAATGCACTCATATTTGTTCGATGTGAGATTCTTGACACACCCTCTTAGCTTAAAGTAGGACTGGACATTTGCTGGGTATATTGGGCAAAGGAACAGAATCGGACACCATCTCAAACTATCGAAAATAATGAGCTTTGATACTATGTTAAAAGGCCTAATTTACCCCTAAAAGCTAGCTTGAAAGAAGAGGTTTGCATACTATTATAAATGGTTGAATACACTCTTGTTCGATGTGGGATTCTTGATAGGTCATCCCACCATTGTAGTGATCATTATTGAGATATAGGGCCTGATAATATATTTGGACTTTATACCAGGCCCACGATCGCAGATCAGTTATTAGAGGGTAATTATGTCTTTTGTATTTTCCTGAGCATATAAATACGTTCTATTCTCCTAGTGTACCTGTTGTTGAAAACATTCACAGTAAAATAAAACTCTAGCCGTTGTGGACATAGCCAAATATTAGTGAATCATGTAATTCTTTATGTTTGTTTATTTCCGCAATTGTTATTTGATTATTGTTATTGATCGTCCATACCAATCATCTCTTCCCCAACATTTGGTTACTGTCCTCAGGGGTGAGGACAGTGGACAAGGACGCAAAAATTATATCCTTAACGTTGTTTGCTTGCTGTCTAAATAAATTTCTGTCCCGTCCTCAGTGGACAAGGACAGAAATTTCTGTCCAATCCAAAACTAAGGTACAAACAACATTTGTCCGTCGGACAACATTTTGAAAAGTCAAAAATAACCTCGTTTATTAACGTCTCCCACGAAACCTAAAACAAATGACTCTATTGAACAGTAAGCAAGACACCTCCTTCGTGCGGCTTCATCTCCACTGATAACACGATAAGTTATTTCTTTTCTTGCAGATTCTTC
The DNA here is from genome assembly GCA_026413385.1 of Erythroxylum gracilipes. Lineage (NCBI taxonomy): Eukaryota > Viridiplantae > Streptophyta > Magnoliopsida > Malpighiales > Erythroxylaceae > Erythroxylum > Erythroxylum gracilipes. Next base: position 33,238,890 of record JANZLC010000006.1, read on the forward strand.
TCTTCTGTTCCCACTTCAATGCACACTTTTGTTCCCACTTCAATGCAATTTTGGATATCGATTAGGTAAGGGAGGAATGGGTATGGATAAGGTGAGGGAGGAATGGGTATCGATAGAGTGGGATTGGGAGTAGGTTATGTTAATGTTTTCGAAGGGATGAGAATTCGGTTGTAAGCCATTTTTTCTTGTTCCGCTTCTCTGCCATGTTTTATTTTCGTAATAATTTTCATTTTGGGGGTGGGGAACTGGTGCTTATCGTTCTTTGAATTATTTGGGAACTGACTGAGATCTGTGTTGCGTATAGCTTAGTGGTCGATGGTTCCCACTGTTTTAGTTGTTTGTGGAAGTTCCAGGTAGAAGGTAACCAAGTTCTTCTTCTTATTCTGTTTTTGTTTTCAAATGGCTTCTGGAGATTGCGTCAAACTCATTTGCTTAGTTTTGTATTGAGCAAGAACATACAGGCTTCAATGTCAGTGATATAGTACTGGATGCATTTGTCTTATATGTTATGGAGTAGTAACGCAATTATCTAATATGGTGTCTTTCTCTCCAGAAGAATTTTTTCCAGATTGGAAAGCTGATTCAAATGAACCAAGGCTAATGCCTACCACAATTAACATTGATGTAATTGAAGATATTATGGTTCTACTTGAAGTTTTTATCCATAATTCCTCTTTAAAAAATTTGTTTTTATTTCAATCATGTAGAGGCAGATGATTATGAAGTGGGTTAGGGATATGTAATTCCTAACTCTGCTTTTCCTTTTATTTTATTCTAACTATGAGATTTATGAATGATACATTTGTTGTTAGCCTTTTCTTAATGTGATAAGTTGCACATTAGCTTATTACAAGCTTGGCTTGCTAAAGTATGTTTTATAGTTGTTGTCCACTAAGTTAAGCTGATTCACAATTATCTACACTTGGACAAGTTTTTTGCAGTGTTTTTCTTTTGGCTTGATTCTCTATTGACTCCAGTTGTATCAATTTCTCTTCAATCACAATGAAAGTGGAGTTCACCTTAGTTAGGCTACTATAATTGGTTGCTTCTGTGTTTAAGATGCAATGGTGAGTGTATAATTTGCATAATTCTTTGTGCACTCCTGCTGTTATGGTCATGATCTATTTTGTTTAAATAGTTAGGGATATGTAATTCCTAGCTCTGCTGTTATGGCCAGATACCATACGTTTAAACGATCCTTGGGCACTACCATAAAGTTCATGTTTTGATCTTTCATTTGAAAATAAATTTATGCTTCTTTGTTTCTTCTTATTCATGTTGTGTCTTGTTTCCTCTTCTCTGCTTTGTCAGAAACACTAAAAGCATTGTTGTTGGTCGGAAACTTGCATTAAAGCTACATCAATCTTCTCCCATTCCGAAACTTGAATTAGACGACTTCTTCTCAAAATGGTAAGTCCTTCTTTATCTTACCTTGATTTGAAAATATTCTTTGTTTGTTGTGTATACATACGTCAATGATTATTAAGGGAAGCATGCGCAATTTGATCTTGTGAGTAATCTAATGTCTGCCATCTTCGTTCTCTTTCTCAATCTTACCTAACAAATCAAATAAGGGCATAAAGTCCAACTTATGATGACATTTTTTGCATTGTAAAAGCAAAAGGATTTCAACTAAGTAACTTTTATAAGAGCATTCTATTAAGCCCTTAACTTTTTTTTTCAATCTGACCTTAACTTCTAATTTAGTAACAAATAGATCCAAATTAACCATGCATTGCATCTGTGGAAGGTCAAAATTAGTTCCCAATCACCGTTTAGGATATGTTCCTACACATACACCTGACAGTCACAGCTCTTTAACCTTTTCAATATATTTTGATCGTCATTTACCACAAGGATGAACTATTTGGATTTATTATTACAACATTACAATTTAGAGACGAAATTAAACAAAATCGAAGTTAAGTTTACTGAATAACTTACGAAAATTTGATGACTTTCTGGATTTTTTTCCCTAAAAAAGCCCCTTCTTAACTAAAGATGAGGCTCAACATCAGCTACTTGGGAGTCTCTAGATCTATATGATAGATAATAAGACAGGGAAACAGCTGGGAAGGGCTAATTTCATTGTTTCATTTGGTATAAACGTAAAGAAGGTAAGGAAAATTGAAAGTAGTAACTTAACTTCTGCGATTGTTAAATTGGTTCATCCCAAACTTGAGATAAGTATTAAAATTTCATTAATGTAGGGCCATCAGATATGCATGTAATAAGAAAGTAGCACCACCAAATCATAAAGATCAATAATTTCAAATAACAATTTTCACATAGGCAACAGCATAACAGTCTATCAAGTAAATCACAACAAAATAGAACATCGGAACAGCATAGCAGTCTATCAAGTAAATCACAACAAAATAGAACATCGGAACAGCATAGCAGTCCTTCTTTATCTTACCTTCATTTGAAAATATTCTTTGATTGTTGTGTATACATACGTGAATGACTATTAAGGGAAGCTTAACTAGAATGTTTGAGTTATCATTGTCTTATTGCATGGAATTTAGACAACACGTCTTAAATTGAATATAACATTCTCGTCTAAACTCTGATTATATTTAATATAACTATTATATGTCTATTTTTATAATAAGAGTCTAATTTATCATGTTATAATTACAACACACTTTGAATTACTTGAAAAGGAACTTTTAATATAATTTATGTGAACCATTTGTAATAGCTTGAAATAAATTGTTTGGATTTACAACAAAACTGAGTTTCATTTAAGAATGAACCAATTAGAATGAAGTAGTTTCTAAAATTGGATCTTTCTGTACTTGTTAATAATAAGCATTGCCATAAGGGGTTCTACAATTATTAACAATGGAGATTCATAAATGATCTTTAGTACAATTATATTCTAAAATCTATTAAATTATCTTCTTCATAACCCTTACTCTAATAAACAGTATAGATGTGATGAGATCAACATTTTCATTGAAACAACATATTTGTTGTGCTTTACTTTAATTGAACTTGTGAAGTATTTGGGCTTGTTAAAGATAATATCATAGACATTCCAAATGTTCATTTTGAGGATGCAATTCTTACTAATCGTTTTCCTTCCTCAATGCTTAAAGATGGCATGCAATTCTTACTATTCTCTACATATTTACAAATGTAGCTATTCTATACATATATACTAATGTAGTTTATGATCATTATATTGTTTTCTCTTTGTAGATGGTTTTTGTTACAAAATTGGAGTCAATGGATCATGATCATATGTTTAAGTGTTTGGCTTTGTTTGAGCTTTGGAATGAGCAAATGAATTTGATGAGAATGTTAATGTTGTTATGCTTGTATGTATACACAAAAAAATGTCGTAGAAGTGAAAATGCTGAAGGTTATAGGGCATTAACAGTACCAAACAGACAAGCCAATATATATCGAATTTTGCATGAGGGTGATAGGAATAGTCAGTGGGATTTAAGGATGGACAATAATGCATTTACATTGTTATGTGAAATGCTTCAGAACCATAGTAGGTTGAGGGATAATGGTCATGTACCGATTGAGGAAAAAGTCTTAATATTCCTAAGAATATTAGCACAAAGAGTAGTAAGTAACCTAGACCAAATGGAGAAATCGATGAAGAAGAAGAAGAAGAAGATGGTAGATTTCGGTTGAGGAGGAAATAAGCAATATTCAACTCACTTGTCCCCACACCAAGAAGGGTCGTGAATGAAGGGAAAAAGACAAGGGCATTAAATGGTTTAAGACACTTGTCATGTTAATGAGAAAAAGACAAAATCACTTAATATCTTTTAATAAAAGAAACTCTAATAAAAAATTAAATCTTAATCCATCCAATTATAATGGCTCCAATTATAATTCCAAAAGAATGTATCCAATATTCCAGTGCCATTGGACAGAAATTTTTGATACCGGAAACCAATCGGTCCGCCGTCTGGCAATTTTTTCGGTTTGAAAATTTTCTCCGAAAATTTTCAGAAAAATTTCCAAATTTCCCAAAAAATATAAAACATACAAAAATCACTCAAATTTATTTTTCAAGCACAAATACCACATTTTTTTCAACCAAATCACATTTAGGCACATATACCGAAAAATGTCATGAATGCATGTACAGTTATGTTCATGTGCACAATTTCACTATTCCCATATCGGGTATGCATGAATATTTCAAAATAAATCCTAAACCCTCTTAATCCTTTACCAAATTATCATTCTACCCTTTTCATCGAGGGTGGGATGTTACACATCACTACCTGACTCCCAGACCTTTTATCATCAAGACTAATCATCAGAATCTAAAATACTTATTGGAGCAACGTCTGTCAACTTTGTTTCAACAATCATGGCTATTAAAGCTTTTAGGATACAATTTTGAAGTGTACTACCAAAGTGGTAAAGAGAATGCCGCAGCAGACTCCCTCTTAAGAATCGCGAGTGCAGAAATGTTAATGCTATAAGTAACACAAATGCAGGGTGAACTATTAGAAGATATAAAAAAGAGTTGGCAGGCAGATGGAGTCATTTCAGGACTTAATCAAGACATTGGAATCTGGAAATGTTAAAGCCTGTGCATATGAATGGCAGGATGGATTATTAAAATGGAAAGGACGTTTAGTTGTGGGAACCAATTCGAGGCTTCATCAACATATCATAGGCATTAGTCATGACGATGCCATGGGAGGCTATGCAGGTGCGGTTGCCACTACAAAGAAGCTATAAAAAATGTTCTTTTGGAAGGGCATGGCTTGTGACGTGAGGGTTATGTTCAGAACTATATTAGTTGTCAGAGAAATAAATACGACAACTCTACTTATCATGGTTTACTGCAACCTCTCAGGATACCCGATGGAAGCTGGAAGGAGGTGAGCATTGATTTTATGGAGGGTCTACCTGTTTCGAAAGGGAAGTCCATTATATTGGTGGTAGTTGATAGGTTCACAAAATACTCTCACTTCATTTCCGTCAAGCATCCTTATTCCGCTTGTGATATAGCCGAACTATTCCTTAATAATGTGTTTAAGTTACATGGAATGCCGGAGTCCATAATTAGTGATAAAGATCCAGTTTTCTTGAGCAAATTTTGGCAGGAGCTTCTTCGGTTATAGGAGGTTAAGCTGAAATATTCGGCTGCTTACCATCAACAAACGGATGGACAGACGGAGGCAGTAAACAAAATTCTTGAGACCTATTTGCACTGCTTATGTGGAGAAACACCTCAGAAGTGGGGAGAATGGTTGGCGTTGGCGGAATGGTGGTACAATACTACTTACCAAGATGCCATTAACATCACTCCGTTTAAACTTTTGTATGGTTATCCGCCACTAATGTATACTCCCTACATTACGGGAGATTCGAAGGTTTCAGAAGTTGATAGAGTTCTACAGAACTGGGGGGTTATGCTTAATGTTACAAGGTTTCATTTCTAGAGGGCCCAAAATCACATCAAGCAATACGTGGATTCAAAATGTTCAGAGAGAAAATTCAAGGTAAGAGATATGGTGTTGTTAAAACTACAACCATACAAGCAGTTTTCATTACAAAGGAGGAGCAATTAGAAGCTATCCCCACTGTATTACGGACCATACAGGGTGATTCAACATATTGGAGAGGTGGCTTATAAATTAGAACTTCTGACCAATGCAACAATACATCCAGTTTGTTGTGTATCGCAGCTTAAAAAGGCACATAAAGGCCAGGACTGTACTTCTTCATCACTACTAGAATTCCTTACTCGTGCAGAGCAAGTTCCAATAGCCATATTGGACAGAAGAATCACCAAAAGAAACAACGGAGCAGTCACACAAAGGTTAGACGGGGAAAACACTAGTGCTACCTGGGAGTATGTTTTCGACCTCCAGAAGTGATTTCCTGAAATTAATCTGATAGACAAAGACATTAAGGGGAAGGAGATTGTTGCGGAGATTGTTGAAGATGAAGGAGCATGAGTATAAAACATAGAAGATATGGAATAGTTGTTAGATTATATGCTGTGTTTAGAAAAAGACCAAAGAACACCAAATGTACTCGAGTGTAGGGGATGACTAGCTAATTGTATTAAAGCGTGTCTCCAACATAGTGTACGACATGTTTGTTATGAATGAATGATGTTTTTTTCTCTCTCTATGTATCTTTCTCTAGAACTCTCCCTCCCTCTCTTTTCTATAACTAATTTCTGTTATTCAGAAGTTCGCGTACGCTACGGTTAAGGGATGAATTAATTCTCTCAACACCAAGTCTCTTAATTCTTTATACAAATGGAAGCTAGATGAAGCTCATCTGATTGCATCCAAGTAGCATGTTACGGAGAATCGAAAAAGAAAATGCAAAGTAAAGTGAGAGCGATTAACAATAGTCCAAGCCATCCCAAGAGAGCAACCAAAGATAGAGAATGAGGAGCCAATCAGAGAAGAAAAAGAACAACGAAGTGAGAGAGAATTATAAAAATTTTCAGAAAACGTCCAACCCTAATTAGGTCAAATACGAAGAAGTGATCGTCAATTGAGGGATGTTCTTACCCTTTCTATAAAACGACATCGAATTCGTGACGTTCTTTACCTTGGAATGTTGTCATTTCTTACTGTATGGGGATGTTCTTAACCCTTCTCTAAAATATTGTTGTTTCATGGTCAATCCATTTTTTATTAAAAAACTGTTACAAATTATTGCCTCTAGTTTATAGGTTACAGTGGGTAGAGCACATAATACACATAATATTTGCTTTTGTCTCAAAGATATTATCTAGGATAAATATTATTTCAAATAATAATATTTCTTTAAAAATGACAAAAATAGTATATTTCAAACTAGTCTGACTTAACCGATTCGTATAACTGAAATTAACCAAAATTTAGTTTGAGTTCAAATTTTAGAATAAAAATTATCTTAACTTCAAATCATACTTAAGCTTGAGTTATTCAAGTCAAAACCTAAATTTTTATGTAAAATGATGTCATTTTGAATATAATAACATCATTTAAGCAATAAATAAAGTTCAAACTTGATTAGAAGATAACTTAATTTTTGCTAGACATATTCTGAATACTCATTAGTAAATAGAAAATTTTTATATTTTAAATATACTTTAGGAAATACCATTTAGTAAAATAGGTAACTGAAACTATTGCAACAATTCTAGATATTATATATATAAGACTTTATTGCAGCATTATTTTAATTTTGTTGCTTTTTTTTATATATAACAACAATTATTATTACTGTTACCTTTTAATATTAGTAAAGGCAACACTTTAAAAATTGTTAAGTCATATTTATTTTTAGCGACATATTTTTAAACTGTCGAGTGGTGGCATTCTCAATTTTTCTAATGCCGACGTCAATGTTGTGAGTTGTGACATTTTACAAAGGTGAATATATTCCCGACATGTTTACATGTGTAACATGCGAATACGATATCCCAGGTTACCCTTTTGTTCCTTCAAATTCAAATCTTACAAGTCGGGTGGTGGGTGAAATTTGGAAGAACAAAGGTTACCCCTTTTGTGTTAAGTCAACATCATGTGTTTTTTACACTACTATATATTCTCTTCGAGAGAGTGAGCAAGGTCCAGAGGCCAGTAATTTAGAAAGTGAAAAGCCAACATTCAAAGAAATATAATACCTCAATTCAGAGGCAAATCCTTGAGATATACATAACCTCTTTACTTTCAATCTCTTCATTTGTGTTGTCAGCTAAAGTATCTTTAAGTGGATGAAATTAGAGCAACCAACTGATCAGATTGATAGAAAAGGACATGTTCTATAATGACCGATTGATTTTCTTTCTTGACAGCTATAATCAAATCATTGTTCATTTTACGCCCCCACTTGACAAATGACAAAATACCAAAGCTAACTGTATGTCTAAAGTTGAGCCATCAGTTACAACTTACAAAACAAGTCTGGAAAAAAAAAAAAAAAAGTTTAGCCATCAGAGTCCCCACCTTTAACCGTTGCTTACTTTGGGCCGCTTTTGGGGAGTATTAATGCAAACTTACTCGGTTTAGTCATCCGGGGCTGTGCTGCTTTCTTTCAATCGAACTCTCGTGTTCCTTCTTTAAGTGGCAATCTCCAAATCACCTTAGGATATTTATACAAAACGGCTTAATAATTCACTTGACGGACCGGTAAACTGAATAGATTTGGGCCAGATAGCTGGGCCTGAAACGACAACAGAAATTGGCCGTTTCAGAAGTTCTTAATTCTCTCCTGTGTTTCAATTCTCAACCGAAACCCCAATGACCCGCTTTTCCGCTGGATAGAGTGTGTCTGATTCAATGGCTTGGTCACAGCCTCCGATGAGCTCCGACATCCAACAGGTTGATGCACAAGTAGGAGATGGGGGGCTCATAACTCTTCTGATTCGACACCTTCCGGAGGCTATACCTCAGGAAACTGTAACCCGACTCTTTACGCACTATGGCGCTACCTCTGTCCGCCCTTGCACTTCGGGAAGGTAATTTCTACGCGTACACGCACACTCACATTTAATGACGAAGGAATGCATCTTAAATTTGTATTTATCCTTCACAGTTTTCTTGTGCAGAATGAAGAATTGTGCATTTCTGGATTTTAAGAATGAAGCAGCAGCCTATCAAGCATTGCGTCAGTTAAATGGGTACTTTCCTGTCTATTCACGCAATTTTCTTTATTCTTCTTATTTTTCTTTTCTAATTTTGATGAAACGTTCATCTTAGTTGAAATGTAATGATCTTTAAGCTGTTCTATAACTATGGTTGATCAGGCTGAGGTTTCTTGGTAAGGTCTTATCAGTGGAGAGAGCAACTAAGAGAAATCAGGAAAAGCAAAGTGAAGAGAAGGATCTTAAGTCTCCCTCATCCTTGGCAAAGGATGCTTCTGTGAATAGAGTTCTTACTGAAGGTTTAAAATCGGGGTCTTTACCTGGTAGTGAGCCTATCGCTCCAAGACTTGGTGTTGATTATCCATTCCCCCCTCACTTGGAGTATGTTTCGTTTCCTGTCCATTTTATGTATTATTTCTTTATTTGCATTCTCTCTGTTCATAAATCTCAGAAATTTTTAACCTTTTGTATGTTAGGTATTCGTCATGTAAATAATTCTGCTAAATGGGTCGAAATTGATAGATATGTTCTTTTGTTTTATTACAGATATGCTTATCCTCCACCAGATGGAAATATTCTAACTAACATTGTAAATGCCCTTATTGCTGTTCCTCGCTTCTATACACAGGTTCTCTTCAATTTTATGCCACTTCAAAGCCAATTGGTTCATTTTCTTTCGTGGTTTAACTATTTTTTAAGTTATTTTGGACTTAGCCTCTCTATTGTAGGTGTTGCATCTGATGAACAAAATGAACATTCCAGCTCCATTTCGAATGGCCCTCCCAACTCCACCATTACCACCTTCAACTCCTGCACCACTACCACCCTCACAACCTGCCTCTTCAGTAGCTGCGCAGCCTTCTGGTAGTGAGTCTGAAATGGATTCTTCAGATGAGGTATGTTCATGCTACTAATCCTCCACCTGCACACTTGCACTTTCCTCTCCATTATAGGGGGGGAAAAAAAATCTTATTGTGGAGTGAATGGAAATCCTCTGCTAGATGAAAAAGATTTTGGGAGGAAAGCCTTCTATCACGTTGAATGGTGAGAAATAAATCCCTTTGAGCCTTTGGAAGCTGAAACCTTTGAGAGCCAAAAATAAAATATAAGATTTCAGAATATCTGCAAAATGCCTTTCGAGCTTTGTTTTAGTTTGTGATTGAAATCAGTTCAGCCCCTCAGAAAGATCATTTCTCCTATAATGCATCAAAAGTTCAATTCAAAATGTGCAGAATACAAAAAGAACAAGATGGGGCTACTTCATCCATTTTTTATTAGCTTGCCTCATCATAAACTTATGTCATTGCACTCTAGATAAAACAACTTAAGTGTTATTTTTTGTTTGCTTCCAAGTTAAAGATGCTGCTTTCCTCCCCGTCATTTTAAATCTTTTCCACATGCATTTTTTCTGGTGATAAAATTCTTTAGGAGGATCAAGGACAGGCATTGAAATCTGGAAAAAAACCAGTAATTAAGAAACCTGCCTTCTTGGTTCCCAAAGAAAAACCAGTAATTAAGAAAAAGAATCCTGTTTTACAGGTCATATTTCCTTATCATTGAATTTGTTGGTTTATCTTTTCACTTGAAGAATTGCTCTTATTCTTTCATAGTTGTGAAGCAGATCAAAATTACCCCAAAAGTCATCCAGAATGAACATAAAGATGAGATCATGGAGAAAGAATCTGAGGAACCAGACATTTCAGGTTCATGTGATAAAACGTTTGCCACTTTGGAAGAGATAAAGAGTAAAAGACTGGGCCCAGAGGAAATTTTATCGCTTCCTAGATTTAAGGTACCTTAGATGGACATGTTGGGACTTCTCTGGTCACACTTATGTTTACTTTTGGGGATTCCTACTGTCTGGGAAATTAATAACATGGAAAAAAAATTTGAATTTCATTTATTTATTAATCTGTGGCCAATTACAAGCATAAAAGTGTCCTAAAATTTGGTAAATGCCAAAAAAAATAAGAACCAATAAACAGTTTACAAATCAGTACCTGGATAATGCATTGAGAAAGTTCAAGAACCCCAGTGGCAGGTCTCAGCCACCCATGACCCTGAGCAGTGCGTGGAATAATAGCCATCTGCATGAAGAATTAGCAACATTGACAATTAAGGATAAAGAAAACATCAAGAGGAACAACACAAATGAAGCGATCATATCCAAAACTCAACACAAAATCAAAATTGGAGAAAATTACAGACCAATGGACCTATAATTACATCAAAAACAGAAGCCTTTACACACAATCAACTTGTAATTTCATCAAAGATCCGTATTTAACCACTCGTATCAATTTGACAGTTTTGTCTTCTATAAATTAAAGCATTCATTATATAACTATCCCTAATTCATTTAGGTCAATTTTTTTTTGCTCTTTAACTCGTGTAATCCAGATCATTGATGACCACAAAAACACCAAAAAGAGGACAGAAGAGGACTCTTTCTTTTGAAGGGGATGTGTAAATACAAATAGTCAACATATTCTCTTTCTTTTGTTACCGAGCAGAAGAAAATTAATTGCATATATTTCAAATATGCTCAAACTATGCTTAAAAGAGTTTCCAAACAAATTGCCAATTTATTCTGCCATGATATCAAGAGCCAGAGTACTTAAAATGACCAATTGAGACCGGCCAGCTTGATGGAAAGGATAAAGCAAAAAGATCTTGCTTTTAGCTACATGATTATTTTGGCTATACAAAAGATGATGTAAAGATATCATCCAACAATGGGCACACAGTGAAATGATTTATCAAAAATGAAAGTAATCATACCATCATACTAACTACTACAAGAATAGGCCAAGGATACCTTCAGTAATTCTTCAAGAAGGCGTGGTGCAAGCTCTAAAACACGTTTAAAATCAGCTTCTAAAGCTGGTGACAAGGCAGCTGCTTCACGAGTTAACTGAGCCTGAATCAGCAACTCTGTCTGAAAAGAAGGAAGGAGATTGTTCAGCTTTGAACTCAATAAAAATTTAGAACAAACAGCATTATGTACTCAACAAAATTACCTTAACTATTGCAGGATGTTGTTTCCAAAATCTAGCCTGCTCTTGCTTTATATTTTTATGGTCCAAATTCAACTCACTCCGGACTGACATAAAGAGCTTCTGAAGAGGTTCATCCTGGGTCCTACGAACTGGGATTTCCATATATTCTGCAGCCTTAGTGAAGACTTCCATAATTTTGCTGTCCTATCAAGTGTTATGTTAGCAAAACAATCATAGCACACAACACATTAAGGAAAAGATAAGTAATATTGGGTTAGAAAGAAAGTATGAAAATTTTAAGCTTAATATTGTGTCAGTATATAGAAAATCTCAAAGAATGATGAAAGCAAATATAAAATTGCTGCAGAAATCCAAATAAAATAAAAAGATGGTAAATCCTCATTACTCTCAGTCTCTTGTTTACAACACAGGATGTAAACTTCAAGATGAAGATTCAGTAACTACTGGTTTCATCGTCCAAAGAGCTATTAGCCTTCCAAGAGGTAATTAACTTCCCAGAAATCAACTTGAAAAAATAATCACTAGAGAAGCACCAATGTTTAACATTAACAAGATTACCACTACAGTAACACAGTATTCCTTCACTTCAACCTAAAACAAGCAAATATCAGGTAGAGACTGCATGTATGCTTTTGTGGATGAACAAATATACAATCGTGGTGTTTCTATAAAGCCTTCATTACCTTGGAGCTAATGAAGGTTTCATCAAGTAATAGTATGCAGACAGAGTTTGATGCATCACATAATTTCCTGTATATTTTGATGACTTCGACAGATATATCACAGCTATGACCAATGGCAACAGAATGCAAACACCAACAATCCAGAGTAGAAGTATTCCACCAGATGCCCCATCGATGTCCAGTAAGAACTGAGGAAGAGCAATGCCCATTTGGAAACCCTGCAAGAGAAAGATAGAGTAGCATCAGACTGCTGTCAAAAGAAACTTGCCTTTTTTTTTTGAGAAGTGTGTCAGACGATAACAAGTAGCCATTCTTCTAGTGTCTCACCTGTCTACCATCAGGGTGGCCATATTTTTCATAGTTCTCACGGGATACTGGATCAGTTAAAGCCTGATAAGCCTTTGTTATGAACTCCACAAAATACTTGTGGGCCTCTGTAAATTCAGATTCAAAGGCAAAAATATGAGTTATTTCCATTCATAGACTTCAACTTCTAAATAGTCTTAAAATCAGAACATTACAAAACGATAAACCTGGATCAGGATTCTTATCCGGATGATACTGAATAGATAGTCTCCTGTAATTCTTTTTAATTTCCGACTCTAAAGCTCCAGGTTCCAGTCCAAGTATAGAATAGGGATCAAACACTTGAATCTGGTTCAGGATAAGAATCAAATTAAAGATTCTCATTGATAAAAGTGATTTTCTAATGAAATCTATGCATTCGCATGAAATTGAAAACATCATATAATGTAAATTAACAAAAAGTAAGATATAATCAGTGCTTACCTCACGGCTCATGTTCTTTATGTAAAACACAAGGAATATCATGATGACCCAAAGAAATATCAATGTTAAGTTGCTACACGTAGAGAAGTTAGAAATCTGCCCAAATAAACAGAAGAAATGATTTAGATGCAGAAAAAGGCAAACAAAAACAAATAACAAACTAACGTAGTTGGAAAAAAGTAAGGCAGGATAAACTAACCCGCTTGAATATAGATTTACGATACTTCCCTGAACGAGAACATTCAGAGCACCGGCAGTGAATGCTCATACTCTTCTTCGTAGCAGCACGGCATAGCTTCATAATCGTATAAGGCACCAGTGGCAGTGCCAGAATAGTCAAAATGAAGATAGGAAACAATGCACTATTTTCTTCAGAAGCAGCCATGATGATCTCCTAACTGATACAACCACCACCGGTTAGTTACTATGATCACCAAATAAACTCTGATAAGCACGCCCTGTTGGAAGTTTGAATCAAATGAAACTACTGAAAAAACACTATTAAATCCAGCATTCTATCGTCTAGTCCAAAATCTATCAAAAATTCTTACCCTAAATAACAACATCGCTCTAAAGAAATCTGTGACAATAACAACTATTCCCCAATATCCCCACCATGTCAAGCCCCGAATATAAAACATCACGAAAATGGACAGTAAATGATAATAAGCAGCTCCGATGGAGGATTGAGGCAGGTACAAAGCCAAAATCAGAAAACGTGTAAACCATTAAAACAAGTGAACTTGAAATAAATAAAGGGTTCTAGAAAACTAAATGAAAATTAATCCACAATGCTTGGCGGCAATTCGCACCAAAATAAAAACCCTAATTCAAGAACAACAAATGGAAAGCTTAAGTATATCGAAAATCTGAAAATCCATATGAACCAGTGAACAAAACCATAAAAGGGTAACCAAACGAAACTCAAGATGAAAAGAACGTCATCAACAACAATTCAAGTACAAGATTCAAAAAAGATATCCACCTGAGAGTAGATAATTAAAGCATTTAAACAATTAAAAAGCGAAAAATGAAACAATAAATCAGGTGAAATACGATAGTGTTCAAGTAAAATTTGAATACCAGGAAAAAAAAGGGAGATCGAGATCGAGATCGAGCTCGAGATAGGGATCTGCTTCGGAGATGTCTTTTGTCCGTACGATGGCGCGAATATGAGAGAGAGAGACAGAGAGAGAGAGAGAGATGTGCACAGTGATCGAGGTCGGGTTTTGATTTCGCAGATCCAAAAAATCAAAAGGCAGCTTAGCTACAGTATAGGGTTTTTGAACTGGTATATTTACCATTTTGCTCTCCTCTTCGGTTTGAAGCCCTATTCACTTGCTCATATCTACACAGGATATATTTGTAATTTCGTAGATAAATACCAACTATGATTGTTTTGTATCTCATTAAAATTCTTATTAGGGATGTCAAATCTGATCGGTCTGCTAACTAATTCAAATCTTCTTGGTTTATAGGGCTTTTTTTAATTAAGAGTACGTGAATTAGAGATGATAACCGGCTACAAGGCCCATATTTGGCCCATGACCCGAGTCAAATTTTAATTAGATTTTAGATAATTTAGAATTTTATTAGATTTGAATTATTCTATCTAAACTTGAATTTGATCAAATTTTATAGACCCAAAAGTAACTATTTATTATTAAAAAACATGCCATTTTATTCATATTAAAAATGACAGTTTTATATGTAAGAAAAGTTTATGTTCCTGATCGAGATCGGTCTTAAAACTTAAGTTTAAAGCTTGAAAAAAAGAATTAAACTCGAACCTTGCTTAAAACTCAAATAAAGGTTTGATTTTAACTTAAAATCTAAATTTTAAAAAAAAAATCAACTAATTCGAGTCGAGACTATTAGCTTCAGATGTATTACTTCATATCAATACAATACAAGTTCAAACTATTTTGCTATTCTTAAAATTATTTTTTTATAAAATAGTTTTATTAATATAATTAACTATGACGGACCAGTTCGGTTTCGAACTTTTTTATTATCATTTGAATTCTTTCTATAATATATGAAGCTTTTTTAAAAAAGCTCTTTTTAAATGACAGCCAAACAATCAACTAGTTTCTTAGAAAAGTTCATCTAAAAAAAGATCTGAAAAAAAACTCTACTGATATAAACCCAACCAAATAAAACCTTAAGATAATTTAAAATCTTGTTAAGTTTAAATTATTCGATCTAAGCTTGAATTTGATCTAATTTTATAGACCCAAAAGTAACTATTTATTATACAAAACATGTCATTTTATTCATATTAAAAATGACGGTTTTGTATGTAAAAGAAGTCTATGTTCTTGATCAAGATCGGGCCCTAAAACTTGAGTTTAAAGCTTAGAAAAAACCTAACTTGAAACTCAAATAAAGGTTTGATTTTAACTTAAAATCTAAATTTTTATTAAAAAAATCCAATCAATTCGAGTCGAGACTATTAATTTCAGATCAATATAATATAATTTCAAGCTGGTTTGTTATTTTTAAAATAATTTTTATTAATATAATAAACTATGACAGACTAGTTCGATCTCGAACTTTTTATCATCTTTCGAATTCTTTCCATAATGTTGTTATACACGTTGATTTTCTGATATTCTGCTTTGTGATACTTGCAAGTGTTTTCTTCTTTATCTTTTTCTTCTCCCATTGGATTGTATTTTAAGGTAGAAAACGGAGGATTTGATGAGAGAGTTCTACAGTAAAAAATGTCTTAAAGTGCATAGTGTTTTTGAGGGTTATCAATCATGTAAGTTGGAGAATCTCGCTTTTTCCTGTACTAGGACTTTGTGGTTCGTCACACTTACGTTGTAGAAAGGCAAAGTTCCCAAGTATTTGTGGCAGCAAAACCATAAAGAGTTATTCAATGATGGACAAGCACAGACAGGGGCCAAAAGTTGTGGAAGAATTAAATCTGCTGATTATGATAAAGAGAAAAAAAAAAAAAAAAGAGCCAGAGACACGATGATTATGGTAATAGTTCTTTGGAAGAGACACGATGGTGCTATGGCCTGTTTGGTTTCTCCTTTCAACTCCTCCGTGTGATACACTACTCACTCCACCCTCCAAAGTGGCGAGCGATGGCCACTGAGCCATTCCCATCTCTCAATTGGCATGATAATGGGTTAGGTCGGGCGGTTCTAGGTTAGGTTCAAAATTTAATTTGAGTTTATACCGACTCGAATATATAGATCGTGTCCGATTAAATTAAAAAAAAAGTTTGAATATAATATAAAACTTAGCTTTTATTTGGTTAAGTTTATATAGTAAAGTTTTTATCGGTACAATTTTTTTTGTAGATTTTCCTGAAAGAAACTTTTTTAAGAAATCAGTTGATTGTTTGACTGTCATTTAAAAAAGAGCTTTTTTTAAAGAGCTTCATATAGTAGTTGTTTGGCAACATAAAAATAAAAAGTACTTTTAATTTTAACTATATTTTATTTTGTAATAAAAAATATTTATGCATATAGATATTATTTAAAGTATATTAAATAATATTCAAAGCAAAATACATTAATTATATATAATTTTAAACCATATGAAATATAAATAAATATATATATAACTAAATCTTTTATATGGATTATAACATAGGTAAAACTAATATAAAAAATAAATATTAAAACATATAAAAAAAGTCAAAAAATATTATATAAATCCCAAAATAAATATTCTAAGCTTAGTAAATAGTTAAATTATAATAAATTATGTGTTTTATTATAATACAAGAAGATTTGCAATAAATTAGAAAAGATGAGTTTGCAAGATAAACGTGAAGATGAGTTTGTGGGTATTGTGGGAATTATGTGTAAAACATAAGGACAAAAGAGACTAAAAATAGGCTCATTAATTGATCTGCAAAATCTACATGAAAAAAGCAATTGAGAGGCTTTTTTGAGAAGCTTCAAATGTGAGCTTCTTAAAATATTATATTTTAGCTGTTAAAAAAGTCATATCTATTAAAGAAGTGATTTTTTATTTTACAATCAAACACTCAGTTTTCTTAAAAAAAGTTTTTATAATAAATAAAAGTGCTTATTAACCTTCCAAAAGCCCATCCAAACTAGACTGAGACTTTTTTGCCATCTCCACTCCCTAACCCCAAAACTCAAATACAAAGACTTCTTTTTATATTGATATTCGTTATTTTTCGAGTATAAATTAATAAACTCAAATATTAAAACTCTAACATTTTGAAACGTTCAAGTTAAACCTTAACAAGTTAAAAACATTCAAAACCAACCCTAAGTAAATAAAAAGTTTAACAAGATTAATTTTCATCAGTTAAATGTTACGGTAATAAATTGATATGATATTATTTTAAATTTAAATAAAAAATAAATCTCATTATCATATTATAAGTGAGATTTACTATTTATAATATATAATAGTAGGCTACAACTATAATGTAATAATTAGGACTTATTGTTTGAAATGTATAGTAGTGGGCCTTATTGTTTACAAAAACTTATTACGGGACAATCAACAGTAAAGCTCATTTGTTATTTAAATAATATATAAATAATATCATATTAATACTAATATAGTGTTTAATTGACGAGAGTTACTCACGCTAAATTTTTTGTTTATTTAAGATTTGTTCGGAACATTTTAAAAATGTTAAAACGTTATATTATGTTATGAATATTAAAGCTTAAAATGCACTTTGGCTTGATAAATAATTCTCTTCCAAGTTAAGAGGGTCTTGTAGCCTTGTAGGTCGTTACACCGAAAATCGAATCTTCAATTTCTTGAGTTAAAAGTCTCCTAAAAATTCCATTCTTAATCGTAATATAGTTTTTGCCGTAACATATCAGTGTCAGTTGGACTTCTTCCACATTATGGCTATCCTCATTTGACTGATCCCTTTTCTTTTCTATCATTCACATTCCGCTTTCACGAGTTTGCCAAACCCACAAATCGAAAACTAGAGAGAAAATCTAACGCACATCTCTCACAACCTGACCACCATCATTTAATACGATCGCTTTTATGTCTTTGTCTTATCTGTCTGGTTCAATGGTGAAGATACGTTCAAGTAGGATCTCAAATTTGACTAGTAAACTTGGCAAGACTTTTCCAAGTCAACTCAGACGGTGTCGAGACAAATAAAGTTCCAACCACTAGAATGTCTTGTACACAAGTGGCACTTTCATAGGTAGATTTAAAGAAAATTAACGCCACAAATCTTTAGTAAACTAATTGGGATTGCAAGACTAGAACAAACTCAATTACATCTTGATGTTAAGTTGCCTAAAGGAAGTGTTCCAATCACACCTTTAAGTAAAACTCGTTCTTTCTTGATATTACGTTGCTTAAAGGAGGTGACTCAATCGCATCTTCTAGTACGACTATCTTGTTACAACAACTTTATAGTATTGAAATATGTTTTTATTGACCAATCAAAATTTACAAATAGTCCAAGTGATTATTGAAGTGATATTTAAGTGTTATAGATCTTGTATTATTTGAATTTGGGATCTAAATTAATCAATTGAATTGAAATATTAGTTTGAATCCAATCAAGTTCAAAATGGGTAAGTCTAGTTCAATTTTTGTTGGTTATAACTAATCATAGAAAAATAAGTTATTTCAGCTAAAATTGACAAGTCTAATCATTCAAGTTTTGATTAAACCTTAAACCTTAAGAAGTTTGGACTTAACTAGTCTATTGCCAACATTAATAACTTTTAAACTTAGTTAATTTATGTGATAACAAGTTAAATTGTCTCTAATCTTTTATGATTTCTTCAATTTAGTATTAAATTTTTAGAAGTTTTTAATTAGTTATTAACTTTTTAAAACAGGTTAAGATTAATTCAAAATGTTATTTTTACTGATGTGAAGTCTCGTCAAATGTTACATGAATGTTTATCTATTAACCACATCAACAAAAACAAAATTTTAAAACTTTTAAATAATTGACACTAATTTAATTTTTTAAAAAAAAGTTAAGACATTTTTTTTTCTATTGGCTCTTAGTTTGTTTGTTAACCAATTATTATATTAAAACATGAAAGAAAATGTTCACGAAACCCACATTCTCTAACTTGGGTGTGTCTCACTAATAAGAATGGGCTTGGCCCTCGAGTTAGGGTAATCCATGGCCCGACGGACAACGAACGAGCCTGACCAACCTGACCTACTATATTTAAAAAAAATATATAAAAAATAACGTCATTTTTGAAATAACGACCCATGAGCCGCCTAATTTGGCTGATCATGATTAACCTATAACTGAATAAATCTGGGCCAAAATCAGGTTAAATCGGGTTTAATTTGACATCTAATAGATCAGGCTAAATTTGAGATCCTTACTCACAAAATTCATCATATCCATACATTATTCCGAAGAGGAGAATATAAATGATGCTGACATATATGGCATTCCTACACCCCCTCCCAAAAAAAAAAAAAAAAGGGTAAGACTGGCTTATATCATAGAAGGTAGTAGTGGTGGTCCCAAATTGATGATCTTTAATTGTCAGCCTCCTTTAAAGTACCTAACTTTGTTCACCACCCAAAAAATATAAATAAATAAAAATTCCTTTTTGCTCTATGAAGTTTCCTTTTTCTGATTATTCCCATAAACAATGAATACTCTCTTGTTTTCTCACTACCCCCACGTGTTAATTACTGTATTGGCAATGACTCTTCATGATCATTCTACATTCCAATTATTTGGAGCTACACACAAAAACCAAAAAGAGAGGAAGATAGCTAAAAAATAAAAGGGTATCATCCAAATATGAATATCCTAAATACTTTCTAGACGTAGAAGCATATATTCTGTTTTATTTTTATAATAAAATTTTATAAAAATAATTATGTGACCTATAATTGGTGAGTGTTAATTGTGATTAATATTAATAAAATATATATTTTGAAGGAAAATATATATTTTATTTTAGCAAATATTAACAAAACTTGTTTTTCTCTAAACAATAAAAACATAATGTATCTCAACGGTGAAGTAAGACCACGTTTATGAGTTTATTATCTTAGGTCGGAATAAGTTGATAGAATTCTCCTTTTTTCTTTTTGCCCTCATTTCGTCACGTAAGAGGGACATAATTATTTTGGCCGATTGATCTTTCATTATGTTAGTTTCAACAACTCTCGTTCTTTACATTTCTTTCTAGTTGCTTGGCTTGTAGTAAGTATTTGGTTTACTGTTGTAGATAATGAGTTATTCGAAAAAAAAATTGAGATTGGGACAATTAATCTATCTATATCTGTGCCGATATCTCAGTACATATAAATTTTCGCTTTGCCAGTGTTGCAAAAGGTTATTAATATATGTAGTATTCTCTTACCATTTATTTGTAGATTATTTTCGTGACTCGAAATTTTTAATTACAATAAAAAATATTTTATAGCTCACTTCTAAAATATCTTCATCTTCCGGCGAATGACAACATGATACGAAGATGGTGGGCAATCAAAGAGAGTCTTTCGATCTTAAGATTCAGTCTTCTACTTTTGCAGTGGTCACGAAATAATATATACTTAACATATCATTGCCTAATCGATCAAGCTTTCATCAGAATCTTATTACATCATAAGCGTGTAAGTGTGAGTGGATCTAGTTCGATTGCCTGTATATATATAAAATTATATATATATATAGGAAGCATCTTTACAGGTTTAGTAAAATTCTCTTCGCTAAAAATGATATTGACATTCAAACTTTAATTTTCTGATACATTATACATAATATAAGTCTCTTAACACTAAAATACTCGGTTCGAATATTTGATAATTGAATTAAAGTTTTAGCTTGATTAAACATATTTTAATTTTAAGTCGATTTAACACAATAATTCATAATTAATAAAATTAAAATAAAATTATCACACGAAATCTCAAATTTAAAATTAAAAAATGAACAAATTAATTTTTATTATCTTTGAACTTAGTCCGGTTGTTAGAGACGACAATAGGCCGACCCATAAGTTGATTTTGCTAATTTTTTAACTAAATGTGTAAAATAATATTTTTTAATTAAATTCGGACTTGAATTATCCAAGTTTAGATTTACTTGAGACTTAATTCTTTATTATTTTACTTTAAAAAAATTAGGTCTAAGGTTGATATAAGCTTGAATTGGTTCATCATATTGAATAATTGAAAATATCTTAATTTAGACCTCGAGTCAACCCATCATCATCTCCTACTGGATATTGGTTAATTTACTAATGTTCAACTCATTCTCCGTGATGACCACTTTTTAAGATTTTTTATGAGTTAGAAAACTAAATTCAAATGTTAATATTATAACTACGCCAATTGCATTTTAAATAAAGTGCAAAAATAATATTAGAGACTTAATTATGTCGACGTTTATTAAAAATTAGATTATTTAATTTTGATGACACGTAAATTAAATCGATGTTTAGTTACTGGAGTTAGACAAAATTGTAATAATTTTTGGACCTTTTAATTTTAATAATTTAATATCAAAAAAATTAAATAATTTTTTTAATTGTATTAAAATTTATAATTTAATATAATATTATACATAACAGTAAAAATTTAATGACTGTTTTGAAAAAAAAAGTTAGGTACGATTTAAACCATTTAACCAAACTTACCAAACTTTAACCCTCTGGCACGATCACGAACGAAGATGCTTCCACAAGAAAAGCATCAGTGTGAAGTGTGAACAATGCAGCCATTTTTAACGGCGCCAGATTCTTCACTAAAAGATTGGTGTATGGGGGGGCATCTTACAGCGGAACATTACTTTACCAAATGTTTGATGTCTTTTCACGGTGGTCCCCACTAGATCCACTGGTGATGTCAGTTGATCGTGCGGTCAATATTCGCTAATCACCACCTCAGCGTGTTCGACTGTGGGAAAGCCTAGGGAGATTACATTGGCTTGGCTCTGATCTGCACATTTTGACACGTCATTTTTACCTTTTGTTTTATTTCTTTTACTTTATGGAGAGAAAGTGGGTTTCCTAAGAAGATAAGGATTATATAATGCACCGTGTGGGCCCAACATCTCATTAGCATCCCATGAAAGTGAAACCACACGCGCGCGTATAAGTAAAGGCGATGACTTCCCACTCGTAGTCATATTCTTAGAAATTGAATTTCAAAAATATCAATTTTAAATTTATTATAGTTTTGATGTATTTAATTGATAATTGTAAACAAAAAATCTTATTCAATTTCGTAATATTCGATCGAACTTTAAAAAGAAACATTAAATTACTCAAATTTATAATTTTTAATAAAAATAACCCAACGTTAATTTCTCTATTAAGTAAATGTAGTATTTTTACTACTTAACTGCAACGTATTATATTTGTGCCACATATTAATTTTATTATTTAATAATTAAATATAAAATTCTAAAATAATTATACACACTCTCACAATCATTTTTAGAATTTTAGATTTTAAATTTATTAAGGAATAAAATTTATATGTGACATAAATATAATATGTGACAGTTACATGATAAAATACTAACATGTTATAGCTCAGATCAACAGATAACTTAATATTAGTCTATTATTTATAAATTGAAAGTTATAATATTTTAACGATATCTTTTAAAGTTTAGACTAGTATTTAGAATCAGTCTCTTTGCTAATTAAGGATAAAGCTGTGTATTATTGGACTTTCGCAGACTTGCGTCTTAACAGTATTTTTATTGTTATTATTGTTAGAGTAGCATTACGAAATTAAGTAAAGTTTGAGTATTTTTATAATTATTAATCCTAACGTTAATGTGGTGAGTTTGGTATTTCGCAATACATGGTGATAGGAGCTTGATTTTTATTAGACTTACACTCTCTTAATTTACAATACCCATAACCAACTAGTCAACTTAGATCGAACTTGGCTGCAAAAAATGTATATTAATATAAGGTAAGGCAATAAGGTCAAAGAATGCAAGTTGTGGTATACTTTAATTATTAACAAGTACTCCAAGGCCTCTTCACGGAATACGTGTACAAATTAGAGGTGAACCAGTCAATCATAAAATAATGAATTGAATATGATATATTTAAAATATTGAAGTCTTATTTTTTTCAATTTAATGACTATTTTTAAATTTTTAAAATTATTTATTAATATTTTAAAAGTTGTATAACTTAAATCTAAAATTTATCTTTATTAATTTTTGATTATTATAAAGTATCCAAGCATCAAATAGATGTTTATTTATTAAACAATATTAATAATTAAAGAAGACAATATTTTAATTAAAAACCTGCCAATTTAAAAATATTAGTTACTAAATTAAATTTTTTAAAAATTAGTAACAAAAATAAGCTTTAATTTTTTAATTATGTGTAAAAATTTAACCAAGTTTTAAATTAAAACTTGAACCTAATTCTATTCTTATCCTTTAGGGTCTGTTTGGTTGGATGTTAATTAATGGAATGGAATCGAACATAACATAACGGTTTATAATGGAATGGAATGTAATATAATAAAAAGTTGTTTGGGAGGGATGAAAGGATTCATAATATAATGTAGTGAAATATTATTTAGAAGATGAATGAAATTGAATGTAATGTATAATAAATGACTATTATACAACTGATATTAAAATGGTCGTTACGGGATATTTAACGTTATGATTTTA
Source organism: Erythroxylum gracilipes (assembly GCA_026413385.1). NCBI lineage: Eukaryota > Viridiplantae > Streptophyta > Magnoliopsida > Malpighiales > Erythroxylaceae > Erythroxylum > Erythroxylum gracilipes. The sequence continues at coordinate 33,262,590 of JANZLC010000006.1, forward strand.
AAACAAAAATTATGTCTAATTAAAAAGTCACAGTTTCAGTCACAACCGTGACAAATAATAATTTTTATAAAATTTTTATTATTATAAAGTATCCAAGAATAAATGTATGTTTATTTATTAAACAATATTAATAATTAATGAAGACAATATTTTAATTTAAATCGTACAAATTTTAAAATATTAATTACTAAATTAAAAATTTAGTAACAAAAATAAGTCTTAACTTTTTAATTATGTGTAAAAATTTAACCAAAATTTAAATTAAAACTCGAACCTAACTCCGTGTGGAGTAATTGAAGGAATCTAGTCTATTCACAGTTGGGTGTTGTGCACCATCCTACTAAGAGAGTGGGGATAACCAGCTGATTGTACTTACTCTTAGTCTTTTCCATACTTTTTTATTCCGGCTACGAAGTGATTATACACATAGCCCCACTCTCACGCGGTGTGGTCGATCACGCTCTACAATGGAATTTGTCTCCAGTTGTAAGAAATGCCGTGTGAAGTCGTGAAGAGCACCTCCATGTGTACGCAAGTACGAGTCTTTCGTCACGTGAACGTCCAAGTAGGCAAGTACTATATATTCTCACAAGCAACTATCAATTAGTACAACGACTAATTCAAAATTTTGATGCTTGAATTATAATTCCATTAATGAGTCCCATTAATGGCGACTCGAGTACGGACAATAAAAGGGTAGTTTGATCGAATTAAAATTAATATATTTAATTAAAATTTAAGTTTTTTAAATTTTAAGTTTTATATCGAATTAAACTTTTCTCTTAGTTAGATCAGATTTAAGTTCAAATTGTTTTAAGTTCAAATTATTTAGGGTATCAATTGACTGACCTATAAGTCTAAATTCAAGTATTTTTTATGAGTCAGTCCATAAGTTAGATCAAGTTCAGATTGATTTCATACCCAACTTTTCTAAACAAAATAAACGATATCATTTTGTTTAGAAGAATTAGATCTCAGGCAGGTCTGAACTTGGACAATCTAAAACGATTACATTCTAAGTTGTATTTGAATTTTTTTTTCAAGTAAGTCAAGTTGGTCATTTTATATTTGATTGAAACTCAAATGTGATTGTTTTATATATTAATGAGTAGCTAGTTTTAGATTTACTGAAAATCATTCACTATCAAATTTAGGGATATCAATGAGTTGACCTATAAGTCTAAATTTCGGTGATTTTAATGAATCAATCTATAATTCAAATTCGACCCAGATTGATTATAGACCTAACTTTTCTAAACAAAATGACGATATTGTTTTATTTAAAAGAGTTAAATTTCAGGTGAACTTTAGCTTGAGCAATCTAGACCCGAATTTAATTTTAAAATGTGTTATTTTATATTTTTAATTTTTAAAAAATTATTTTAAAAAAATTAGCAAGATCGGCCATGGACCGACCATTATCATCTCTATTCAAATTTGACCCAAATATTTCAATTCTAATTGAATTCTAGATTGTTTAAATTTTGAACTAATTCAAACTCGAACAAAATATTTCACATTCAGTAGAGACTTAACGTGGGATTTAGTCAAAACATTTTTGGACATTAAGTGAAATTAATATTTTGTTATGTTAACACTTGAAAGGACAACAAATCACGCCTCGCGTACAGATAAGACACACTTAAAGCAAGTGGGTGATGTTTTGGGCAAAGGAACATCTTCCTTACACTGCCACTTCCTGTCTCTTGGGCCCCTCTTTGACATTTTCCCAAAGTCAGAGAAAAAGCATTTGTGTCTTTTTTCTTTTTTTCTTTTCCCAAATATCTTTTTTTTTTCTCAAATGTATAAATAATTAACAATTACCAAAGTCAGACAGTGTGCTCCACCATCATTGCCTTCCAATCTCTCTCTTTCCTCTTAATCTGTTTTTGATACCTCCAAAGTCAGCGCCGTCCTTTCATTTCCCTTCTTCTCTTACCCATTGCCTGAACAACCGCTCAGAGTCAGAGATTGATGCTTGTTTTGTTTATTGGTGGTAATTTCTAGGTAGATTGAGCTGCTTCAATGGCAGAAGCTGATGACTGGGATCTGTCCGCCATAGTTAGAAGTTGCTCCGTGATCAAAAGAGCTTCCAGTTCCAGCACAACAGCAACTTCGAATGACGCCGAAAGTACGACCAAAAATGGCGGATTTCGGAACCCTTTGGATTGTTTAGCTGTCTTGAGTTTCGATGACGACGAAGCGGATGACCCTTTTTCATCCCCAAATCCGGTACACCGAAGTAGAAGCAATGGTTTGCAGGAACTTCAAGATTCTTACAAACCCTTTTTGCTTAACGTCAATGTCCCGAACTCGTTCGGGACTGATCGTGGAGCATTTAGTGGTTCCAATCAGTTGAAGCAATTGCCCACCTGCAGCATCTCAGTTAGTCCAAGATTCGTACAGTCTTCACCAAATCAAGTGCACCAACAAGGTGGGTCTCTGAAGAGTGGAAGTAACAGTAACGTCCTCTCTTTGAGGACCGTCCAAGCTCAGGCCACCAGATCGAGGAAAAAGTAAGCGAATTTTCGAGGTTTAATCTGTTCATATCTCGTGAAATTTGTGGTTTAAGTCTGCAACTTTTCGTTGTTTCTTGGTAGGAAGAGCCATCAGAAGAGGGTCGTAGAGCGTGTACCAGCAGAGAAACTCTCTAATGATGTGTGGGCATGGCGTAAGTACGGTCAGAAACCCATAAAAGGGTCTCCATATCCAAGGTCAGGGTCTTTATTATTTCATTTTTTTTCTCTTTATTTTGCTTTCACCTTCCATGGAAGCTCAATGTTTTAATGTCTGAACTTTTTTTGTTTTTTGTAATACAGGAATTATTATAGATGTAGTAGCTCAAAAGGGTGTGGAGCAAGGAAGCAAGTCGAGAAAAGCCACAACGAGCCAAATATATTCATCGTCAGCTACACCGGCGATCACACCCACCCTCGACCAACTCACCGGAATTCTCTCGCCGGAAGTACAAGGAACAAGTTTCCCACTCCTCAAAAGCCTTTAGACAAAGAATCCGAGGCACCAACTTCTGATAAAAAGGCCGTGTGCTCATCTCCGTCGACAAGTCTATCTCCAACAACCCCACTATCAGCTTCCATGGACCACGAAGCAACAACAAACGAGAACATCAACACAACAGAGGTTAAAGATCATAACATGGATACTGATAACGACGACGATCATGATGGTGATGATCACGGTGATATTTTGATACCAAACATGACCCTTAATGAAGATCTAATCAAAGAGTTGCAGGAGCTTATTGGAAGTTCTGGTCATGAAGGCGGTAGTGGTAGTGGTGGTAACTCCGGCCCGACTTGAGAATTACAGAAGACGCCGGCTGTTAATTCTATAGGAAATTAGTAGCTTAGGTTCAATGTTCACTTTATTCCCTTTTTTTGTCAAGTTACTTTTTATAGGTTACAGAGAGAGGTAGAAGCTAAGGCCTTCATGTAAACTTCTCCTTTTTCTCTATCCGGAGACTCAGACATATGTGGAAACTGAACAAAATCAAAAGGAAGAGACACAGAGAAGAGAAAATCAGAGTCTTCTTCTTCTTCTTCTTCACGCTTCAACCTTACTCTTAATCTCTTTGTTACATTTTGATTATCATATAAACTTTAACTCAGTGTTTGTCTAATTATTCCACTTTGACCTAACTAATTTTAGACAAAATAGAAGGTTTGAAATTATTTTTTCTGAACAATAGATTAAAATTTTGACTTTTTTAAAAAATACCAAAGAAGTTATAAAAATGAACTCTCTTGAATTTGATGTGAAATTTATTAACTTAATCATAATAATTTAAGTTAATTTAGTACTCAATTGAGTAAAATATTTATAGAGATGTGAAACTTCCAAGTTTATCTTTTTCAACACTAAAATAATGATTTTAAATTAATACTTGACTAACCTATAGTTTTTTTTTATAAAAATGGTCAAAGGTGGATTGTGCTCATTTTTTAATAAAAAAAGAAAATAATGTGGATGGTATGAAAATCATGTTTCATTAAAGATTAAGACAAATCCTTTAAATTTTAGGTTGTATTTGGTTAGACTTAAGATTTTTAATGGAATAAAATATAAATGGGTGTAATATTAAAAAGTTGTTGTTTAGATGGGATGGAAGGGTTCATAATGTAATATAGTGAAATGTCGTTTGGATAGAAAGTTTATAATGAAATATAGTGTAAAATTATTTATCACGTTACATTCCATCCAAACCTCCTCCCCTCAAATCAGAAGTTTTTCATTTTTACTGTTTATGATATAATGAGATGTAATATGAAACCTTCCTCTTCTATCTCATCCCATCAAATTCTATTCCATTCAATTTATTATAAACCCTCGTCTTATACGATAAAATAATATTACATTCAATTAATAAACCTCCAACTAAACATAACCTTAAGAAATTGGTTACATTGACAATTAAAACAAAATTTGAAGGAACATACTACAAGTCTTTTTATTAGTTAAGAGTAAAACTATATACTATTATATCTTTTACAAATTTTACGTTTTAGTGAAATTTTTACTTAGTCATTATTGTTGTTGCTAAAAATAAATATGATTCAATATGTGATGCTTAGTAGTGAAGTCAACTGAAAAAGACAAAGTTAGTTTTAATTACCTGCTTTTAGTTTGGATGAAAAAATAAAACAGCAATAATTAAAAAGAAAAAAAAGAAGTCATCATGGCATAAATAAATAATCATGATGATTATTTAAAAATTAATGATGCTTTCAACCTCCAATTTTTGATTGAAAAATCACATTCCATGTGAGAAAAGGGAAGCTGCACTTATCTAAAGGTATGGTCCGTCTAGGCTTTCTATTATTGTGTAGCAATCTTATCTTTGTCAATTTCCTGTTTTAAACCAACAATGATTGCCATAGTATCCTATGTGTTTGGCAACGAATTAATTGAACATTCAACTTTTTTAAAAACCTCGAATTTGTCAATAACGTATTTTAAATAAATTATTTGATAAATTAATAATTTAATTTAAATATTGAATTCAAATTAGCTAATATTAATATAGCCAACATACTTTTATCATATTTTACAAATATAACAACAACAATGACCCAGTATATTAATATAGCCAACATACTTTTCTCATATTTTACAAATATAATAACAACAATGACCCAGTAAAAAATTAGTTAAAATGTAAAATTTTGATGGATCCAATAGTACATAACCTTATCCTAATTAATAAAGAGGTTGTTTTCATATCACGTAATAATAATAATAATAACAACAACAATAACAATAATACATATAAATATGACGAGTCGATCAAAACTTGATTTGAATTGATTGTATTTTGTATTGAGATCGGACACGAGAGAGGGCTTAGCTTCTATTTGGTTGGATTTATACCAATACAGTTTTTGTCAGTAGAGCTTTTGTTTGTAGATCTTTTATGATAATAACTTTTCTAAGAAGTCAGTTGACTGTTTGATTGTTATTTAAAAAAGAATTATTTATAAAGAGTTTCATATAGTAGACTGTTTGACAACATAAAAATAAAAATACTTTTAATTTTAGCTATATTTATTTTGTAATAAAAATTATTTATGCATATAAAAATTATTTAAAGTATATTAAACAATATGCAAAGCACAATATATTAATTAT
>JANZLC010000006.1:33293917-33322997 GCA_026413385.1 Erythroxylum gracilipes
GTGTGAAATGTTTCGGTTTGTTTGTTCTGTCTTGGGTGGCATCCATGTATCCTCCCAGGGGGTATTTGGGTGTTACATGCTACCTTCTAGTCCCGCCTTTTCGTTTGATGTTTTTTTTGCTAAGTCTAATTTCTCTCTTTTCTTATTGGGTAAAGCCTTCTCCTTTAAAATCTCACCTCCCGTATCCTTAGCAACACTTTTTTGCTATTGCCTTTTTTTTCAGTATCTCTCCCTTTTGCTATTATTACTAACTTTTTTATTTTTATTTTATTACCTTCTGGTAGTATTATTTGCGTTGTCCATTAGTTCATATATATTTCATTATTCTTCTTTTCTACCATGAGTGCTTCACTCTTTTACCAACACGCCTTTCTCCTTTAAAATCGCCCGTCCTGCATTTGTTTTATTTATTACTATTATTATTATTACTTTATTATTGTTATTATTATTATTTCTGATTAGTATTATTTGCATTTATTTTGGATAAATTTTGAGATTTGGCTATTATTATTATTTTTATTTAGTGCTTTTAAGTTTTAATTCTTCTTTACTTGTATTTTCTTTATTTTCTATTTTATGAATTGTTTCTATTACCTGCATCATTATTAGAATGTCTCATTTGTATGTGGGTCCATCGGAAACAACCTCTCTACTATGTAAGGGTAAGGCTGCGTACTATCGGACCTCCCCAACCCTGCTTCAATGCGGGATTTCAGACTAGGTGATGATGACGATGATTAAAGTTATAAACTTAATTTTTATAAAATTAAATATTTAAAATTTAAATTCTTATAATAATATTCAACGTAATACTAAAAAATATAATATTCATATCTTTATAATTTTTTTAAACCAACCCTCATAAATCATTTTACACATTAACAACTAATACTAAACACTTAATTTTACAAAACATCTTTAATAAATAGTTAATATTATCTGCTGCTCAAATTAGCTGATATAATCAAACTTCAGCTACTCACTGATAGAATCAGTTAACAACTAATACAATATGTTATTTACCAACTATAACCTTTGTTAAGCTAAGAATGGTATTTTAAGATAGAAGATCCGGATCCGACCCAGCCCACATCCCTGATTCTACTCGATTAGTTCAAAAAACAAAAGGTGAAGCTAAAAAAAGATCATCCGAATCGTTTCAGGGAATTGTTATTACTCTTTATCTTCCACATTTACTCCTGATTTTCGCAGTCTTCATTCGCAGTTTTCAACAACACCGCCCCATCATCATTGCTTATCCAATGAACTCTGAAACTGTCGGTAGTTTCAAATTCATTACTTTTCCTTCTTTCAGTCAAAACAACAGAGTCATTATCATAACTTTTTCCTTGAAACATTTAATTTACGTTCAATCATGTCAGCTTCTACGTCACAGTGATGAAAAAGTAAGAAAAGATTACGTTAAGAACATGCATAAGATTTCCTAATCCTAAGGGAACAAGATCAAGGCAAATCTCTTGACATTGCTGGGATGGGAGTGTTTTGTTCTTGGTGCCTGTTGGTGCAATGTATCGTCCCTCAGACCAGTCCAGACCAGACGCCTGTCATCGATTTTCCAAGTTTGTTGGGTTCCTATATGAACCATGTTTTGAGCATCTTTGTCTCGAACTTGCAAATACCCCCATTTTCAATTTCGTGTTTGCAATAAATTGATGAAAATATGACCTTTAGTTTTTAAAATTTTTATTAAAATTTTTATAAAATTTTTAATATATTTATTAAAAATAACAACAAATTATACATTTTATAAATAATTTAAATTAATTTTAAATCTTAATATGAACTATTTAAATTATAATTTCAGATAAGTTATTGATTTGACTCAAATTTAAGAATTGAATTAGATTATTAAGTTAATAACATTTTATCAATATAATTTTTTAATAAAATGTAAAATTTTAAATTATTTTAGTTGCAATCCGAGTCATTTATTCTGAATAAATTATATATAAGTAATAAACTAAAAATAACTAATATTAATCAATCTTTTACATATTTCTACTTTTCAACCATTCACACTTTTTAAGTACGATAATGAAATGTAACGAAAAACAACAACTTGAAGGCGCTTGGGAGGTTTCTCACCACCGACCATGTTCAGTTCACTCCACTCTTTAAGGAGGAACAAGTTCTATTCCAGGTTCCTGGAATTTTTATGTCCTCAAGCACATATATGCTCGTGCCCTGAAATTTAAGAACCCTTGTGTCTGGTGAGGAGGGGGACCAATGAACGTGCTTGGAACGGTACAGAAAAGACCTGAAGTGGGACACATTTGGTGGTGCTTAGCTAGTTCTTGCCGTTAATGATGGTGATATAGAAAACTTTGCTTTTAGCTTTGCAGTTCAGTGCAGGTTTCAGGATCATTTGTGAGTTGTGACCAAAACCAATCATCAATCTTGTCCTTTTACATGTTTCTTTCTCCACTTCCCCAAAAATGTACAAACTTACGATGTGTTGTTTGCTTCAAGTAATGCCATCAGGACATTAACTACATGGGTTAATGCCCTACTATCTCGGGCAAAATGCCTGTGCACAAAGCTGCTTTTCACTGTGTACAACAGAGAACTTTCTGCGTTAGAATAGTGACAAACTTGATTAATTACGGGCACGAAGTATTGGCTAAATTAAACATCATTCGAAAATTAATAACCCCCAAAAAATAAAAAATAATTAAATAAAGAGCCTCTGTTTTTTTCCAACTTCCAAATTACTAATTGTTTAAGATTTCATATCCAGAAATGATATCCCATTGACAGGAACAACCAGCCCACACATTTCTACTAGGAACAGATACAATATCAGATCTCTTGTTCCAGTTTTTCTTAATGACCCATCACCTTCTTGTACCTGAAGATAGAAGATACAAAAGAAACTAACTTTAGTGCTATTTGTTTAGTTTTTTGTCTTTACAAAGAGAACAAGAACACGCGTTCTTGTTCATTTACTGTAGTATTGAATTTCACATCTGCCAGGTTTCAAGCTACCTATCCCCTTTAGATCCAAATCCTGTAGCTTTGAAATGCTTGTTCAATTCCAGGCTATTCGGTTGAAATTCTTGGTGAATCTATCAACTTCTCCGGCATCGAATCACTTGCAAACCGTGAATGCAAAGAATAATCTGTAAGCAGATTTCGGAAGCCATTATAAGGTGAACAATATTGTAACAGAACACTAAAAGAAATGAAACAATTGAGCTAGTATGTGGATTAAACTTTTACCTCTCAAGTTATATGATCTCTTGCAATGTTGGATTGCACTTTGAATACCATCTTGCTGCAGCTGCAAGGAATCATCCCTCCGACTTACCGATGAAACGCCGGCTATTGAAGATGAGGACTTGCTTTTGCCAAGATGTTTGCCAACTACTCTGATTCCTGCCGGAATATTCCCCTGTTTCCCGTTCCTCGGTGAACTTCTAGTATAGGATGCCGGTGAAGACGATGCTGATGACATTGATAACTCCTCTGATAGTTTCATCTTTTCATTTAGTTTCTTAGAGAGTTTGAGATATAGAGGCTTTATTACCTTAAGGTACTTGTGCATTCTCAGGCTGTTGTCTCTAGTGAAGGTAGCACTTTGGGGAGATTTTTTGAACTTCACGTCACTTCCTTGCTTGTTAGCAGTTTGGGCGTTGTTGTCCACAAACACGCCACTCAACTCTGTTTCCTCTGTTTTCTGGACCGCCATTGACTTGGATTTCTTAAACATCAGGACGCTAAACTTTGGGGCTGATCTCAATACCGAGATTGGTTCAACGGGTAGTACCTGTCTTTTAGAGACGTGATCAGTAGCAGACAGAGAAAGAGCAGGTTGTGAACATTGACTTTCACTATTGTCAGTTTTAATGGCCGACGACTTGTGTAAAGCTTCGTCCCTTAAGTCAAACTTATTCTTATCAAAATCAGACAGGGCACACTCCAACTCAAATAAAGAATCTTCCCCGTCATAAAACTCGTCGTCTGAGTAGACCACAGCGCTTGAAAACTCGGCGGCAACATTGTTTTCAGTAGAAGGGCGGTGTTCTTTCTGGGTTGTTGCCCTCCAGAAGTTGAGGAAATAGAGAGATTTCATGATTCAAGACTAAGGGAAACAAGAAATAAAGAACAGAGCTTTTGAAGAAGAAGACGACCAGAAGAGTGTGGTCTTCTCGGGGTTTTAAGACAGGCTTTAAAGTGGGTATGTGTGTGATTGAGAGAGGTTTTGCACTTGGTTTGAGGTTTCAAATTCATGTGAGAGATTCAAAAGAGAAAGATTAGAGCCTTTTGCTCTGCTTTTACAGGTTTTCGGAAGAGACGGTAGCTTTTGTATGTTTTGGTGTTCGATTATGCATCCACGAAGCCTTTTTCCTGGGTAAGGACTTCTCTGCTCAGTCTGACCCTGACCCGGAGACAGAGAGACTGATTCTTGGAAGGAGAGGAGAGAAATAGAGCGTGGACTGAGCAATGCCGTGTGAATAAGGTTTAGCTCAGAATCTATACATTTAAGACTTGTCTTTTACGACGGAAAATTTGAATCCTATGGAAGGTAAAGTCTCAATTTCACCAGAGAATTGCGTAAATTTGGTGGATTAAATCTTGTACGAATCACGTAAAGGGATTCTTAAATATTACAGTCCAATTTCATCCGACTCAGTTCAATCCAAAATTAACGACCATCTTCTATTTGGTTAGCTTTAGGTTATTACCAAATTTAGGAGTCAACTTGAAGCTCGAACCAATCAGTGGCTCAATTCTTTTTATAACTTTTTTAAAATGATGTTATTTCTATTTAAATTTTAAAAATTTTAATATTATATTATTATTATTTTAAGTAACAATTGAGGTGCTTGACAAATAGCTTATGAGTTTAGCTTATTGACTAAAAGTTAGCTTTTTATGTTATTATTATTTTAAGTAACAACGGAGATGTTTGGCAAACAGTTTATCAATTGTTTTTTAGCTTATGGACTAAAAGTTAACTTTTTGGTCATCTTAAAAAAATATTGATGTGTTTAATTAATAGTTTGTTGAGTAGTTTATTTAACCTCCAATAAGTTGATTTCTAAAAAATACATAAGAGGAACTTTTTGAATGATCAACCATAAATTAATAGGTAAAAAATCAATTATACACTCTTTTCATAATTTTTGAATGACGATATATATCGTATCTGTGTTATATTATAAATATAGATATTTTAATTTATTAAATAACAAAATTCATACATATTATATAAAAAATACTCATATGATGTAGCTCGATGCATCATTCATATTAATAGAGAATTTAAAGTTAGAGCCCGCAGAGCGTAGCTCAATTCGTTCCAGAGGGGCAGATTTACTTCAAGGTGCAAGGTTCGAATCCCACGGTTTGCAGTGTGGGAGTAACATTTTTGAGCCCCTTGTGAGCTTTGAGAGTGGGCTCTTTGTAGGCCTGTGAGTTGCTCACCTCCCCCTTAGCGGGCCTTTGAATACCTGATTTACATCCTCCCAGTTGCTTCGTCGGACCGGGGTGTGGAGGGTCCTTTGGGTTGGGGATTCAACCTTTTGCTCCAATAATTTAAAGTTAAATTATTATTATTATTATTATTATTATTTTATTAAAGTTATAAACTAATTTTTTAAAAAATAAATATATAAATTCTAAATTTTTATAAGAATATTCATCAAAATATTGAGAAAGGTAATATTCATGACTTTTTTTTAAATCATTCCCTCGTAAATTATTTTACACATTAACAGTTAATACTAAACAATTAATTTTACCAAACATCTTTAATAAACAACTAATATTATCTGCTGATCAAATCAGTTGATATAATCAACTATCAGTTAATCGCTGATAGAATCAACTAACATCTAAAGCCGCTGTTTGCCAAACATTGTCAATATACATCAAACGCTAGCATTAAAGTCAAATTTTAAATCTAAGTTTAAATTAAATTTTAAGAAGTTGAATTGTGTTGAAAATCAATCGCATTGTTATCTTAACTTTAATTCATGTAAAAATCTTTAGCAAAGGACCCAAGCCCGACCCGTGTTAGGCTTTAGGTCTGATTTTCTCGGCTCTGTCAAAATAAAGTTATTTTGTTATAAAACAGCGTCGTGTTGTTTTTTTTAATAAAATTCAGGCACCTAGATGGACTTATTATCATTCTTTAAAAAATATATCTTTTTTCTTATAATTCATAAGATTTTAAATCGTCTAATTGCTCCTTATATTCGTCAAATGGCCTCGAGAACTTTGTCTAATACCTTTTAAATATGTGAGATCCTAATTTCTATTTTTCACAAAAGGTCAAGACAATTGAAAAATCAAAATTCAACCAAAAATTAGAACCTAACATGTGACTTTGACTTGATTAAGTAAATAATCCTTTAAGAATATGTAACTTATAAGATATTTATAATTTTGAGATTAATAATTAAGGTCACTATAAACTAGTAACAAGATCCCGCAAGTAGGAGTGGCCTTATTGTTTTCAACTCTTCACTTAAGGCTTTCCTTTGTAGGAAGTCTTGAGTTCAAGTCATAAAAAAAAAAGAGTAAAATTTTTCCTGTTGATAATTCTCTACTTTTTTTGGGCATGTTCCTTGATCGGATCAATTATGAACGTTATACTTCTAGCGGTAGTGTGAGAGTTGGAGCTACTAGGAAACTCGAGGATTCCTTGTGCAAACCTAATGCTAAGTAAGGCCAGTGATCAATCAGCAGCTGATCAATCAGTATATAACGACTTCTTGTGGACAGAAATGTACAAATTACGTAAGAACTTGAAGAATTTTGAAGTTTCAGATTTAACTCCTCTAAGGTTCTTAGAGTGGGATCTCTTGAGGTTTCAAATTTACCTTCTTTAAGACTCTTCGAGTAGGATCTTAGGAGTTTATGATTAGTTATACAAAAATTGAAATACCTGATATGGATATATAAAAAAAAAGACCTTGCAGGCTTTGCTTTTTCCAGAGTCTTGGGAAAAAGAAAAAAAGAAAAATTGATTTCTCTGATAAAGTTAGTCTTTTGTTTTGGTTCCTTTCACAATGCAAAGGTATTTTGGTCCAAATGGTCACACACACACAGGCCATGTCTTTCTCTTCAAACAGAGTTTCCTCAGATTTTCAGTCTTAAAAAGGGTTTTGACCTGTTGGGACCTCCTTTTAACCGTTTTCTTTTGCACAGTAAAAACGTATCACAGAAGCAAACGATATGTAATTTGTACTTACTATACTTTGTTGTTCTGATACGTCACTATGAGCTGAGCTGAGACGAGGATTCACAGGCTATGGAGGAATAGGATTTTGCCTCTATCTATTCAATATTTTACTGTATCCTACTGTGAAGTTACAGATTACTGTATAGGTTCTCAACGGTAACAGAGTGCGCGAAACTGTCGCTCAAAATTGTACTCTGAGCAATGTTGAACAGATAGCTGAGGTAATAACGTCATTCGGCTATAATAGCTTGTCTTATTGGACGTGTTCGGTAGATAGCGTCTAAAGTATATTTCAGCTAGTTAAAGATAGTTAGTATATTTAGTTTAGTTAGGAGCTCATTGGGTTGAATCAAACTGGTTAAAGAGAATTAGTTTTTTTTATTATTATTATGTCAAATATTTAGTATATTTGTTTGGTTAGAAGCTGATTAGGTTAAATCATTTTAAGTACCTGTTTGGTTCAACTTTTGGAAGGTCCAAAAATACTTTTTTACCGTAAAAGTTATTTTTAAGAAAAAATAGATATTTAGATGCAAACTTCAAAAACACTTTTGAGGTAAAATTAGCTTTTGAAAAAGTTAAAATACAGCTTTTTGAAAAGTTATTTTTAAACTCACTCCCATCACTTACGTTTATAATCTTGCTAATCAAAAACCTCAAAAAATATGTTTTCTTTGCTTGCCGAAACGAAAAGCCTTCTCATTCTCATACTTATTTTCAGATTCTAGATGAAACCTTTCAAGATTAGCTTTGAAATGAGAATGAAATTCACGCAACGACGTCCCTACCTCCAACTCCTCCTCTGTAATCTGGAAGAGAAGTTCAAAATCTCCATCCTTAGTCTTCACAAGTGGTTGTTTCATTCCGTTTATCTCGTACTATAACAAAGAGAAGTATGTCACTAACATTTTTCTCAAAACTTCATAGCTCTCTCAATCTAACAACTATGAGAAAGAGGACGCGGAAGGAGAAACTATTGTATTCTAAATGTGAACAGAGCAAAACAGAGGAGAGTTTTTTTGGAACGAAGCTTTTGTTGCTCCTAAACATTAATCGATCAAAGGGCAAGACTGAGATGCGTGTCCTTGGAAGCTATTTAGTTGTCTTTAGGGTTTTAAGGTTTTATGATTTTAGTATAGTATTTATAATATATAAATTAAATTATCATTCACCAAAACAATTTTATTTTAAAACATTTTTCATACAACATTAATTATTACACCAGTAATTTTTGGATAAATAAAATTAATAAAAATTAATAAAAATTAATAAAAGTCCTTTTTATTTTTATGTTGTCAAACAGTCTACTGTATAAAGCTCTTTTAAAAAAGCTGTTTTTTTAATTGACAGCCAAACAATTAACTGGCTTTTAAAAAAAATTCTTCTCAGAAAAGCTCTACTGACAAAAGCTCTATTGATAAAAGCTTTACTAATAAAAGTTCAACCAAACGGGCCCTAAATAGTGTTTTAACCTATTAGCTAATAAAAATCTTACTCAAAGACAATTGTGCCTTAAAACTCATTTCTTATATTAAAAAACTAGTAGTCCTTAGGTTTTTCACTTTAAAAAGATAAAATTATGATTCATGTGTAGATCTTCAAGAATCTCCTCAAGTCATTTTCTCCAAACACCTAAAAATCATCAACTTGTCAATTTTTGTTTACAAATGTTATTATTATTATTGTTGTTATTTATTATTATATCATATGTTTTTATTAGAGTTATAAACTTAATTTATGTGAAATTAAATATCTAAAATTTAAATTCATATAATAAATTCAACGAAATAATATTAATGTTCTTATAATTTTTTTAAGTTATGTCCTCATTAGTTATTTTACACATAAACAACTAATCCTAAATAACTAATTTTACCAAATATCTTTAATAAATAATTGATGTTATCTGCTGGTCAAATCAGCCGATATAATCAGCTGTCAGTTAACAACTAATAAAATCAACTAACAGTTAATGCAATCGGCTGATTGTTAAATAGGGCCATTATCCTTCCTTGATCATATGATTTTCTGAATGTTTAAAAAATTAGATGAAAAGTCATACTGATAAAACAAAAAATTAAGTTTATAAGATTTAATTCATATAATTGTAAAATTAGTTAATAATTAAATAATTTGAAATATAATCTTATTGAAAATTTTAAGTTTTAATTAAATATTATTTATTTATTTTATTTATAAAAATTGATTAGTTTATAAAAATTAGCAGATTTTTTAATAAATTAATTTATTTTTAGCAACAAAAATTATTAAAATATAGTGAATTTAAAAGTTAAAAATTAAGTTAAAAATTTGCCAATTTAAATATTATTTAATTGATCAAAATTATATATTTTTAGTTTCAATAAAAATAATATAATTCTTTGAAGTTTGTATTTTATGTATTTATTATTTAATTTAGAGTCGTGAAATCGATTAATAATTTATAAGTTGATTACCAATTTATTTAAATATATATTATTTATTAAAGTTAACAAAAAGCGGGTCTTTTTTTTGCCCTCCCCTGTTCATCTTCATTGAGGTGAGATTAAACAAAATGATCATAAAAAAGCGGGTCTTATTTTTGCCTTCAGTTTCGGCTTTGGCCTGCACGACTTGCTTAAGTTGACTCTTTCTTAGCACTTATCTTATATGGAAATTAAGTGGACTAGACAGACCCTTGACTGAGTCAATATTTTATTACTATGCATATCACAACAAAATAAGACAAAAGCATACCTATATTCAAAAGTTGTGAGCTGTTTCTTATTTTTTTAGTATCGGGAATAATTTGTAAATAATATTTTTAAATGTGTATTAATAAATAATATATAATATAGCTCAAATCATGTGTAGTAAATAAAATACTCGATGATTTTTTTTTGGTAATGATAAAACTTTATTTATTATCTATTAAATATGTATTAAATAATTATAAGTTATATATAAATACCTAAAATTGCATACTATTAGATCTCTTCAGATTGAGTATGATGATGATGATAATGATATAGATAACTCATCTTTTTAGCAGAGAAAATAAGAAAAACAACATAGGCACAAGCTCTATTTTTAAATTTTTTTGGTGTTATAAAAATTTTGAATTAATTAATATTTTAGTTTAATTTTTAATTTTTGGTTTAATTTATTTTGATAATTTTTGTTTTTAAAAATTAACTAGTTTATTAATTAATTAGTAAATTTTCTTAAATTAATAAATTTTTATAAATAAAAATAAATCAACTAATTTTTATTTAATGATTTTTTAATTAAATTTAAATTCTTCGTACTTTGTCCATTAACTTGGACTGAATCCTGACAAATTAAACTTCACTTGTTAACTTAGGTTAGGTTGACCTTGACTCGAACCAAGGCCGGTTTTTTTTTCATAGCTGCTTATGAAGAACTTACGTCCCATATAAATAAAACTGAAAATACAGGAATAAGCAGGGAGCGTCAGAATTCACATCCAAGCAATTGAAGATTTATATGCGTTCTTGTCGCAGGGTAATTTACAGGACATCTTTCCAGCTGAGCAGCAATGATACTAGGCAAAGTTTCTAAGCCCAAGCTTAAATTATCAATGTGAACATACCGCACACTAAGAATCACAAAAATTCTAGATACTCCATCATTCACAAATGAACCTCGGATATGCCCATAATCCGAAATTTGACCCTTCATCGGATTCGCTTTCACTGTCCGAAGCTGGAACAAGTGATGAGGACCCATCTAAGAGATATTCAAGAACCTGAAGATATTGAATATAGAAAAGTTGAATGCATAGCAATTCCATATTGAACAAGCATAACTTAATATACATCTTAATCTGGCAAAAAGGCCCTTTTTTGAGGGAAGTGCTTTGAAGAGAAAACCTCCACTCATATGATCCTCTTCAGTAAAAAGATTAAGGAAACAAAGGTTTAAAACTACGTAGAAGATATCAAGAGAAGCACCTGGTGCGAAGATACGGGGATGATCTGCGCTTTTCGATATTGAGGTGCACTGCAATCTTCATTGCAGCATCTCATATTATTAAGCCACACTATCGATTCACAATGATCGCAATAACCCCTTTTAGATGCTAATCTTTTTGAAGAATTGCCTGAAACAACAAAACCAATTAAACAAAATGTAATGAATTGCAAGTAAAGATCTGGCAACCTTGTAAGTTCATGGTTTCCTTTTGGAACCATCACTAGATGGTTATGGAAAACCTAAATGTATTTAGTTGATTGCAGGAGCTGAACTCCAATGAACAAAGCATTTTTCAATTAAAAAATGTAGTTTTTATATAGCCCAATAGAAAAAAAAAAAAAGAACGAAAAATATTACTCGTAGTGTCATTGAAGATAAAACGACAAGCTATACCTAAATATGCCCTTTTAAAGGCCTCCTTCCAATCAATATTGGTCCTTGTCATCCTGTTCTTCTTCAAATGACTGAACTTCCTATATCCACACTCACCGCTGTTCAGTGACTCAGCATCTGAAAGGATACCGTTACCGAAATATGTTTTATATTGTGATTGCCACAAATTGTTGTCACTAGCTGCAAAATTCCATGACCTTCACACATAGCACCAAGAGATTGACTGAGATAAAAAGAACTGTTCGAAGAACGATTAAGTGACAGAACATACTAGACATGTACTTAACCAAGTTTATAGCTAAACTCAAGATGGTTGCAACTAGCTGAACCAACACATGGAAAACTACTCCTCTACGAGACTACGACCATGTTCCCATAGGTTATGCATTGTAGGGGTGTGAGCTGTTGAGATACAATCAATATGGTAAAAGTGAATAACAATTACCAGCAAACTTGCCCAACAGAAGCTAAAGACTGGATGTCCAGAAAACTGAAGATGCATGCAAGAACATCTTCTGGCAATTCAGTTGCACCTAAAACATTTAGGAAACATGGTTTAATGGATGAGTCAAACACAGATAATCATCGGATATACAGTAAAACATCTACTTTTGTTCTAACTTTACTTTCTTCCTCCTGATTGCTTTTAGACCGTCTCTTTTGAGCAACCTTAGCATGTTTGAATTCCGTAACGGCCATGTTTTTCTTCTGCTTCGGTAATGCAGCTTCAGCACTCTGGCTTAGGAGATGGGCTGCTGAAATAGCAATCCTTGTCTGCATTCTATGACAAGACAACCCAATAAGACACCTCCAAGGAAAGTCGAAGTGAATTCAAACCAAAAATTTTCCTGCACAGCTAACTGTGCATGCAAACTAATTCTTCATCGCTGGTATTCTCATAAGGCTAAAGTCACGATTTGCATCCCAACATTCTCCGAAAATTCTAAGTGCTCACACGTTTGATTTATATCTAAAGAAATTACTTTTAAAATCACGTAATCGTCTCATGGATTCAAATTACTCAGCTACGATGTGACATAGGCTAGTTCGACAGACTTATTGACTAGAAACTGAAAGAAACCAAGTTCGTTAGGATTCAAGATGCTAGTGATACCGTTTTGAAAACATTAACATCATAACATAAATAACAACAGTGATTTCGGAGCTTTAGCCTTCTCACAAACAATCCAGCAATTAAGTATTAGCATAAGATAGCAACCTCTTGATCTCAAAGGAACCAAGAACGAAAAACATGCTAACAATCCAAGATTGTAATGATCTTCCCATTGAAAATGAGGATCGAACTCGGATAGACATACAATTAAACCACGGAAGATCATCCAGACACAGAATTGGCAACAATTCAATCCCTACAGGCGATCAAAACCCAGAACATGTCTCCATTTGGTTGAATTAATTATTACTACGAACTGGGAACGTATAATTCGCAAGACAAAGCTTTCGGGTAAGCAAAAAAAAAAGAGTAAAAACTAATCAGCTTACTCAGGAAGCAGACGAAAGGCGGTGAGAGTGTCGTGGAAGATGATAGATTGAAGATTCTTAGGTAGTTTGGCGTAAGCTTGTCTGAGAATCAAACTGAGTTCCTTGCAGGCTATTGGGTAAAGGTCGTTTCTTGAGAGCGCCTCCTTGTAACCCAGATTTTGGTATCTTTGAATTGAATTTGACATTTTACAATTCCTAAAGCAACTCCGGGAGAGAAATTTCCCAAACTTTTTTGTCTGTAAATCATCGAATCAATCAACAACATCAACCGCCAATTCGTTGGGAATCCATATAGCACGACGTCGTATATGTTCAGCCGACGTATGTCGGCCTTCTTTATATGCCCATGGTAGGGTTGGGCCCGTGGGAGATCCAATTGGTCTATTTGTCTACAAAATTCAAATCTGGTTCAAAATTCGGAATCCCATTTGAATTATTATTAAAAAATCACTGTGTTTGTATAATTACCTAAAATAATAAATTAGTTTCAATTTGAATGAATTTTATCTGAATTTAAGTTTAGATACTAAGAGAACCCTTTATTAAGATTTAAACGATATTGGTATAATTAGAAATTAATCGTACTCAATGCACAAAAATTCCCACTTTGCGGGAATCTGAAAATGATTATAATATACTTAGCCTTTTTTTAAAATATTTTTATAAAGAAACTTTTTTTGTGAATTGTGACTTTACCGGCTAATATGTATGAGTATTATAAGAAATTATTTAATGGTTGTTAATAAAGTTGATAATTTTGATTCAAGTAGTACATAACAAATTTGTATTTTTAACACAATTTTGAGAAGTCTAAAAGATTTGAATATCATAAAGAGAAATGCTATTGTTACTATTGAATCAATATGATTCTAGGCATCTAGGATTTTGAGGCAAAGGGTAAGAAGAATTATATTAATCTAGACAAGATCAATGTACAAATGCTTAGTATCTGAAGAGATTGTTCAATGTCTACAGATCACCTAACAATCCAATACAAGTTCCTCCTACTTTCTGCAAACTCAAACAAGTTCCAATTCTCATGGTTCAAACAATAATTATACAACACACGCTGGGAACATGGTGGAATCTGCTTTGGAAAGCAACCTGTTGGATTTGAAATAACGGTACACTCGATGAAGGTGAAAATTTGAAAATAAGAACAATTCCTTCCGTGAGTGTCCCAGATCGATTAATGAGGTCTCCTCTCTTTTCGCAATGATATACAGGTTCAGATGGAATGACTTGGAGAAGGCTTTTTCAGGATCTGCAGGGCTCTCATATCAGGTTCCAGGGGGTCTCGGATTTCACAATTTTAAATTACACTTATCTGGTAGCTGCAACAACTACATTGCACTTGCAGGGGCAATTGTTTCTCCATTTACTATGATCCTCAGAATGTGAGTAATAAGTGTATCGGATGAGTAGCTAGCTATCTACAGGAAGTAAGTTAATTGTTGCTTTTTCCTGGAACCGCCTTCTCCATACAAATCATTCCATTGTTTTAGCTCATTCATTACTGAACCTTCAGCTGCAAAACTTGCAGCCACCTGCAGCATAAAATAATGCCAGTTAACTGAACATTTTAGGTCTCGAGTGGCAGAGGGAATTTCATAAAAGCATTCGAGATTGATCTCGAACTCGATTAATTGAAACAATTTTAGGAGAATTTAAGCACAGAATAAGCATCTGAGTTAGATAATTATTATGCAGTAGACTGCAAGTAGCTGAAACTATCGTGTATATAAAAGCTCATGCAAAAGTCACCTGGTTCTTTGCCTGCCTCAGGTCTTCCATGTTTAAGGGTCTCAAAGTGATTACTTGTTCTTCTTTATCTTCTTCCTTGGTAGCTGAAGAAGTAGCTGAAGTCTCGACCGTGCTTGTTCCTTCTTCAGCTTTCTTCTTTTTTTCCTACAGTGAATTTTAATTCAGGATATTGCATGACCTATTGAAGTTAAAACATTAGGGAGTTCAAGCTTACCTTTTCCTTCTGCATCTCCTGCTGTAATAGCTCTCTCACAGGGCGATAAGCTGCGGTCACACAAAAGTTCTGCTTGCAGAAGTTCACGTCAGGAGTGATCAGGGTCAATCATCAGTTTGTTTGAATCTTTTTGGAAGCCATGAACAAAGAGTCAAGTGAATGTGAAAATAACAAACCTTCAGATCACTGCCACTATATCCTTCTGTCATAGTGGCTAGCTCCTTGAAGTCCAGTTCTTCGGTCTTTTCCTCTGCCAGAAGAGTTTTCAGGATTACTTCCCTGTTCTCTACAGATGGTAGACCAACCATAATCCTGCTCAATGTAAAAAATTTGTTTTGAGTGATTCATGAAGATATGCATTTTTTGAACTTAACTGAGGTATTGAGTTCTATCCTGGAAAGGATAATCATCCCCAAGAGTTTATAAAATCCTCGAACTTGGGGTTTTGTCTTCCAGGAATTTTCATCTATAGAATTATAACAATGCAGCGTACCTGCGCTCAAAACGCCTGATAATTGCTTCATCAAGATCAAATGGTCTGTTGGTTGCAGCAAGAACAAGAATGCGCTCACCAGATTTTGTCAGGAGTCCATCCCAATGTGCCATGAACTCATTCTTAATCTTCCGCATAGCCTCATGCTCACCAACTCTTGTACGCTGACCAAGCATACTATCAACCTCATCAACGAATATAATTGTTGGAGCAACCTTTGCAGCCAGCGTAAACAGTGCTCGCACATTCTTTTCATCTTCACCGAACCATTTTGAAGTGATGGTGGATATTGAGACATTAATGAAACTAGCTCCAGCTTCATTCGCTATGGCTTTTGCCAGCATTGTTTTACCTGTACCTGGAGGGCCAAAGAGTAGTATGCCTCTGCACGGTTTAAGTAGCCCTCCTTTGAAGAGGTCAGGTCTCCGTAAAGGAAGCATGACAAGCTCCTGAAGTGATTCCTTAATCTCATCCATGGCACCAATATCTGCAAATGTCACCCCAATCTCATTTGCAGGGATGACCTCTGGCCTTATTCTTTTCTCAAATTCGTTGTCAGGAGGAACTTCCTTCAGGAAGCAATGTAAACTCATTAGTAAGTATCTGAAGTCCAGGTTTAATCTTGTTTAGCCAAAAACCTGAAGGATTGTGACTCACAGGGGCTTTAGCGGGAGATGGACTCTCACCATCCTTCTTGATCCCTGGAAGAGATTTCTCTGTCTCATTTTTATTCTCTGTGCCTGTGGTTTCAGGTTTTGACTCAGACTTTGCACGAACAGCCTCCTCTACGTCAGAGTCCTGCGCTTGGTGAATCTTGGACATGTATCAGTACCTTAAAAACTCTATTTCATCATATTCTGAGACTAACAAGAAGTACATTATTATGTTATGGAACATACCTCTCCGGCATCACCATTCGTCTCAGGCTTCAAAGTGTCCTTTCCACTACTTTTTCCCTCCTGGAATAAGCTCAATCCATGGGACAAGCTGCTCCAGGTTGTGCACAGTGATTAATAGAAGTTCTTTAAACAGAAGAACATGAAACCAACCAATTAGTACCTCTCTGATGATATCACAAGCTTTCCGTTTCGATAATCCGGGTCCTTTTTGTGGGCTAGATGGTATGAGATTGCGGATAACACGATTTCTTGCAAGTAATTGCTAAGAATCATTGTATCTGCCATACAAATTGAGCCTAAATCATCACACTCAATATCATTTGCCGCAAGTACTTCAACAATGTGGTTTTTGTTATCTTGAAACTGAAGCATCTTCATATCCTCTTCAAGTTTTGCTTTCCAGTTCACAGGATTAGTCTCATCTTCTGGTGGATTGATGTCAATATTGTATGGAAACAGTACAGTGAGCCTTTCATCCATATCTTGGAAATCATCTTGTTGATCCAGCATCCTGGAACCAAGTACCAAGACCGAACCTGAAAGTTTCTTCAAGAACTTGTCGAACAAATTGTACAACCTTTGAGATGGGAGAAGAAGCTTCTCAACATCCCGAATGTATAAAATTACAGGATCTGATTCTGAAATTGTTACCAACACCTGTAACAGTAACAGGTCTAAAATCAAGAACGCGAACACAAACTAAAAGAATTTGAACAAGAAACTGATTGCAGATGAATCTACCTTGTAAAGTGACTGCAGAAATACTTTCTCATCAAAGCACCAGTTGCTTGTGTTCTTCAACAGAGCTGAAAAGTGAATTCCCAAGAGGCAAATCAGAAGCAAATCTTTTTGCACCAAACTGAAATTTAGTTTCTAACAGAAACTATCAATGTATAAAAGTGGAAATAGGAATGATGTTCCATTCCCTCTAATGAAATCTGCTTCAATATCCAATTTTATCAGTTTACTGACGAGCAATTTCTGATTATCACCTGAATTTGCAGAAGCAGACTGTGAAGAAGTACTACTCATATCGGATGCTATAGAGGCATTTCTATGAAGTTTTGTGGGATTATTAGAATCCTCCATACCTCTGCAAATATTGACAAGGCTACAAGGTTAGAAACTGTTACGCAACATCATGAGACTTAAAACTCAAGAACGTACCTCGATTTTATATCTGTAGCACTGGTCTGCCTATGTATTTTGCCTACAAGACATTTCTTGATCAGTAGTTGGGATTTTTGACATACAGAACAGTAAGGAATACATGTATCTTCATCTAACAAAACAGTATGAGCTATACCTCTTGTTTCTTCTCTTGGAGGAAGGATTGAGAAAGAAGAAAGGAAACTTGACATCCGATCCAATGTCACTGCCGAGAGAGTTCTCTTGAAAGGCTGCGAGAAGATCGGAGAAGTATCTTGTTCAATGAACATGGTTATACAGAAATTTCCAATTTTTCAAAAGTAAAAGCTTCCAGTTTCTAATTCAGAAACGATGCTGTATTTTGACCTTCCAAAGAAAAGTCTCTGTAAAAGTTCAAAAACTTCTATAATCATCTCAAAATGGCCACTACAAATTTTGGCACTTCAATAATCTCTATATATAAAAAAAAAAAAACTCCACAGCTTATGTCTTTTAATGTTAAGTTAAGGCTTTAAGGTAAAAAAGGGCATGCGCTTCTTTATCAGGGAAAAAAAGAAAAGGCAATTGAAGGCTTACAGATTCCTTCCTGGTGCACCCATATTTGCTCTGCATCTGTAATTAGGCAAAGATAAAGGATCTAAGAACCAAGTATAGCATTCAAAGTGAAGAGAAAGAGCTTTGAATAGTGCCATCCACTCACCTTTATGGAGAAGTCAGTGACATCCAGCAACAACAACTTTGATTCAAAGTAACGTGCTAAAGCCTTGGCAAGCGTTTGTGGATAAAGTTCTTCAGAAATTGCAATAAGCAAGACTAGGTTAAAAGTTAGCTTTTAAAACACAACAAATCAAAGGAAGTAACATTACTTATTTCCACTCCATACCAGTCTGTCCGGAGAGCAAAATAGCCCGACTGGCCGGCGAAAGATTCCGGATGTGCTTGGATAGATCATCGTGCTTCAGATGAACACGCGCAGCACTTGTCAATAAGAACTTTGTTCTCTCGCTGCAATTGCACACCATGCAAAGTAATGTGAACTCAAGTACCAGAAAGTTGTATTAAGATGCATCCTTCCCTAATCTCCCAGAGTCCAGAAGGAGACCAGCCAGTGATCCACATAATTTTATAAAATTCTTAAAAAGCATTCATAAGAACAGTCTGAAAGTAACGTGTGTTGAGTTTTACAAAATGATATTATCAACGAAACACAGTAAAAATTATCGCAGAACTCGAATTAATGCTACTCCAGATCATCTGAAATCAAAAGATCAGAAGTTTCAGCACAAACTTACAAGTTATATCCGCCACAGAAAGATGGAAACCAGGTTAAATTTATTTGGAAAAACTTGATCTTTATTCATCACCAACCAGTTACATTTGCAATGCACAAGAATCCCATATGCACTAACACCAAAAGAAAACGAACTCACACAAGTTTCTTCCTGGAACAAAGGAATCAAAACTTGTTTGTACCTGATGTAATAAGGGAACTCGTCAAAAGTGACCTCGATAGCTTTACCATCAGCAACTTGCCTCATCAACTCTTGCTCAATCTGCACGGCGGAGACACCATCTGGTGAGCCATTTTTACCTGTCAATCTACTCACGCTTTGCCCAGAAGCCAATCCAAGCCCCACACCAACCCCAACTCCGACGCTCAACGCAGACAACAACACATGTTTCTGTTCCATCTCTGCTCTCCCCTGCTTCTGTTTCTGCTCTGTTTTTTTTTTTGGTTCGTTCTTTCTGTGTCCCCCTTTCCTTCTCTTTTCTTCCAATCCCAAGAAAAAAGCTCCGGGCTATGTCTCGAGCTTGATCAACTTTTTAACCACCCGCAGAGTTCTAAACAAGCTTTGTGAATATATAGATCCAAGATTCAAAAGCGTTTATATGATGGAATTCCAAGAAACAAGAAGTGGGCCAAGATTTAAAAAAAAAATGGATTCTTTGGAAGCCAAAGAAAGGGAAAAAAACAATTGAAGGCAAAAATTATTGGCATATAATGGAGGGGTCTAAGAGTAGAACGTTGGTGTCTGAGCTTTTCTAACACGTAATGACTCTATACTCTTGTGGTCTGGCCCTCTTCAACTATATATAAGCATTCCTCTAGTAATGGACGTTAATCAGAAATTTTTCCTTTTTTGTTTTTTCTCTTTTGTTTTCACTTTTGCACTTCCTCTGCTCTTTTGACTTACAGGGGACCGCTTAATGTGCCGCCTCCTCTGTCCCTATCCTTTCTGTGCTCTGTTTCATTAAATTTTCACTGCTAAATCCATGGAGGCTTTTCTTGTCATCATTTACTGTTGGTGCTTTGAAAATGAAGGCTCAAACTTAACCGTATCATTAATTTCTTCAAAGATGGCGGTCCAACTTGGCCAAATAAGTTATTTAGAACACGTAACCTTAAGTTTGATTTTATACCAACTCTTTTTTTAACAAAGTTTAAGCAAATTTAAAGTAAAGTAATGGTGTTTAGTGAGACACCATCATGCTGTACTTTCTACAACTTCCACTGCTGTACTTTCTTCAACTTCGGTCCTGCCTACCAAGTACCATCGTTGTTCATACTAGAGTTGTTAATGTCATTGATCATTGGTCAGTCTTATTTTTAATTTTTTTTTACTTATATAAAAGTAAATATTTAATTTACAGGAGCACATGGTGGGCTGGGGAGTCGGTTTATTTTGCACGTTTTGCAACCTTTTTCCGCTGAAAGTGTGCAGCTTTGGCTTTGAAGGCCAGTTGTCTAATGCCACTTCATAAAAGAGCAACAAGACTAACTTTGGGCGGCTGTCATCTACTAAAAGCAGTCTTACGTCACTCTGACAAAGCTACAGGTCGATTCGTTGAAAGTAGAATATGCCGTAGCGTAGATTTTATTACGTATGTCGGATTGTTTATAAAAGTGTTAAAAATAAAAAATATAGAATACCTAATTTTAGCTTTATATGATATTTCGAAGCAATTTTTAAAGCTAAAACGAGATCTATTTTTTAGGGACCTTCACAAAAAGTAATCACAAACACTTAATTAATATTTTTATAATTTTTTAAAACATAAACGTTTTTAATGGTTCAGAAGATCTGCATACTTACGAATTACATGAGCAACTAAATAAGACCTTAACTTTTATACATAGCTTTTATCAGGGGTGAATCCAGAAATATTTTTGAGTGGGGGCAAAAAAAATTTTGTGGGGGCAAAACTTAAAATAAAAATTTTGAGGGGGCAAATTTTAAAATAAAAATTTTTTTACATTAAATTTTTTAAGGCAGCTTGAGAAATGTTTTGGGGCAGTGGGGGCAAGTACCCCTACTTGCTCCCATTGTGGCTCCGCCACTGGCTTCTATATCGAGTTTCCACATCACAAGCTTAATATGAGATCGATCTACACAATTGAGATCAATTTTCTTCCCGAACTTCGACTCATTAATTTAGATCATTTATTGAGTTATTTTATTACCTTCGTTTCGATTAAATTACGTAACTTAACCGATAAGTTATTAAAAAGCAACAAATATAATTCATAATTGTTAAATATTACAAGGAAGGATAAAATTGTACACACATGCCTCTGTATAGCTTCTATTGTACCAGTCAAGGTGCTTTGTGGAAAGCCAAGCATTTTCTTCCTTCTGGGGTTGGTATTTTGATCCTCTATCATTTTTTTAATTCACTAATTAAAGAATATGTAATTTTATTTAGTGATTAAAGAATTATGTAAATAAATTTTGATTGGATTCGAACTTTAAATTATCCATAAACTTTAAAAAATATCTAATATGACAATCTTTTTTTAGTTAAATATGCCAAAAAAATTTAGTGATTTAATATATTTTTTAGCTATCATTTTAAAATTTTATTTTATATAGTAACTATCTCCGTTATATTAAATTTATTATTTCATAGTTTTACTTAAAATAACAAAATTTTATATAATTAGATAAAATAAAATAAAATACTGTGGAAGAAATTATGTGATAATTAAGCATTATTTAAAAAATAAGCGATAGTTTTTAAAATATAAAAACTAAAATAGAAAAAACATAGAAACTGATTAAATTAATCTTAATATATTAATTTCGTGTTAGATTGAATAATTTTGTCAATTTTATTAAATCAAAACACAAACAACTTGATGTTACTTTCACAATCTCAACATTGTTTGCAACTAGAGCTTAAAACTCAATAATGCATGTATGTTAATGTTGTAGTGGTAACTTCAAACTAGTAGGACCATGTTAAGTTTGTTTTGAGGTCAAGAATTTAAGTGAAGAAGGGTCAAGCGGTAGGACTCGATTAGCTTTCTTAGCTAATGTCTCGTATCATGATGCCTCGGAGAGGACATGTGGTAGGACTCGATTAGGATTCTTAGCTAATGTCTCGTATTCAATGCAGATTCTGGTTTAATTGGCAACTTCCAAGAGAATGAATTTTCTATTATTGAGACACATAATTAGGCATGACAAAGCTTGTATGACCAGTTTATTGAACTTTGACTAAGGATCTAACTTCTAACTTTTATTTTTAAAATTTTGTTTTGTAAATTCAATTTGGATTTAAAAAATAACGTCATATTTATTTTTATTTATTTTTAATTTATTTAATTACTGCTCAAGTTGGATTAATTAAAAATTTTAAGTTAAAAGTCTTAAACCCGATTGAACTTTAAACTGGACTTAATCCTTAATGTAAATTTTAGATTGAACTCTCAACATTCCCAAACCTAACCCATTGAACTTTGAGTGCAGGACTCGATTAGCATTCTTAGCTAATGTCTCGTATTCAATACAGAATCTGGTTTGATTGGGAACTTCCAAGAGAACGAATTTTCTATCATTGAGATGCATAATTAGGCATGACAAAGCTTGTCTGACCAGTTATTGAACTTTGACTTAGGTTCTAACTTTTATTTTTAAAATTTTGTTTTGTAAATTGAATTTAGATTTTAAAAATAATGTTATATTTATTTTAAAATTTTAAAATCTATTTAATAACAGCTTAAGTTGGATTAGTTTAAAGATTTGGGTTAAGAGCTTTGAACCCGATCGAACTTTAAATTGGACCTGAACTCTAACATAAATTTTAGATTGAACTTGAACATCTCCAAACTTAACCCACCGAACTTTGAGTTAGATTTTAACTTTTATTTTTAAAATTTTGTTTTGTAAATTGAACTCAAACTTAAAAAATATTGTCATTTTTATTTTTAAAATTTATTTAATCACAGCTCAAGTCAGATTAGTTTAAAGATTTGGATTATTGATCTCGATCGAACTTTAAACTAGACCTAAACCTTGACATAAATTTTAGATTGAACTCGAACATCCCTAAACCTAACCCATTGCCACTCCCGACCACAACAATTTGAATGTTAATGGAGGAATTAATTGGAAATAAGAGACGTACAAAAGATTAATCTTTTAATTTTTGGGTTGATTTTTTTAAAAAAATTATGAGTTTCAAATTAAGGTTAGATTTAAAAATAATTTTTTATTTAAAAATTTAAAATATATTTAATCACCACTCAAGTTTAATTAGTCTAAGAATTTGAACTGAGAGTCTTGAACTCGATCAAATTTTAAATTAAGTTTGAACCCAAATATAAAATTTTAAGCTGAGTTTAAATCTGAGTGAAACGGAAATAGAAATAGGAAGGAGATACAAATAACCAGCACAGGTAGCCCAGTTGGTTTTTTGGGAGGGTAACTGAGTCCAAGGTATCTGGTTTGAATCTCGGCAGCGGCAATGTAGAGGTTCCTTCAGTGGGGGAGCCCCTTGTGCGCATTGAGTACAGGACCGCCTTCCTGAGAGGTTGGCTGAGATTAAACCGCGTTTTAATCTCCCAATGATAGTTGGGTCTGCGACTGAAAGCCCTTAAAATTAGAGATTCAACCATTTGAATCCAAAAAATGGAGATACAAAAGATAAATCTTTCTTCAGTAAGAGCCTCTTTAAGTGAATGCTGTGGTTTTAAGCTTTGTTTTGGCATCTAAAAGGTGTGCATAAAGAAAATGAAAAGTTATTTATAGTGGCACTGCGTGTAACCCACAAATAGGATGGTAACAGAAAGGCACATGTGATGCTGAGGTGGAAATGAGCCTCAAAGACGAGGTGGTTGCGTAGATATACAAGACAAAGTCACCGAATTGCTTCCTTTTTTTTTCTTTTGTTTTAGAGTAAAAGACAAAAATATAAAATTCTCCAATAATTTTTTAAAAAATTGAAAAAATTATTTTTGATTTTAGCTTTTTTAGAAAATATTTTCTCTTAAAATTTGAGTAAAAAATGACAGTAAAACTCTTACGGCATTGATGTTAGATGTAAACTAATTAAATATTAACTTAACTTAGTTCAATCAAACTCAATCTTAATTAATAATTTAAAATAATTATTATAAATTATTAATTTAAGTCAAGTTTAATTAGTTTAGTTTGAATTTAAAAGTTGAGTTAAATATAGGCGGTATTTGATTAGTTTACGTATAATATTTATATTATGTGTATTTCATTATTATTTTTAATGGATAATTTTAAAATTTTAAAAATTAAATTATTGGTTCGAACACGATTCAAAGTTCAGTCAACTTAGGTCAAGCGTGACTTCGGCTCGGCTGAATTTGAATCTAAACGTTATCTTATTTTACGAGTCTTCCAAATTTAGTTTTAAAATAATCACTTAAATTGAATTTTTCTTTTAATTTTGAGTTTGATTTATCAAATAAAAAATGCTATTTACAAATGAATATGCGTATTCAAATTTTTATTTAATTCACATTTAATATAATGTTGATGGTAACATTCTTGATTGTATAAAAAAAGTAACTAACAATATATATATTAGGTTGATCAAATTACTATTTTTTTCCCTATTGCATTCCTAAAGATTCTCTTATACAGTTCCTCACAACTTTGATAAGAGCTCTCGGAGCTGTCTTTTTCTGACGATCTGTAAAACGAAACGATGCACTAAAAGCCACAACTTTAAAGTGAATTGCAGTCTTCGGCTCTTTTTTAAAATAGACCAAACAAAATCACCAAATCCAACATGCCGGGATTGCATGGATTCCCCACTTACCTGTCAGAGCCTGAAAGTGGAGTTGTGAGAAAGCAACCAATGGGAGATCGTTCTCAAGGTTCTTCATTAATTTCCTCCACTTCATTCCCTTTGATTATACGTTTTGTCTTTATGGACCTAATTATATGTCCTTTGAAAAAAGAAACTTGTCACAGTTAATGTTTGTTTGCAAATAATAAATTACAATAATAGAAACAATCATGACCTCTTTTAAATATAAGTAATTAATTAATTCAGATTAACTTAAATCAAAATAGATAAAATAAAATCGGTTTGATTGAGTTTCAACTGAGATTAACAAATTTTTTGATGGACTCATCTTAATTTAAAATTAGTGAATCATATCAAATTTAGCGAAGTTGTCAAGAATCTTACATTCTCATCGGATAAGTGTGAGTGTATTTAGTCATTTATAATAATATGCAAACCTTTCCTTTCAAGCTAGCTTTTGAGGATAAGTTAGGCCTTTTAACATAGTATCAAAGCCCGTTTATCACCATAGTTTGGAAAGATACCCCATTTTGTCCTTTTACCCAATATGTCCAGTAGGTGTTTAGCCATGTTTTGAACTGAGGAAGGTGTGTCAAGAATCTCACATCGGACAAGTATAAGTACATTCAATCATTTATAATAGTGTGTAAACCTTTCCTCTCAAGTTAGTTTTTAAGAGTGAGTTAAGCCTTTCACCATAGGCTCAAACTCAAACTTAAAAAAAGTATAAACTCAAGCTCAAATCCTTAAGAATTGGATGAACCTGACTCATTATTAACCCTATATTGTCATTAATAATTACTACACGAACTCTTTTTGAAGTTCTTCACTAATCAAGAATTTACTTTCAAATGTTTTATCATTACAAGATATTACAATAAATTACGATGATGCAACCAACCATTCCTTGCAAATACCCTTTTAGATAGAGATAGACATTAGTTTGTGTCGGTTTAACCTGATTTGACCCAATATAAACTTAACATATCACACTTATTTTGATTGAGTTGAAATTCATGTGTTCAAGCTCAATTGAAGATAGGTTTGACGTTTTTCTAAACCTAATCAATGTAATATGTTAGTCGATCTGGCTTGAAATCAACAAATACGACCTTATTTGTTACCGATTATACTTTTAAATATTATTATAGGATGATGTATTGAAAGGGTCTTCGCCAAAGAAGTTCTTATCAAAAGCTTTTACCATTAGGTGTTAAATGTTCGCAATGAAATTAATTAATTCACGAGGGGTAAAAAAGCTTATTCAACTATTATCAAAGAAAACAAAAAAAAAGCTTATTCAACTCTTCTTTACAAATTACAATACTTTTCTCTTAATCTACAACTTCATGCTCTTATTGTTAGAAGCTATCGCTTTTAAAGAAGCCTAATCTTGATAGATGCAATCTGATTTCAAGTTAGTTGAGATGGAAATAGATTTCAAGTTAGTTGAGATGGAAATAGATTGTTGTCAGTAAATGCAGAAGTTCTATGGATTAAGAACGGACATTAATGAGGTGGAAGTGATACCGGAAAAATGCAAATTAACATATATTTTTTTTAATTATTTACGTTTAAATAAATTCCAAGGCATGTAAATATGATAGCCCACTTGTTATCAAAATCAGCAACTAAATATCTCAATATATTTAGTTGGAATATGCCACCTATTTTTTTTTGTTAAATACTCTAAATTGTGACGCTAATTCGTGTCAATAATTTTTTTTCAAAAAAAAACTTCATGCTTCCTAAAGTCATCGTTAGGCTGAGCCGAACAATCAAATTAGACTCGGGTTGAATTTGAATATTTTATTATCTTATTTAAATTTGGAAAATAATATTTTAGTGACATTATTTTTATTTTAAAATTTTAAATTTTGAATTAAAATTGACGGCATAATCTTAACCGAATTAAGTTTAAATTTTAAAAAGAAAAGTTTAATTCCAACTCAAAATCTAATTGACACGGGTCAAACTTATTAATGCTGCCCTTTAGCTTCTTATTCCCCTTTGTGCCCATCAATGCTTTTTTCTGGTCACAATGAGCTTTTCACCGTTCCAAAAAGCTTAAGCTCATTGTTTAGAAATGTGGGCAATGCCCCCGTAAGCCTGAGCATCCACTTGTCAAACTATCAATAAAAGCAGTTGATGTGAACCTTTCTCTCAAATTCTTGCTTTATAAACTTTGCTGATTAGCTAAGTAATTACTTTGCTCGCAAATCAAAAGAAAAGGCTAAAGACTAAAGAGAAAGAGAGGTTCCAAAAAGCTTAAACTTTGTTAGGGAAAGCATTAGTATAACCTGCTTGAGACTTTTGACTAAAATAGACTTTCGAGTAAGAAAGATTTAAGCTCTAAATTCTAATTGAATAGTTACCAATCTATAAAATATGATTAATGAATAATTTTTAATTAATTATTTTCAAAATTGCAATTCTCTAAATTTTATAATATCAAAATGCATAGACTTAAAAAAATGAAAGAAATCCGCAATTGAGATCTTTTGAATACGTATTAGGTAAACCTTTGGATTGATGCAATAACTTGCAAATCATGTTAATTAGGCATTCCACACTAGATAAGACCTATACGATAGGTTCTATCGAAAGAGCGAAAGTAGGGAGATTTGAATACATAACTATTTGACCTTATTATGCCTTCTACTCTACCAACTCGACTATTCCTAAAAAAAAATACATAGACTCAAATGAAGTTAAAGTATGTATTTTTTTATGTTTTGATTTATGGAGTAAAGCTCACTAATAAATATTATAAGAAGAAGGGTTAAAAAGCTTGAGCTTGTAGCTTTTTGTCTACAGATTTCATAACTTTCTGAATGGATGCCAAATCATATATGCTCAACTTTCTGCAATTCCTTCGTTGCGCTTTTCATGGAAAGAGTAAGTGTGCAGTATGGTCTATTTCTGCATCCACAACTTTTCAATGCTTAAATTGATCGAAGAAAAAGTGAGAAAAACCTGTAAGCCATTTGGTGTAAGCAATAGCCACAAGCCTCTCTGGTCTAAATTAAGAAAGTTTTACAAAAAATTCGTAATATTTGAAATTATTAAAAAATTAATGCTAGTTTTCAAATTTTTTATCAAACTTCTTTTCTTACAATTTAAATAAAAAATGTGACTAATCAATATGACTCAAATTTAAGAGTTAAGTTGAATTCATATAAGCCGTATTTAATTAATATTAGTGTAATTAGGAATGGCAATAGGCGGCCCATGAATTTAGATTTAAGTGTTTTCAATGGATCGATTCATAGAGTTCAGGCTGACTTGAGACCCACTATCGTTTTACTTAAAAAAGTTAAGTCTCGAGTAGACTTAGATCTAAGCAACTCAAACTCAGACTTGATTAAAAAAAATGATGTTTTACATTTTTAATTTTTTAAAAAATTTGGTGAGGTGGGCCATCCCGAAGTGTAATGTTCATGAGCTTATTTTCATTGTTATTTTTAATAGAATATAAGAAAAAAAATTTAAAAATTTAAAATTCATTTTAAAAGAATTTTAAATTTTAAGAAAATTTTTAAAGATTTATTAAAATATACCAACTATGTATGTCATTATGTGTTTCGAGAAGCATATTCCACCAATCATTTTTTTCCTGATGAATTATTGTAATGTCTTTAACTGGTGAATTAAAAACTGACGAAACATGGACTCATCCAATGGTAGGTTGAAACGTTATGGCATATAATGTTTTTAAATGCCAAATCAGAGCCAACCAATGACATTACGAGCCTACCAACAGGCTGTTAAAATCTGGTTCATAACTCACTAAAAGCTTAACCAGTTCGGCCAGGGTGGAACAGCCAGGAAATGCCGACGGGCTCTTTTGGCTGCTAGTGGTGGTCCATAGATTACACAGGCCATCTCTAAAATAAATAACACGTCACCAACTTAAGTAGGTCAAAGTGCCGACTGCCCCCTTTTTTACTAAGCAGTGGCGTCCATGGTGGAATTTCTTGTCGTACAATTTCCAAAGGTCTAAGCCATTGATTTGTAGAAGGGATAGCATATGGTTTCAATCCTTTGCACTCAAAAGGTAAAATTGCCCATTTAAGATGCCCTCACACCCTGGCCCAACAGAGAAGTGAGGGTAAATTATGGTTTAATTTCACTCACCTTCTCAAAAAGGTGGCTCAATGTTTGATCCGCACAAAAAACTACCACATTGAATGAAACTTTCACACTGCCGTTGTTGAGACTCGAACTTGAGACTCTTGTACTCAATAACCTTGAAAAATAGGAGATTCTAGGGATTGACTCAATTTTAATAAAGTGATTTACATGATCACTGTTACTTCTCATTTACAGAAAGCAAAAGCTATCTAAACTATCTACACAGTATATAGCTCTACAGAATAAATACAAGATATTCTACAACACCCCCTCCCCCC
>JANZLC010000006.1:33330573-33342394 GCA_026413385.1 Erythroxylum gracilipes
ATTCTCCATCAATTTCTAAAAATATTTGAAGTATACAAAAATTACTAAAATTATAATAATACTGTCCGAATCAATCCAAAGTTTCATTAAACCAATATACCCGGAAAATGCCATGAATGCATGTCATAATACTTATGCACAATTAAGTAAATAATCAATAAGCAATAACAAACGTAATTCGTACTAATTTCTTTTACTATTCTAACCCTTAATTTGGGGCGTTACAATAAACCACTCATTCCTGTTACACAAGCAGTGGGTGTTTGAATACGATTTACTTGCCCTCACACGTCTGTTCAGAATGGTCGAGCCGAGAGGAAATACCAAAATATTGTCGAAATTGGTCTGACATTGCTTGCTGCAGGCTTATTTCTATTCTTATTTTCTTAATGATAATTATTGAATTTTATTTCCATAATGTTAAAATTGAATCTCTTTTATGTTATAATCAATATGATATATTTTAAAATAGATACAAGTCATCTTAGAATATTTAAATATTTAGTTGGGTTGTGATATATTAGTATATTTAGTGTTTGTAGGTTACGAAACCTTTTAATACTTTTAATTTAGAGTGTATATCTAAATACATTGTCTTATTAACTAAATACAATATTTAACATGTCAACGCTCTCTTATAGAAAATTAAAAAACCAACAACCTTAACTATGATCCAGACGAATATCTTTTATGGTCGGAGAGAAATGAAGACGTGGTGGATCTTTCTTCCTTTAACAAGCTCATGTCATCTAGATTTGAAAACCTTTATTTTTGGTTCATAACTACTGCTATACGGAAGCTATAGGTGGGTGGAGATGATCGACAATTTGGGATTAAGACATTCCAAAGCTCAAATCAACGTGAACTTAGCTGGTTTTCTATGGTCGAACTAATCCGAAATCCGATCAACTCAAATTATCATCCTGAAACTTAAAAAAATGCAGAGCTCTTCCATACTAATCTGCTTCATTTAATTCGAAACCACCTGTATAGTCATTTCCAGTTAATAAATGTCGAAATATAAATGTTATAGCTGTCTGTGGGGACTACAGTATTACTTACTATCACTATAAATATCATCAACCTCTCTATTTATACAAACAAAATAAAAAATGGTTGTGGTTCTCATGCTCTCTTCCAGACTGTCCTGAATTGACGGCGGAAGATGCCTCAGATGGATACATTAAATTACATAATTTTATTACCTTAATTTATCTTTGTAGTCAGTTTGGTTAAGAGATTAATGATGATGACTCACTCTCTGCTTCTATTAGATTAATAAGCCATTGTTGTATCCAACCTGTCCTTCCTTAATTTTATTGATGTCTTGTCTGGTATTCAATAATAAAGAGGTAAGAATAAGAATGCAACATTTATTCTCTAAATTTTAAGGTATGTTTGGTTCATTTAGGGAAATGATAATAGAAATTAATATGATATTTTTCACTATATAGCCTCTCTATTATGTAGGGGTAAGGTTGCGTACTATTAGAACTCTTTAAACTCTGTTTATTGCAGGATTTTGGATTGAGTGTGATGATGATAATTCTTTACCATATAGAGAGGATGAAGTATTGTCCCAAAAAGAAATATAAAAATAATTTTCATCTAATTATAACATATTACCAACTATTTTTTTCATTTCTTACCCATTCATTTCTTCTCGTATCCACTAATCAAGCACCTCCTTAGTTGTTTTGTTACTAGTAATGGATAAAATAAAGAAAGACAAAACACTAAATAAATCGTAAACAATTTTAAACTTTGATTCTTAA
Source organism: Erythroxylum gracilipes (assembly GCA_026413385.1). Classification (NCBI taxonomy): domain Eukaryota; kingdom Viridiplantae; phylum Streptophyta; class Magnoliopsida; order Malpighiales; family Erythroxylaceae; genus Erythroxylum; species Erythroxylum gracilipes. The sequence continues at coordinate 33,332,349 of JANZLC010000006.1, forward strand.
CGGGATTGTGAGTATAAGCTGAAATAAACAAATTAAGAATATGAGATAAAAATATTATTAAGTTATTATCAAAATATATTATCAAGGTATTGATTATTATCATAATAATTAATATCATCGCAATCTTTTAAATAAATTTTTAATAATTATTTTATTTTTGCTTCCCCCAAATTTTTATTCTTATTGTAAAAATCGCTCATAATTATTTAAAAAAATTAGCAATTTTATAAATCATTGAATTTTTTTCATTAATTGTTTATAAAATATGAAATATTTTAATTAATTATGTACAAAATAAATTATATAATAATTAAATATAAGTAAAAAAATAATTTATTTTTAATTTTAATACGAAATACTAACATAACTATATTATGCGTATTTGGTATAGGACTAGTTTTATAAGCTTCTTTCATTAGTGAGAGCTTATATAGTAATCATACGAGAGCATATGCTTTCCTTACCCTTAAGATGAGCACCGTCAGATGCACGTAAAAATTTATAAATTATGTATTTTAACTTTTAGTGAATTGCTCATCGAGTCAATGGTACAAATTTAAGTGGTGATTTCGGTTTAAGTGTTTAAAAGCTTCTTTTCAGTTGCTTCCTGTGTAGCTTTCAGACGTGGGCCGCCATTTTTATTACTTGTCGTTTTATGAGATGAAAACCCGACAATATCGCAGCATCAAGTGGATTTCTGTTCTCATTTTTCTACGACTTCAACATTTTCTGAGACGGGGAGGCCTTCTTTGTACTTGTAAACTTTGACTTCCCTCTCAGCTCTTTCATTCTTTACTTTAACACACTAAGTAGTAAGTAGCAAATGTTCCATTATATCGGGTTAGTCATTGAACGACTCGAGATCTTTTTGTTTACTTGTCAAGCCTAACCAACACCTAGGATGGCTGATAATAAAATTCAAACTTTGTGTCTGCTGTGGTCACCTACCATAGCTGTTTTGGCTTATCACAACATAAATATAACAGGAAGGGTTGTTTAAGATCAAATGGGTCTCTTTTTTCTGCATGGGATGTGTCATTGTCAACTAAGAAAAGCACCAGTGGTTATCACTCATGAAAGTTCAATTGAACACAATAGCTGTTATATATATAGGTAGCCAGCCATTGATGCTATCTATATATATAAAGCTTCTTATAGACCAGAGAGGCAGAGACGTGTGCAAGTTAGTCTTCCCTTTGCTAGCTCCTCATAGCTTCTTCCAACCAGTGGTTCTGTTTTGTTCTGATCCTTCTAAAAGAAACAGATAGTTTCCTTCCATATCGAGCTCATTCCTGTGGGAATTTTCATTCACAGAAGAAGATATCATTTCAAAGGTGTGTATAATGTATTCCGGTTCTATAGTCCTTACTCGATCCGTTATAAACTATCATACCTGGTGTCAAACTTTGTTTCATTTCCTGTTTTTTGCTAAGGATTTGGTTTTCCACGAGGAAAAGAAATTTGTTAAAGTGGTGATTGAGCAGATACTGCGTTTGATTAGAAACTTACTATCTTTTTCTTTGATTTTAAAATTTTGACCATATTCAGATAAGAGTTCTTGAGTTGGAATTGAATGTACTTTGCGCTTGGATTGAAACTACAGCGGGTTTGAATTGAGTCTGTCACTTGATTTTGAGTCTGAGAAACGCATCTTTAGTTGTTCCAGTTTCGCCTCCTGGAGCTTTTTTCTGCTGCTAGGAGCCTTTCTTTTTCTTTTTCCTGACCTGATTAGTTGGTGACACGTTTAGGCTGTACTGCTTACAGGAAAAGCTTACTTGGTGATGGAGATGGAGTCAAGGAAGCAACAGCAAGTTGAGCTTCCCTCACTCATCGAGTACGTCTCATCAAATGAAGTGGCTGGTTTTGATAGTATCAGATGGAAACATCAGTCTCAGTCAAGCAGTACTCAACCTCATACTGTACTAGACATGGTATGCCAAACCTCTGAACAGAACTGAGTCTCCAACAACTTGAGATTTTTGTGTGATTGTAGTAACATTTTCTCATATATGTTTACTCAGGGTCATGAAACCATTTGCTTTGAGACTCCCATTGATGAATCTCAACTCGTCAGCCATCAAAGAAAGCAATCTATTTCAATCAGCATGCCGGTTTCTCCTGTAGGAGAAAGCTCAAACAATAATGGAGTTATTTTTGAAGATAGTGGCAATGGAGTTCCCGGCTCTTCTGTTGCACCTGAGAGTTCCTCCAAAGAGACAAAAAAAGTAAAGTTTCTTTCTCAGCCAATCCCTAAAGGCCGCGATGTTGAGGAGGGACTTCGCAACAATCCCCATGTGCACCAAATGAGGGATACAAGATATGATTCTTTCAAGACTTGGTCAGGAAAACTTGAGAGGCAGATATCAAATCTGCGTGGAAAGCCAAGGGAAGATCCTGAAACTGATACAACTGGTAAGAAATCAGAGAAAGAAGCTTTACCTGTTGACAGGTACTTTGATGCATTGGAAGGTCCAGAATTGGAGACTCTCAGGGTATGTCCTTTCAGGGTCTTTTACAACTTGTGTTGATGATTGTCTGTTTTTGATCTTTTTCCTGATGATCGTTTTTGGATTCTTATCATTACAGTCTTCAGAACAAATTGTGTTACCAGAAGACAAGAGATGGCCTTTTCTTCTTCGATTTCCAGTCTCTTCATTTGGTATATGCCTTGGTGTTAGCAGCCAAGCAATCATGTGGAAAACACTAGCCACTTCTGACTCTACTAAATTTCTGCACATAAGCCTTGATGTAAATCTTGTCCTATGGTGCATCTCTGTTGCTCTTATAGCAATCATCGCTTCCATATACCTTCTGAAAGTAATCTTCTACTTCGAAGCCGTTCGTCGTGAATATTACCACCCGATTCGTGTGAACTTCTTCTTTGCCCCGTGGATAGCCCTTCTGTTCTTAGCTCTTGGAGTGCCGCCTACACTAGCTAAAGATCTGCATCAAGCACTTTGGTACATTCTCATGACTCCAATTCTCTGCCTGGAGCTTAAGATTTATGGACAGTGGATGTCAGGAGGACAAAGAAGGCTCTCAAAGGTGGCAAATCCTTCTAATCACCTTTCAGTTGTTGGCAACTTTGTAGGTGCGTTGTTAGGTGCATCAATGGGGCTTAAAGAAGGTCCTATATTCTTTTTTGCTGTTGGATTGTCTCATTACACAGTCCTCTTTGTAACACTTTATCAGAGACTTCCAACAAATGAATCACTCCCAAAGGAGCTCCATCCAGTATTCTTCCTGTTTGTTGCAGCTCCTAGTGTAGCTTCAATGGCATGGTCAAGGATGCAAGGTTCGTTCGATTACGGATCACGCATCGCCTACTTCATTGCGTTGTTCCTTTACTTCTCACTGGTTAGTATGCCAGGTCCCTTATTAATGTTAATTTTAGATCACTGCTAGTGCCTTTTTGGTATAACAAGTTCATCAGGATTTTGCAAAATTTTTCTGATTGTTCCTGCTATTTTCCAGGCAGTTCGAATCAACTTTTTCAGAGGATTCAAGTAAGTTCTTCTACCCTCTTCAGCTTATATCCTAATGCTTTTTTTTATCAGTCTATTTTCAGATTTCCTGATATGATCACTCTCTTGAATCTACAGGTTCTCTTTGGCTTGGTGGGCTTACACTTTTCCTATGACTGGTGCAGCCATTGCAACTATTAAATATGCAAATGAAGTTGAGAACTTAGTGACTCGAGCTCTTTCTGTTACTCTTTGCTCTGCCTCCACACTCACAGTAACAGCTCTGCTCATATCGACGATAATACACGCCTTTGTGTTGCGGAACCTCTTCCCAAACGACATTGCCATAGCCATTAGTGACAAGAAACCAAAGCATAGCCATCACAAGAAGTGGTACCATTTAAGACATGGAAGCTCAGAAAGTAAAAAGATTGAGAATTACTTGAAGTTTGTCACTTCAGATTCCAAGGATTTGGAAGCTTCATCAGAACATCCGAATCCAGAAGTTGCTGAATAGATCTAAGCTTAAGATCCTCGGGGGTTCCTTGCATTTTTCTGAATTTTCACCCTCATCATGTAAGGAACTCGTTAGAGTAGAATTTGGAAGTTCCTATGATCATGTGTGTTGGGAGGGAATGAAGATTTATGCGGGTATGGTTGAATACTGTATTAGAAAACTAGCATATTATATCATGTATACTGAAGAGTACTAGACACGGGTCTCTCTTGTGATTTACCTAATTATAAAAATTATAATTTTTAAAATATTGAGAAAATTCTTTATAATTAATTTATATATTTTTTAAAAAAATCACTCTTAAACTTTTTTAAAAATAAGGTGAAATGTACATAACATAAATAATATATACGGACCAATAAAATATTTTTAATACGATAACTTAAATAAAATTTTATATTTAATTTAAACTAATTAAATTTAATCTAAATAAATAATTACAATAACGGGTGTTTGAGTGAGTAACGGATCTTTATCTTTGACGCTAAAATCTTCTTAACGGACCTCACAATTTCCAGTTGCAAAGTGTCCGTACAGTTCGTTTATGAAGAAACAATAGTAGGCTTGAGCCTAGCTCGAAGTTAAGGCCAATCTTGGGTTAAATGAGTTATGGACCGAGATCAAGTTTGAGGCTAAGTTCAGATAGTCTGAACGTTCTCTGGAAAATGTCGCTATTTTAGTATACAAAGTTAAGAAACTCAAGACCAAAACGACATTCTTTAAGGAGTTTTAGATTAAAATTGAGCAGAGTAGACTAAGATAGATGAAAAGTCATAGTTTCTCTGTTCTTTCACACTAATCCTTGTTCTTTACTGCTTTCACCTACTCCCCGGAAATCAGGAAAACCAAACAACTCATAGATGACGACACTGTTCCAAAATGCATGTATACTTGGTGAGACACAGTTCCTATATTTCAGGAGAAATTAGGCATTATTCATTGTCCTGAAACTTATTACAATGAACTTAGGCCTTGGTCCCTGGTCCCTGGTCCCTGGTCGGTTCCTTTCAATACATCCACAAGGTATTGCAGATAATATTGCCGCAGATCAGATGCTTGGTTTGGTTACTGTAAATCTTATTCCAGCACATTCTCTCAACCGGCTCGAATCCCAACCAGACTTTTCGAGCCGTCATTACCAGGCCAGACAATTACCAGCTTGTTCAGATGCTTTTGGTCTAATATGGGACTAACTCATTTGTGAATTTCTAACATCAAGACAATGTGATTCCATTCTTATTGGAACTGACTCCTGAATCCCTAAATTGTTGGAGCTACAATGATCCCAAGCTTGCGCTTCCACGTTAGTCCTGCGCCCAACTATTCTCATGTACTTACGGCCCAATGCCGAGTTCCAATTACAGGCATCGCTATTGTAAGTGTCCTGTTAGTAGCTACAGAGACTGAAGAATCGATAAAGGCAAAAATTAGGCCTAGCCATGGCAACTCCTTGGACCGGTCCGGTCCTGACTCCATTGACATGTCTCCCCTACATAGGTGACACCGTAGCTACAAGAGAAAAACAAAACCCATAAATGCCATTCTTGGTTTAGGTGCTTTTGTGGAGTAGCAAGAAGTCCCAACAGAGAAGACATAAACAGAAAAATCGCTGTTTAACGAACTTTGGATGTTCCTTCACCTAGCACACTTTGTCTTTGTCTCCTTATCCTACTGGTTCACAGGTGATGAACTCTTCGTTTTAAAGCCAATTCCGTTACTAACCCAATGGCTTGTGTTCGGCCACCTATGCTTGGTCGTGATAGTGAAGAAAGGCTAGAATGTGACTCAAGAATTGAGAGATCAGCCATGGAAATAGCCAGATTATCACATGCTTGGACCCCATTTGCAATTATAATTTATAACAAAAATTGACGACGAGATAATATGTAATAAAATTAAAATTCTATAGGGTTATTAGTAGTTTGGGTTATTATAACCAAAAATGACGCCTCGAATTATTATCGCATTTCAGTATACTATATTAGTAAGGTCGTTTAGACTGCGTAATCTGATTTATGTTATTTTAAACTTAACAAAAATACTATCGTCGGATTAGAATTGAAAAAAATAAAAATTTGAGTATTTTATTGTTACTTTTTGAAGTTCATGCTAGAATTGGAAAAAAATTAAAAGTTTGAGCATTTTATTGTTACATTTTAAAGTTAAGGCTATAATTAAAAATTTGACAAAAGTTTAAGCTTTTTTTATGTAATTAACCCTAATAGTTTTTAAAAGTTAGGAATACATTAATGATAGTCTAGAGTAAAGTTAACCTAAGGGGGTACTTGGTTAAAGGGTATGAGAATAAATCAATGTGAATGGAATAAATCGTAATGGTTGGTTAGTTATTATGATTGATTGAATAGTTTTTTCATACCCAAGTTTTAGGTAATAGCCCATACCTTCCATGTGTAGGAGGAATGGGTTTGATTCCTATCAATACTAATAATTTTTTTAAAATTTTTAATTAAATATAATTAAAAAATAATTAAAATGTAATTAATTAAAATATATAATACAATACAATTAATTAATTAAGATAAAATCTAATTAATTAATTAAAATCTAATTAATTAATTAGTTAATTACAATGTCATTAATTAAAATATTATTCATTAATTACTTAAGATATAACATCATTTGCATTATTAGAGGAATGTAAATTGTATTAAATTAGGTTACTTATTTTGCTATAGCAATGGAATGGTGGATATTATAGTTGTGTCGATGAATTGCACAATATTTTAGATGATTAAACTATATTTTGATAATATTATGTAATTAATGATATGTTGATGCAAGATAATACTAGAGTATTTTTTTCTTCAAGAGCTATTGGAAAGAAAAAATCGTAATATACTTAATTTTAAACATTTTGTCATTATTGTAACGCCCCAAATTAGAGGTTAGCATAAATTATAATTAGGGTGCATAAATTAAAAATAATTATTTAAAATATATTTAAAATTTGGTATAAAACAAAAATTTAACAAAATTTTATTTATCAACATTTTTAACGAACCAACCACCATCAATGGTAATGGTAATCATTCCTTCATTTTAACCAACCATCATAATTATAATGATTATATCTATTCTAATTCTTCACTATATTCATTCTCATTCTCATTCTCATTACCCTCTATGAACCAAGCGTCCCTTAAATCTTACTACTAATATAACTTTTCTTTTGAGGATCGCTTATTTATTGTGAGAAGAGTTGGACCCAAAATGTTTTTAAAAACAAAATTTTGATAAGTTATTTAAATTTTTTTTGAAGTTTTTATAAATTTTGAAGTGAATAATTAGAAATTTAAATATGAACTCAATTTTCGATTTGCTTAATTAACTTAAACTTAATGTAATCCAGTAGTTTTTAACTTGATAGGAACAAACCCTACTTATAGAGTTAAGAAGCTGTTAAATGATGACAACGATGGGTGGACCAAGTCGTCCAGATCCCTCCCTTAAGACTCTCCTCTATGGGAGGTCTTGAGTTCGAGTCACCTCAAATGAGGAGAAATAGACATTTCCTATTGATGATCCTCTAGTCCCTGGGCATAGCTCTCTGATCGGATCAATTACGGACGTCTTGCTTCCAGCGGCAGTGTGGGCGTTGGAGCTATTAGGGAACCTGGGGCTGATGGGAACCTGATGCTGAGCAAGAGGGAGGCCAGTGATCAATCATCAGCTGAACAATCAAGTATGTGAAGACTCCTTGTGGGCAGAAGTGTACAGACTACGTAGGAACCTGAGAGATCTTGAAATTTCAGATTTATATCCTCTAGACTCTTGGAATGAGGTCGTAGGGGCTTAAGATTGCTCTGAGCCGAAATACCTAATGTAATCAAAGGAAAAACAAAAAAACAAAAAGCTGTTAAATGATGTTGCTTGTAAGTGCTCCTAACTTTTGGGTTTTCAGGCTGTACTTTCCCTTCATAATTCCCAACATCTAATTATTACCAATACGAGCATCCAATCAGTTAATAACTTGATTTGTTCAGTTACAAGTTGTGTGTCTTTTCATTGAATTATTGAAGAGAGATGTGACTTTCAATACTGCTCGGCTGATATGGGCACAAAAGTTCTTAGGCCTATGATTATGCTCAAAAAAGATCAGCCTTGAATTTGATGAAGGAAAGACTTGATGGGTCCGCATAGGAACCTACACCGACAATAGAATCAAAATACATGGGATGTGTCCCTACTACCTACGATAAACTATGGAATCGGATTTTTTTTTTTATAAAGCTTAAAGGTTTTTGTTTAGTGATGCAAATTCCTAATCATTACCTTTTGAATGAGTATCTAATACATTTTCAAGTCTAACAATTCATAAATTTAATATTTTAGGTAAATTATTTGAAAAACCCTAAACTATAAATCGGCAAAATTATAATTTACAATTTAACGTATCGTAACAAAACCAAGTTTTTTTACCGTTATCTCTAATAATATTTTATACCCTAATATTATTAAACAATCCCTCTTATCAGCTGAAACTAATTGGCTTGTTTGGTAATCAACTTTATCAGCTGTTTGTAGTGAATTTACATAAATTAGCTGATTGACTATATTAAAAAACTATTGAAATTGTTTGATAATTTGGTTGATTAACTAGTTAATTTAAATTAATAAGTTAAAAATAGAAAAGTTGGTATGTTGAAGTGATATGCTCCAACATAATACAATGGTGCCCTTTGAATTTAATAGGTATTGTACTTAGGTAAGAGCTTTACATAAATCATCAAAAAAAACCCACGTTTTATTCCCCTTCACAAGCTTTTTTTCTATTAAAGAAAGCTGGAACAACAACAATTTTCAAACAAAAAAATTATTAGTAAAAAATAAAATTCATATATTTAAAATAACACAATATTTATTTATTTATTTATTTATATACATAAGAATAAGTGGATAATAATATGAAATAAAGATAAGATATCCACAATTTCACTAAATTTGGACACTAAAATTAAAAAGATAAATTATAAATTTATAAAGAATTTGAATCAACTTTAAAAGCATGTTTTTTGAATAAATATAAACTAAATTTAGAATAAGTTAAACGTAAGTTTATTTAAATTAGATTGATTTTTTAAATAACAAACTAATTTTACAAGATTTATAACATATATTAACTGGTAAAGAACAATATTTTCTTTACTATAATATTTTGTACATGTAAATTTTAAATAATAGTATATTAAATTTTAAATATATCTTCATATACATATGCATATATATTAACCATGGTTATTTTATATCCCTCTTCCCTACCAGTTATAATGAAATAAGATATTTTTTAAGTCATGACATCATAAGTCATTTTACAAATAAACAACTAATACTAGTTAGTTAATTTTATTAAGCATTTTTAATAAACAACTGATGTTATCAAATGGTCAAATTAGTTGATATAATCCATTGTCAGCTAACTGCTGATAGAATCAACTAATAGATAATGCAATCTGCTGAATTCACTTTAACTCTAAAAACAATTTATATTACGAGCTCGGGATATGGTAAAAAATGAAAGGGCCTTTTGCGATCGCTTTCATCAACTAATCTGATATCTATTTTTCCGTGTCTTAGGCCATCTCAACCACTGCATTAAAATTTTACACCAAATTTGGTGTAAAAGAGAATATTCTAATAATCTTTTTACACCAAATTTGGTGTTACTCCAACTATTCTATACTAAGTTTTTACACCAAATTATTTTTAAAGAATATACCACAATAATTTAGTTATTAACTAAATTAATTATATTTATATAATAATTTATATTTATTGATTTATAAAAATTAAAATAAATTATTATTCTTAATTAATTAATATGTACTTTATATTAAATTAATATTATTTAACGTATATAATTAATATTATTACAACAAAAAATTAATTTAGTCTAGTTGTAATTTTACTTATTTTTCGTTGAGTTTTAATTTTTTAAATCAATATTATGGTTTAAATTTAAGTATCTTTTATTTCAAATTTACTTTTTATTCTTAACATATTTTATTAATTAATTTATAACACTTATAAATAAAAATTATAAATAA
>JANZLC010000006.1:33349964-33365362 GCA_026413385.1 Erythroxylum gracilipes
ACATGGAGTCCAATTGGGAGAACTCACTTAAAATACCATGTGACAAGCATGTGCCACTTAAAAATAAGGAGAAGGACGTGATCCATAAGGTCTAATATGTTTTGATCATGTTTTAATAAGTTTCCTTTAAATAAGGTCATCTAATCAACACCTTTTTAAGTTTATTTTGTTTCCTTGTAGGGAATGATTTGTTTCCTTTTATTTAGTTTCTTCTTTAGGATATTAAGTTAGGAATTTTTTCCTATAAATAGGCACCCTCTATGTACTTTGAAGGGGATTTTACATTCACAAATAATATTGAGAGCTTGCTTGCTTTCTTTGTATTCTTTGAGAATACTTGACTTATCGAAGGAGTGGTCTTCCTTTGTGGCGTCCTAAGTTTGGAGTTGTAAGAGACAAGTTCTCTTAGGGTTCTTTCCATTGACCAACATTCTTTCTAGGGTTCTAAGAGATAGGTTCTCTTAGGGTTCTTTCCATTGAACAACTTTCTTCTAACCCTTTTTCTCTTTGTGTTCTATTTCTATCTTTTCAATTTTTTTTCTTGTGCTTCCATGTGTGTTTGATTCAATCCGTTCCTGGTCATAGTTCCATCTTGTTGAAGGTTCTCTAGGACAAGTTCCTATTGGGTCTCCCATCATGAGGCTGTTAGCTAAATTCATGGTTGTTTTTATGAGAAGCATACATATATAAATGATGAATCTATGATTGGAAATTTGTGCTCTTGATCTGGACATGATTGTTGAATTATGCACGTGGATTTGAAGTTATGAATTTGAATTTTGCATGAATAATTTGTACGCTATCTAATTAATATAATTGTTGGACAATAAATTGATTAGGTTAAGTAGCAACAGCTAATTAAAATTGAAGCTTATATGTAGGTTTTAATTAGTTGGATCAAGACATAGGTTAATTTTATGCATGCTAGCTTTATTGAAAATTAATTTAGGTTCAACAGACTTGATTTTAATCTTAATGCTCTTGTTATTATGTTGTTCATGCTAGTTTTGGATTTATACAGTAACAAGAAGTTGTTGCATGTCATGCTTGTTTTGAATGCATCTATCTTTGCTCGATGAACCTTAATCTTCCAATCTAAGATATAATTTGTTTTCAATGATTAAAAACAACCTAAGGATTTAGTGAAAACCTTTGCAATTGGTTTTTAATTAATCTGAACTTTTTACTTAAATTTTCTTAGAAATTTCTGTCTTGAAATTTTTCAGTTTTGTTTTAATTTTCTAAACTCAAATCACGTCTTCTTCTTTCTTTTCTTGTTCACTTTTTAACGCAAGCAAACAAACCCCCCAATCTGGTCCTATATCTTGCATTCAACTTCTATTTTCCCCTTTGACATTTACGCATACTTTGCTTGAAAGTAAAAAATCTTCCTTGTGTTTTTATCTCTGTGGGATGATACCCTTACTTCGCTATACTACAAATCAATTTAAGTAGGGGATTAAATTTGTAGGCTAACGATAACCTATCAACTTCTTATTTCAATCACAGTGCATCGTCTTCCTATTCGAACCCAAAATTCAAATCTATTTTCAATCTCTCAATTAAATTCACAATTCTTGAATTTCTCAATTTGGGATAAACCATGCCCCACATTCCATGCTTCTTTTTACTCTTGTTCTAATAATCCTCAATATCAAATTTCTACTTAAGGTATCTGATATAACACGTAGCCTTACTTGAAATTTCTCACTTGTACAATCCTGGTTTTTTAGTATTTATATCAATCTTCTCGGTTTCATATTCAATTCTCTCAATTCAGTGATTGCCTCAAACTTTTATGATCTGTACTTGTATATATACATTCCAGATATTCCTTTACATATACTGCCTCCAAACTTCAAAACAATCACTACTATAGTAGCTTTAAATTATGTATTGAATAGTCAACTCATAGGACTTTAGTTGTCTCCATACGTATGAAATCACTTTATCCTACTGCATTGACTTTATCCAAATCTCTTATACAATATCGTTGCATACTATAGAATCTCCAAATCCATACGATATAATTAATATCAGTATAATTTCTCAAAATTTTCTTTACTTTCATTACTCATTCGCGTTATCCATTTTTCTTCACGTTTTCAAATTATTCTTCTCAAATTTTCGAATATTTATAATACATCATCAAATTTCACTTGTATCTCTTTAATCTTCAATACCATGGTAATATTGAGGCAATTGTTAACTCAACAATTATTATTAAACTCCATATGCCCATGATTAGCTCTCCTAGTTTGTTAAATATCTAATTCCTCAATGAGGTAACATTATCTCGTGTTGTTTTCAATTTCCCAATTGACTCGCCTTTCATAAATGATCTTCTCCATTCTTTAGATTTCCTTATATTTCACATTGGCTTATTATAATGTTTGCTCATTCATACTAGTTTCTCCTCACATTTCAATTTATTTGTAACTTAACTTCCTGCTTTGGTAACACATTCATCAAAATCTATTTTGTATCTCCCTCGCATATTCTCATAGAAGATAATGTGGATCTAAGTTCTCTCACATTATCAACAGTGTTACCACAATTTCTAAAATCCACTTTTGTAGTTGGATACTTTCATTGAAAAATACATACATTCTCAATAGCATACTCTATCTGTTATGCTTGAGTCTCCACTAGGGATAGAACTCCAATAGTTACTTCTAATTCATTACGTATTCATCTCTGATTGGTTCTTTTATTGATCATTCTTAATATAAACTACCTGATTTTCTTAACCTAATTCAAAACAATTCTTCTTCGAAAGAAGATTTCTTGCTATAGTCATTTCTACTATTCTTCCATCTCCCTACTCTGATTCATCTCAAAATCTTTAACTATAGGGATCATTGATTATCTTGTATCCATATCCAAAAATAGGTCTCATATGTACTCAATCATATTATTCATCAATTTAACCACATTACCAAATATGTACTCATAATAACTAGTCAACAGAACCTTTAGAACCTCTACATATATCATTATCCTTTGTTTCACTTTCTATACATAAACTCTTTATCAATTTAGGAGCATAAACATATAGCCATCTTGATATTCAAAATCTCAAATTGAATAATACAATCTTATACTTGATCATAAATTCCGAGTTCAACTTTTCAATTCCACTTTGCTTGTTCCTTAGATCTTGTCGTTTTCACCCTGTCTCTATCTCTTCTTTAGTCAATTCATGGAAATATTTTCACATCCCACTGTACCTATTCCACGTTTTTCACTTACTCTTTCTTAATTCATTTTAGATAGCTATGATTTTTGTTATAGATGTATAGAAATGTCTTACGAGTCTAATGATTTAAGAATCAAGTCATTTGGGTGTCTAGAGAAGAAGTTATGGCCAAAGAATCAAATCTAGTTTTGTCCTCAATCATATTGAACCTATCTTGGGACAATTGGCATAACATTCCCTAATGGTGTGGGATTTAGATGTTCTTTATAAATTTTGAAAGAGGACTGTATGATATACAACTTTCATGAAGAGCTTGAAGACAAATCTTATCATCTGAGGGGTCAAAAATAGGAGGAGACTCTATGACATCATTTATAGACGAAGTAACATCATCAAACAATATAGGATTGGGAAAAGTGCCATAACTTTCCCTATAGATATCTGATTAAGGTTCCATTTAGATGGTTAGAAAGAGAACATCAGGATCTATAACTTTTATGAAGACCTCGAAGATTGATTCTAAAGTCTGAATGGTCAAAAAGGGAACAGAAGATAGGACAAGTGAAAAAGCAGAAGAAGTAAAACATAAAAGAAGTAAAAAGCAGAAGAAGTAAAACATAGAAGATATGACGTCATCACAGACCATGTGACATCATCATAAAAGAAGAAAAAAGCAGAAGAAGCAAAACATAGAAGATATGACGTCATTTATAGACGAAGTGACATCATCAAACGATACAGGATTGGAAAATTGCCATAACTTTCCATACAGATATTGGATTAAGGTGTTCTTTAGATGGTTGGAAAGAAGACTTCAAGATTTACAACTTTTATGAAGACCTCAAGGACATATTCTATCTTCTAAAGGGCCAAAAATAGAACAAAATATAGGTATAGATGAAAAAGAAGAAGAAGCAAGAAGCAGAAGAAGCAAAACATAAAAGAAGCAAACAGTAGAAGATATGACGTCAAGTGACTTCATTACAGAAGAAGCAAAAAGCAGAAGAAGCAAAAAGGAAAAGAAGGAAAACATAGAAGAAGTAAAACACAGATGAATGGGAAAAACTGCTATAACTTTCCCTATTGATATCTGATTATGGTGTTCTTTATATAGTTTAAAAGAGGACTTCAAGATCTACAACTTTTATGAGAACTTGAAGAGAAATTCTATCATTTGAAGGGTCAAATATGGAACAGAAGATAGGTACAGATGAAGAAAAAGGAAAAAGCAGACTAATGGAAAAAGACGGATGCATCTGGAAAATTGCTATAACTTTCCCTACAGATATCAGATTAAGGTGTTCTTTATATGGTTGTTAAGAGGACTTCAAGATCTACAATTTTTGTGAAGACCTTGAAGACAAATTCTATCATCTGAGGGGTTAGAAATGGAGCAGAATACAAAAGATAGCAAAAGACAGATGACACGTCAGCAAAACATACACGACATGTAAGCAAAACACAGAAGACACGTAAGCAAAACTTAGACGACACGTAAGCAAAACACAGAAGACACGTCAGCAAAACATAGATGACATGTAAGCAAAACACAGAAGACATGTTAGCAAAACATAGAACAAGCAAAACCTAGAAGACACGTCAGCAAAACTTAGATGACACGTCAACAAAACAAAGAAGACACGTCAGCAAAACATAGAAGAAGCAAAACGCATAAGATATATCTTCCATTATAAGGACTATAACTTTCAGCCTAGAAGTCTAAAAATTTCATACTATATATCGTTGGAAAGATAAAAGAAATACCTACAACTTTCTAGAAGACACATTTGCCTATATCAGCCTAGATTAATCCAGATTTTCTCCTAAATCAGAAATGAATTTTACATTCCTCCACCAATGTAGTGCACCCAGTTCTCAACTTCATGAAAAATTTTGAGATTCTTAAATATAGAATTTAAATTCAATGTCTTCATAAGAAATGTATCCATATGTTTATATTTTGATACAAATTAAGAATCATCTCATTTGGATAGCTAGAGAAAAAGGTGTGGCTAAAATACTGAAGCATACTTAGTGAACATTTTCCAGATCAACTACCAATTTGTTTCAAGATCTTTCTTTAACACAACTCATACAATCACCTTTACTACTTCATTTACTCCTCATTCTCAACTTCATTTCAAATCAATATCATACATAAATAAATTATAGTCCATGATTAATCATGAGCACTAATAACAGAACATACACCTATAAATACATCTCCTTCATCAACTTACAACACAAATGCAACCTCATTTTTGACTTTCATTCTACTTCTAACTTTCATCTTAATTCTTCCCATTTCGAAATATCTTATCCACTAAAAGCACCAAAGAAAAATATGAATCTATCCACATTTCTCATTTGTTAGTTCTATTCTTCTAAGAAAAGTTTGAGGTTCAACAACTCCCCTTCCCCCCCTAAAAGAATTTCGTCCTCGAAATTCTTACCTGAGTGGTCAACCAAATGGAGGTAACATTGCCTTATGTTTTCCTCAGTCTCCTAAGTAACTTCTTCATTTGAATAATTTCTTTCAAATGATCATAGTCAAAAGACTCACTCAGTCTTTCAACCGCTTATTTAATCATTCACTTTCTTAAGGAGTTCCTCCTTAAGTTTCAGATTACTCACTCCTTTCCCACTTCCTGCGTCGATAATACCAATACCAGATCATATTTATATCTCTTAACATACTCACATATATCACATTACGAACCGAAGACTTCCTTGTTTGTAATACTAACTCATAAGTCAATGGTTCGATTCTCAATATCTTTATTTGGACCAATACAATTCAAGCTTAGTTGATTCTTTATCCTAATATGAGCACATTTGCACTCAATCTAAGCACACCTTGAAAAGGTGGTACTCTCAGAAACATTTCATCTTTTGCTTCTACCTCCTTAGCCATCAACGTTGTCTCAGCGTATTCCCACTAGGATGAATATCATAGGTTGTTATTTATGCCCATCTAACCGTCTCTTTGTTTAATTATCTTTATTGGTACGTATACTTCTTATTTCAATCACAATGCATCATCTTCCTATTCAAACCCAAAATTCTAACCTATTTTCAATCTCTCAATCAAATTCACAATTCCTGAATTTCTCAATTTGGGATAAACCAAGCCCCACATTCCATGCTTCTTTTTACTCTAGTTTTGATAATCCTCAATATCGAATTTCAGTATTTATATCAATATTCTCAGTTTCATATTCAATTCTCTCAATTCAGTAATTGCCTCAAACTTTTATGATCTGTACTTATATATATACATCCTAGATATTTCTTTACATATATTGCCTCCAAACTTCAAAACAATCACTACTATAGTAGCTCTAAATCATGTATCGAATAGTCAACTCATAGGAATTTAGTTGTCTCCATACGTATGAAATCACTTTATCTTGCTGCATTGGATTCATTCAAATCTCTTATATAATATCGTTGCATACTATAGAATCTCCAAATCCATACATTATAATTAATATCAGTATAATTCCTCTATTTTTTTTACTTTCATTTCTCACTCGCGTTACCCATTTTTCTTCACATATTCAAATTATTCTTCTCCATTCTTTAGATTTTCCTCATATTTCATATTGGCTTATTCTAATGTTTGCTCATTCATACTAGCTTCTCCTCACATTTCAATTTATTTGTAACATAACTTCCTGCTTTGGTAACACATTCATCTAAATCTAATTTGTATCTCCCTCTCATATTCTTATAGAATATAATGTGGATCTAAGTTCTCCTCACATTAGCAATAGTGTTATCTCAATTTCCTAAAATCCACTTTTGTAGTTGGATACATTCCTTAAAAAATACATACATTCTCAATAGCATACTTTACCTATTATACTTGAGTCTCCCCTAGGGATAGAACTCCAATATTTATTTCTAATTCATTACCTATTCATCTCTGATTGGTTCTTTTATTGATCATTCTTAACATAAACTACCCGATCTACTTAACCTAATTCAAAACAATTCTTATTCAAAAGAAGATTTCTTGCTACAATCATCTATACTATACTTCCATCTCGCTACTCTGATTCATCTCATCATCTTTAACTATAAGGATCATTGATTATCTCATATCCCATATCCGAATATAAGTCTCATATGTACTCAATCATATTATTCACCAATTTAACCAAATTAGCAAATATATACTCACAATAACTGGTTGACATAACCTTTAAAACCTCTACATATACCACTATCCTTTGTTTCACTTCCCATACATACATTCTTAATCAATTTAGGAGCATAAACATATAGCCATCTTGATATTCAAATCTCAAATTCACTAATACAGTGTTATACTTGATCATAAATTCTGAGTTCAACCTTTCAATTCCACTTTGCTTGTACTCCTTAAATCTTGTCGTCTTCACCCTGTCTCTATCTCTTCTTCAATCAATTCATAGAAATATTTTCACATCCGTATCAATTCAAGTACAAATCCTCACAAAATTCTGCTACTTTATTCGCTGACACAACCACAGATACTACATCTATATCTAACATATCGGACTATGCCATATTTCTTATCTTTAAATATCCACAAATTTTCCTCATCTTACACTCTAACAAACACCATTCCTCTCATCGTTTCTACTAGTCTAAACTCTTAATAGAAGTTCATACAGGTGACTCATACAGGTGCAATTACTGGGATTCTATACTAGAAATCAGACACAGTAGATCCTTGTAAAACTCCTCATATTCTTTTATGAGGTGGAATTTTACTCCTTCGATAAGACACCATCTTTCAGCTTACTTTCATTCTAATCTTATTTCCTATATGTATTGTAACACCCAAATACCCCCTGGGAGGATACATGGATGCCACCTAAGACAGAACAAACAAACCGAAATATTTATCCGACATGTATTTTTAGAATTTAAACTTAACACGCATAATATACATCTCATAATTCCAGAAACAAATTCAAAGAATATTTACAGGCCCAAACAAACTAAACAAAATACATATTCGAGCGACACAAAACTCAGACTCCTTTGGCCACTGCGGTTGACTTGTCCCAGTCTTTATACTCTTCGCTCTGAACCTACACGGGGCAAATCCACCGTGCTAAGCTTATAACTTAGTGAGTAATAACTAATCTATACAATATGTCGGATAAATGTTTCGGTTTGTTTGTTCTGTCTTGGGTGGCATCCATGTATCCTCTCAGGGAGTATTTGGGTGTTACATGTTGTCTTCACTCGTGGTTTAACTGATAATCAAAAGACAGGGGACGTCGAACAAACAGAGGACAGTAATACCCCACTAGCAATAGACTATGTCCTAAACATTCTTGGTGATTTTTGCATGCAATCCAAATATGTAAAAAGGAAATCTGTTACAAAGAGAAAACAAAATCCCAAATACTAAAAGTGGTGATTGAAGAACAAGACAAAGTCTTTTAAAATTTGTTTGAGTCATTAGAAATGGTTAGTTTCAATATGATTCCAACCGGTAAATAAGACTTTAGAGTTGTCAATTTGATGAAGGAAGCGAGTGATTGGGAAATCTCTAAAGTACCTTTTGTTCTCAGAACCTTAATTTGTAAATACTAGCATCTTTGATGTGTAGATAGGAGAGGTTTTTACGCTGTTATTTCAATTGGTTTGTTTACTTTGTGTAGTGTGTTGTTGCTTTTTTGCAAGAGACTAAGGAGAGTAATACTGCTCTCTTAACATTGCTCTCCAACTTTATAATATCAATTCAATTTTTAATTTTTTTTAAAAAAAAACTCTCCTTTGATGAGACCATTTGTCAAGGTTGTTATGTCAAAACGTTGAAAATCCTTATGAACTTCAATACGAATGGACTATTGAAAGCTGCAACTAATAATTGATTGTTATGCTTTAATTATAGTAGAAAAATAATTAATCAAGTGCTCCCATTTCAACAGGTTCGTTTCTTGGCTGGTCCACACACAAGGCAAGATCCTCACAACAACACACCTCAGTAAAACAAGTTGATTAACGTTGTGACACAAGGAAAAGTAATAACACTAAGATTTTAATCAAAATTTTAAGCTAATCCGAGTTCCAGCAAATATATATTTTTATTCATTGATGGCGGATCGAGTTGAATCGAAATTGAATTTTTTTTGGTCACGGCCGGTGTAGTTCGGTTGAAAATAACTCTCACCAGAGACGTGCCTCAGTTCAAAACCACTTTCCCTAATCTCTGAAGCCGACCACTCGATTCCCTGTTTCTTTTTCAAAGTTGTAGCTCACCAACCACTGTATTACGTGTTATGATCTTCAAACTTTTCTTTAGCTTTGTTCTCACTTGTTTTATATAAGGCAAGCGCATTGCCTCATATTGTCTTTGGCAATAATTTGGTTCACTGGCTAGTTGATATCTCTCACATGGCTGCTTCTACTAACTTGGTCCTGTTCGGCTTGGTCTTAACTGGTCTAGTACAAGGCTACATGGCTAGCCAGTTTGGTTTGGGTTCGAGGCTTTTGGCTAGTGAAAACCGAGCACTGGTTTCCTACAATGGGACCTTCGCGTTTGGTTTCACTCAAGCGGACACTAAGGGCCGGTTTCAACTGGCAATTTGGTTCGCTGATCTTCCTGGAGACCAAACCGTGGTTTGGTCAGCTAACAGGTTTGTTCGTATGAGTTTTATGTTTCATTATGAATTGGTTTGGTCAGCTAACGGGTTTGTTCCTATGAGTTTTATGTTTCATTATGAATTACAAGTCTATTTTGAGTAAAACCACGTATTTTAAGTAAGTTTGGGTGAAAAATGAGCGTATAAATTTATTTGAATATAAAAACTTTTATTTTAAAATTAATTAATGAACATTACTTGATTTGCTTTTAATAAATTCCCTTATAATTGAAGGAGGTAGCCTTTTTCTCATAATTAATTACTGTTATTTTGGGAAAAAATAATAACAATAATACTTAATTTATATTTTTACAATATTATTAACAAAAACAAAAAAAGAAATCAAAGCCATGTTCGTATCTTTATTCTTTACACAAGGTCTCGCAGGTAATATGATGCTCAATTTCATTAAGCCAACCCTTTGCTTTTTGCTCAATGGTGTCATCTAAATAGAAACTCTCCGGTAACCAAGGACGCGTTCCTGGAGCTAGACACCACCGGCGACCTCCTCCTTGTTGATCGGAGTGCCACCGTATGGTCCTCAAACACCACCGGAGCGGGCGTGGAAACCGCCGTCATGGAGGAATCCGGCAACTTCATACTGTACACCAGAACGAACCAACCTGCTTGGCAAAGCTTTTTACACCCATCGGACACACTCCTACCAAACCAACGTTTGACAGTGTCTCTCGAACTGACATCAGCAACATCACCTCTTCACGGTGGCTATTACTCTCTCAAGATGCTGCAACAGCCCACTTCGCTAAGCCTCGCATTAACCTATAACCTGCCTGAGTCGTCTGATTATAGTGCACCTGAAGCGTACAATAACTATTCCTACTGGAATGGACCAGACATTTCAAACGTTACCGGTGATGTAGTTGCAGTGTTGGACGAAGCAGGAAGCTTTGGGATTGTGTATGGTGAATCGTCAAATGGAGCTGTTTATGTGTACAAAAATGATGGTGATTATGACGGATTGGCTTCTGCTACTAATCGTTCGACCAAGTCGTCAGTTCTTAGAAGATTGATACTTGAGACTAATGGGAATATACGTTTGTACAGATGGGACAATGACGTGAATGGATCTCGTCAATGGGTTCCTCAATGGGCTGCAGTTTCAAATCCTTGCGATATTGCAGGAATTTGTGGGAATGGTGTTTGTAATTTGGACAGAAGCAAGACTAATGCTTCATGTACCTGTCTGCCTGGTACTTCCAAACTAGGAACAGATTTGCAGTGCTCAGAGAGATCATCATCGGTAGGAAAATGTGGTCCTGGAAATGAAAACGATAGCTCGGGCTTGAGGATTGAACCTGTGCAACAAACAAATTACTATTTCCCAGAACTTTCGATTATAGCAAATTACAGTGACATTCCTACAGTGACAAAGTGTGGCGACGCTTGTTTATCAGATTGTGAGTGTGTGGCTTCCGTTTACGGGCTTGATGATGAGAATCCTTACTGTTGGGTATTGAGAAGTCTGGATTTTGGTGGATACGAGGACACAAGTTCTACCTTATTCGTCAAGGTTAGATCGAACTCGAATGAGACTATGGTTTCAGGATCTGGTAAAAGGGTTTCTGACAAAGATTCTGATACTACTCGTGAGAAGGTTGTAGTCCTTCCTATAGCATTGAGCATGGCGGTTCTCATTGGGCTACTCTGTTTATTATTATACTACAATGTCCATAGGAGGAGATCTCTGAAGAGAGCTATGGAAAGTGCTTTGATTCTTTCTGGTTCTCCAATAAATTTTAGCTACCGTGACCTGCAAATGCGTACCTGGAATTTCTCCCAGCTTCTTGGAACAGGTAATAAACTTCAAAGTGTATATTATCACTGTGTTTTGTGTAGAAACAGAGGACTGGCCTAACGAAGCTTTTGCTAACATTGTTTTGACAGGAGGATTTGGGAGTGTGTATAAAGGAAGCTTAGCGGATGGAACTTTGATAGCTGTAAAGAAACTTGACAAGGTCTTACCACATGGAGAGAGGGAATTTATTACTGAAGTGAACATTATAGGCTCTATGCACCACTTGAATTTGGTTCGTTTATGTGGTTACTGCTCCGAGGGATCACACCGGTAAGCTTAACAAGTTTCTATCTTTAGCTGTAAATCCTTTTAAAGTTTTTTGTTTTTGTTTATGTTCGGCCAATTGGCACAGCCCGAGCAGGCTCGAACCGATCTTGGGCCACGGAGATGGAGTTCAGATAGTTTGGACCGGTCTCCTATGCTCAAGTTCAAACAATCTAAGATTTAATTTGGTTAATTAAATATTTAAAATTTAGATAAAGTCAATTTAAAAGTTAATTTTATTAATATTTTGTTGAGAAATTATCTATTGTCTTTATATATTTTTTATTATTAAATAAAAATATGAATATATAACAACTAATGTATTTACCGCAATAAACTTAAAAATTATATAGGCAAAGACAAAAAACTACCTAATTCTTCTAAATATTAGTTTCATATAATTAGTCAACTATACAAAAAAGTTATATCTTTGAATCACAGAAATAATTTCTTTGTAAAAAATATAAGGAGAAGGCTGCATACATCGATGACCCTACTCAAACTCTCACAAAGTAAGAAGCTTTGAACATTAAGTATATAAATTTTTTATTTTAAAAAATTAAGACACTAATATAAACAAATTAGAATTAAAATATACTTTTCAACTTGTTATGCTTTAATTCTTATGACATAGTCCTAACTCTACTTTTTTCTATTAAAAATGCTGCATTGGAAGTCTTCTTGTTTACGAGTTCATGAAAAATGGCTCATTGGACAAGTGGATCTTCCCATCATACAACTGCAGAGATAGACTCCTGGATTGGTCGACTCGCTTCAACATAGCTCTTGCTGCTGCTCAAGGAATTGCGTACTTCCACGAACAGTGCAGGGATCGGATCATACACTGCGACATAAAACCTGAAAACATTCTGTTAGACGAGAATTTCTGTCCAAAAATTTCAGATTTTGGGCTAGCTAAGTTGATGGGAAGAGAACACTCACAAGTGGTCACCATGGTTAGAGGCACTAGAGGCTATTTAGCTCCTGAATGGGTTAGCAACAGGCCTATAACAGTGAAAGCTGATGTTTACAGCTATGGAATGCTTCTTCTGGAGATAATTGGCGGGAGAAGAAACCTCGACATGTCTTTTAACGCTGAAAATTTCTTTTACCCCGGGAGGGCTTTTAAGGTATATACTTAAATCTCTTTTATAATTTAAAATTTTTAATTTTTTTTAACAAAACGTATTTTAATTTTTCATTTTCAAAAAATTCTTCTCTCGTATTTTATTTAAAAATAATAAAAAATATGTAATATAAATATTATATTTGTATAGAGTATACAGTACATATATGATGATTCAAGTTATCTCTTAAATAAAAATCGACCTTTAAGTCAAATTTAATTAATTTGGGTGTGACATAAGAGTTAAGTTAAATTATCATATTAGTAGTGATATTTGATTAGTTTATTTTTTATTTTTACATCACGTGTATTTTTTAATTATTTTTTAATCAAATTTTAGGAGAAAAGTTTTTTTCTAGGCAATTGAAATTTTTAAAAAAGCTTTTTTTTGAGAATTTCAACAATTAAAGAATTTTCTTAAAGTTTATTAAATGGCATTAAATGAACAGCATGTTAAAAAACGTTTAATCTTTTAGTAATTTTTTAATTTATTGTCAAACTATTTAAAATTTTTAAATTTGTATAAATTAAGATTGTGTTTGCTTATGTGTCTTTCAAATATTGTGTTAATATTTATTTATTAACTTTATTAGCAAAAACAATATTTGAATTAATTTGTACAGAATTTTAAAAGTTAATCACTAAATTAATTATAAAAAGTTACATTTAATTGAAAAAGATCTTAAACCTGTTTATACAAATATAAGAAAAGCCCGTATGGTTACATTTTTTACATTTTTAGAGGTCTCAACGTGTGTATATTAACATAATTAGTCCTTTTTTTTTTCAGGAGATGAAAAATGGGACCCCAATCAAAGCTGTGGATAGAAGGCTTGGAGGTACAGTAGTAGAAGAAGAGCTAACACGAGCACTTGAGGTTGCTTTCTGGTGTATTCAAGATGATGTTTTTGTGAGACCATCAATGGGGGAAGTTGTGAAAATGTTAGAAGGATCAGTGGAGATCAACACACCACCAATGCCACAAACTGTTCTTGAGTTGGTTGAGGAAGGATTGGAACATGTGTACAAGGCCATGAAGAGAGAGTTCAATCAGTTCAGCTCCTTCACAATTAGTAGTGTTCAACCATCGTCTCTTGCTACGTGTAGTAATTCTACAATGTCACCTAGATAGCTTAGCTTGGACGAGGTGGATGAACAGTCAAATTTTGATTTAGTTGGTAATTTTTTTACATTGTTTTCTCCAACATTCTAATGTTGCCAATAGAATCATATTTTAATTTTTGATTATGCGTGAGTCAAATGACACAATTTTATTTTTACTTAACTAATTATTTAATTATATAATAAAATGATGATATTTTGTTAAAATTAATCAAACAATACTATTTCAATAATTCAATTAAGTCGCTTGTAACTATATTGAGAAATTTAAGATAAATCACGATCTAAAATTCAATCAATTTTAATTATAATCTTTGACTTCGATTTGACACCAAATTAAGTTTAGACACAAACTCTAGGTTTGTTTTGAAACCAATTGACATTAGGTTAAATCGAATATAATTTAAGTATGAAAATATTATTACAACTAATTTGATTCGAAAAAGGTTGCGTTTTGGATCGAATAAAGTCAAATAGGAATCCTTAAAATAATGCTAATATCGTTATTATGAAAAGTTAACTCATAATTAAACTTGACAAATTTTTGACTCATTAATCAATCCAAGAATTATGATTAGAAATGATATTAAGTTAGGCTAGTGGTCCAAATCCTTAGGTCACACCATCGAACCTTTAAAGATACAATCTTGGACTTTAGGAGCATTAATAACAGAGTTGTTTTTTAAGTTACGGAACATCTCAGCTCAAATATCGAAGAGGGTAGCTGTTAGAGTGGTCTGTCTAATTTTTTTCTCTAATATTTTTGTTTTGCAGGTTGAATCCAGATCAGGAAAGTTAGGAGGTCTGAAGAGGAGATGATTCTTTTGAAGATTCTCCTACACCTCCTCAATATTTTGATTGCAATAGGGATCTCTATCAGCAGAATAGGAGATTCCAATTCTAAAGTTTCACGGTGTGCTTGTTTTGGGGGTTTGAAAAAATAGATATGGGTATGGAATGAAAAGTATTGTTTGGTAAGATGATATCATTGAATAGGTAATGTTTTCATTCTTAAGTTTAAGGTAATGCTCCATTCCCCTCAAATAGGAGAGGAATGAGATTCATTACTTTGTTATAATCACAATTTTATAATAAAGATCATAAATTTAATATTAATTAATTAAGTACATTATAATTAATTACAATATAATTAATTAAAATATAATTCATTTATTAATTAACATATAGTAATTAACTAATTAATCAATTAAAATATAATTAATT
>JANZLC010000006.1:33413347-33426394 GCA_026413385.1 Erythroxylum gracilipes
AAAGACCTACCCCATTATGAGAAAAAGGCAGCCATGAGGTTCCACTCCAAAGGGTTCTTAGATCACCAGGTTCCAGATATCAGATATGCCTAACTAACTTTCTCTACCTACGCACTCCCCACCACAAATGGTTTTTGACAGAATGCAAAATCATGCAAGAAACAGTGATTGAAGCATATAAAGAATGTGTTCTGAAGTATTTTCTCAGTTCAGAAGTCAAGATTTTGGCAATCTTTGAACTTCTGATAACTATGCTTATCAACTAGATAACAACTTTACCAGAATGCAGGCCATGAACAGAATCCTACCTTTGTCTTAATAGTTGATTCGGGAGTTTAAATATGATGAAGATAGAACAAGCAGGACATGTAGAATGCAATTATGTCAGTCGTATGTGTAATTCTTTTCACTGACTGAATACATTGGCGCAATTCTTCAAACAGGTTAAGGACATGGAGAAACCTGTAAGCCTGAGCACACGAACTTGTAAACCTTTAACTACTTCCGTCCAAACAGACACAAATGCTTTCCGAGAGATTGTGCAGGATTGACGGGCCCTTCAGAGGGTGCTCCTCCAGCTCCAAAGGTTTCAGGCTTAAGGAGATGGACATCAAAACTCCATGAAAGGAGGCAGTACATAAGGCCCGAGCCCGAGATCATCATACCTGCAATCAATTTCAGACCTTGCACATCACCAAGCCCTGTGGGATCACATTCTTCAGTATTCTCGAAACTTGTTCCCATTGACATCACCCACAACAAGTAAGAAACCATAACTTAGAAGAAAATCAACCTCTTCTTAGACATGGAAGCTAATATGCTGCTAATTCACATTCACTTGCCAATCTGCAAGCATTCCTATATAAATAAATATGACAATAGTAAATAATCTTTAGTAAATAGATATTTGACAATTTCAGATGTTGCATATATAAGAATTTATTGAAACCATGTTCTTTATATTGTTGTCTTTTTTTATATTCAACAACAAATTATTATTATCTTTACTTTTCAATATTATTAAAGACAATGTTTTAGAAACTGATGCATTATATTAATTTTTAGCAATACTTTGCTAAACTGTTACAGAATAGGTCGTTGAAATAAGTATAGGGTTGTGTTGTTTATACATTTTGGATGTCCTTTCTTGGGAAAGAAGCAACCAATGTGTTTTATGCTTTCGAGATTTAGTGAATGAATTCGTAGGAAAAATATTTCAAGGAGAGTACTGTATGCCGAAAACAAACTTTTATAAAAATATTTTAATCACTGGCTTGTTCCTTGAAAGATTTTCAGCTGGTTGATGTTACTTACTCGTTTATTATTTTTTGCATTAGTTATTTACGGTCTTCATGATGTGGGAGCCTATTGTTTATACTATCAATCCTCGCACGTTGTAACTATTTATTTGCTTTTCATTTGTAGATTTTCCTTTAACAAGCATAAAAATTGTCTAGATTTGCTGTCCTGGTTGAGTTGATGAATTGTCTTGACTTTTTCTTGTTTTCTGAGTGCTCATGAATCATCAGGAATTTGCAAGAGTTTTGTACATTTACTGAACTTGTTTGTTTTTTCTTGTGAAAAAATCAACAATGGTGTTGCATGTCTTGGAAACTTTAGTGAATGAACTTGTTGTTTCTGAATCCGATGCAATGCAGGATTTGAGAACAAACAAGAACATGGGAGGGTTGTGGGCTACGTTTTGCGGGGTAGGTGGCAGTTCAGGTGGTGGTGGAAAGCTTTCAGGATTTAGTTTTCTGTTATTACGACAACCTACGTCGTGTGTTAATCAGGCCTCCATCATTTTAATTGATCTTTTTCTTATAACCTTGGTCTTGCTCACTTGGATACACAAATCATGGTCGAGAAACCATAGAATTTCGGTTCAGTTTCGGGGTTTCTCAAAACTACAAGTTGCTTCTGTCATCTTCAATGGCTGCCTTGCATTGGCCTATCTGTGCTTGGCCATATGGAGCTTAGAAGATAAGTTGAGGAAAAGTCACAGTGCCTCACCTATCAGAAACTGGTTATTACTGTTGTTTCAGTGGTTTACTTGGTCTTGTGTTTCTTTAACAGTAAGTCTTGGAGGGAAACATCTTTCAAGAATGCCATTGCGACTGTTTTCCATTCTCTCATTCCTGCTTGCGTTGTTCGTCAGTGCATTGTCTATAATTTCTGCTATCTTAGCAGGAGTGTCTGGTAAGATTGTTGTAGACATTTTGTCACTTGCAGGAGCAATCTTGTTGCTCTTGTGTGGTTTTAAGAAGTACAAACATAAACAAGGTGATGGAGGAGAAAGCAGACATGAAGCTTCTTTAAATCCTGTAATGGAGTCAGTTGATCAAGTGACTCCATTTTCAAAAGCAGGATTGTTGAGTAGAATGGCATTTTGGTGGATGAATCCTCTGATGCAAAAGGGCAACCAGCAAACTCTTAAGGATCAAGATATACCCAAGTTGCGACAGATGGATCGAGCTGAAACTTGTTATTTCCAGTTCCTGGAGCAATTCAACAAACAAAAACAAGCTGAATCGTCATCAAAACCATCATTGCTAAAGGCTATTATAGTGTGTCATTGGAAGGAGATTCTTATTTCTGGGATCTTCGCTTTTGTGAAGATAGTTACTCTATCAGCTGGTCCTCTACTTCTGAATGCATTCATTCTTTTGGCACAAGGAAAAGGAGGTTTCAAACATGAAGGATTCTTGTTGGCCTTCACCCTTTTCGTAGCCAAAAACATAGAGTCTGTAGCTCAAAGACAGTGGTATTTTAGATGCAGGCTTATTGGTTTGAAGGTCAGGTCTTTGCTCATAGCTGCAATCTATAAGAAGCAACTAAGGTTATCTCATGCAGGTAGGTTGATGCATTCTGGTGGTAAAATTATGAACTATGTTACGGTCGATGCTTACCGAATCGGCGAGTTCCCGTTCTGGTTTCATCAGACATGGACTACAAGCCTCCAGCTTTGCTTATCACTTGCAATTCTCTTCCATGCGGTGGGACTTGCAACATTTGCAGCCTTAGCAACTATACTGATTACTTTGTTAAGCAACAGTCCATTTGCAAAGTTACAACATAAGTTTCAGAGTAAACTCATGGTGGCTCAGGATGAGAGGTTGAAGGCTAGTACTGAGGCTCTGGTGAACATGAAAGTGTTGAAATTGTATGCTTGGGAAACCCATTTCAAGAATGTCATAGAAAAGTTAAGGAAGGTGGAGTATAGATGGTTATCTGCTGTGCAATTAACCAAAGCATTCAATAACTTCATCTACTGGTCTTCTCCTGTTTCTGTCTCTGCTGCAACCTTTGGAGCTTGTTATTTCCTCAAAATCCCTCTGCATGCTAATAATGTTTTCACTTTCGTGGCAACTTTACGCATTGTTCAAGATTCAATCAGATACATTCCTGATGTTATTGGATCAATAATTCAAGCAAAGGTGGCCTTTGCACGTATTCATAAGTTTCTCGAAGCGCCTGAGTTGCAGAACTCTAATGTCTGCCAAAACCAGAAAGTTGGAGATGTCAGTCATGCCATTCTTATCAAGTCAGCCAACTTTTCGTGGGAAGAGAATTCATCAAAGTCTACTCTCAGGAATTTGAACTTAGAGGTGAAACTTGGTCAAAAAGTGGCTGTGTGTGGAGAAGTTGGCTCGGGAAAATCAACACTTTTAGCTGCAATTCTTGGAGAAGTTCCAAGAACCTCAGGATTAGTAAGTTCACAACCAAATTTCCTTTTCCACACAGATAAAACCTTTAGGATTTTGTATTTTAATGTAAAGATAAGTGTCTGAAATGAGGTAAGTCTACAATCTGTATTGTTGCAATATACAGGTTCAGGTTTCGGGGAGGGTTGGCTATGTTTCTCAAACAGCTTGGATCCAGAGTGGAACAATACAGGAAAATATACTATTTGGCTCACCAATGGATACCCAACGGTATGAAGATACACTTGCGAGATGCTCTTTAACAAAGGACCTTGAACTTCTACCTCATGGAGATCAGACTATAATAGGAGAACGAGGAATCAACCTGAGCGGAGGTCAAAAACAACGTGTTCAACTTGCTAGAGCGCTCTATCAGGATGCTGATATATATCTGCTGGATGATCCATTTAGTGCTGTGGATGCAGAAACTGCCACAACCCTATTTAAAGTAATGCTAATGCCGCGTTACTCTCTTAAATCTGTTACTGCTTGGTCTCCCTACTTATTGTCAAATGGAAATATTGGCAGGAATATGTCACGGGAGCACTGTCAAGCAAAGCAGTCTTGCTGGTGACACATCAAGTTGACTTCCTTCCTGCATTTGACTCCGTTTTGGTTAGTAGTGTTCCAAAATACGTATATTTGGCTCCCAGAATCTCTAATCTTTCCATGGCTTATCGAGTTTTAGTTACAATTTTGTGATTTTTATGATCTATCATTTGTTTTCTGATACAAGTTGATCTTTCTGACAGTTGATGTCAGAAGGAGAAGTACTAGGAGCAGCTCCATACGACCAGCTACTGGAAAAAAGTCCAGAGTTTCAGGAACTTGTCAATGCTCACAAAGAAACAGCAGGTTCTGACAGGCACAACGATGCTGCTGATCCACAGAGTAATGGATCCTCTACCAATGCGTTAAACAGGACGTCCTACGAGGTCGAACAACTTAACGGATCGAAAGGTGATCAATTGATAAGGAAAGAAGAGAGGGAAGTGGGAGATACGGGGTTTAGGCCCTACATTCAATATCTGAATCAGAAGAATGGCTACTTCTACTTCTCTTTGGCTGCTCTTGGTCACTTCATTTTTCTAATTGGTCAGATAGTACAAAACTCTTGGATGGCAGCTAATGTGGATAAGCATCACGTGAGCAAATCGAAGATGATTGTGGTCTACCTGATTATTGGGTTTATCTCAACAATGTTTCTGCTATGTAGATCATTCTTCACAGTTGTCCTGGGACTTCAGTCAGCAAAATCTCTGTTCTCCAAGCTGCAAGACTCCCTGTTTCGTGCTCCGATATCGTTTTATGATTCAACGCCTATCGGGAGGATACTTAGTCGGGTAAACATCTCTTTCACAAGAAAAAGAAAATGATCTTCAAGAGATGATATGGAACTAATATCTTTGTATGCTGTGGTGTTTCTTTTATCACTAGGTCTCAGCGGATCTCAGTATTGCCGATCTTGATGTTCCGCTCGGCTTAATCTTTGCTGTTGGGCAAACCTTTAATGCTTACACTAATCTTGGAGTGTTAACTGTTGCTACATGGCAAATTCTATTTGTCTCGGTGCCTATGGTCTATCTGGCAATTCACTTGCAGGTACATATACTACAAAATTCTTCAATGTCTGTTCTCCGACATGAACACATACTATGTTGTATGATTAATACTGTTGTTTGCCATCGTAAAATACGCATAGAAATATTACTACGCCTCAGCGAAAGAGTTGATGCGGATCAATGGCACAACCAGTTCTTTGGTGGCAAGTCATTTGGCTGAATCAGTAGCTGGAGCCATGACAATAAGGGCATTCAACGAGGAAGAACGTTTCTTTGCACATAGTCTAGAACTCATTGACACAAATGCTGGTCCCTTCTTCTTCAATTTCACAGCCAAAGAGTGGTTGATTCAGAGGCTAGAAGTCGTCAGCGCAACTGTTCTTGCCTCGGTTGCACTCTGCATGGCCTTGCTTCCTCCTGGAACTTTCGCCCCTGGTGAGTATGTAGCCACCGAGAACCTATCAATTTGATATGTTATATTATTTCATGTACCATAAGTGTTGTGATTTTTCTATCAGGATTCATTGGAATGGTACTATCTTACGGCCTGTCATTGAACCTGTCCCTGGTTTTGTCCATTCAAAACCAGTGCATTCTTGCAAATTACATCATTTCAGTTGAAAGACTGGATCAATATATGCATATACCAAGCGAAGCTCCAGAAGTAGTAGAAGATAATCGTCCCCCTCATAATTGGCCTGAAGTTGGTAAAGTGGATATCTGCGATTTGCAGGTGAGTTTGGCTTTCCTAGTTTCATACGTCAGTGACAACTTTCAAATGTGCGTGTAATGAGAGATTTTAGTTTCAAGCAGATCAGATATAGGCCTGACACACCATTAGTACTTCGAGGAATTAGCTTCACAATAGAAGGAGGTCACAAGATTGGTATTGTTGGCCGGACAGGTAGTGGAAAAACTACTCTTATCGGTGCTCTGTTTCGTCTGGTGGAGCCGGCAGGTGGGAAGATTGTAGTAGATGGCATTGACATCTCTAAAATTGGACTTCATGATCTGAGGTCACGATTTGGAATTATACCCCAAGATCCTACACTTTTCAATGGGACCGTGAGGTACAATTTGGATCCCTTATCTCAACACACTGATGAAGAGATATGGGAGGTAAGTCTCTGATCCTTGTTAATTTGAGCAGTAAAATGTCTCTTTTCTATTACCACAACATCTCTTGACATAGAGTTTTGCTTGTACATCATGCAGGTTCTTGGAAAGTGTCAGCTTAGAGAATCAGTACAGGGGAAAGCTGCGGGTCTAGATTCCTTAGGTACGGTTTGAACATTTTGAGCATGAGATGCATGTCCAGTCCAGTCTACTTTCTGTTTTCACAAACACCAGAAATTTTCCATGCAGTTGTTGAAGATGGATCTAACTGGAGCATGGGGCAGAGGCAACTGTTTTGCTTGGGACGAGCCCTTTTGAGGAGAAGCAGGATATTGGTGCTTGATGAAGCAACCGCATCCATTGACAATGCAACTGATACGATATTGCAGAAAACTATTAGGACTGAATTTGCAGATTGTACAGTTATAACAGTAGCACACAGGATTCCAACAGTTATGGATTGCAATATGGTTCTTGCCATGAAAGATGGCAAGTGTCCTTCCTCCAACTACATTGTTTGAAATATGTTTAGAACCCACACATTTAGTCAAAACAACTAAAGCAGTAAACTTCCCCATATAGGGGAAGGATTGCAGAGAAGTGTACTAAAACAGTTTTTGCTGCATTTCAGGGAAAGTAGTGGAGTTCGATGAGCCAAGCAAGTTGATGAGGACGGAAGGTTCGTTGTTCGGACAGCTGGTTAAGGAATACTGGTCACATTTTCACTCTGCACAATCACTTTGAAGCCACTGGCTCATCCTTACTCATGATACCTGCCTCTCGTTTCTGGTTTGGCCTCAGTATAAAGTTAGGAACTTCTGTGTAGGAATAGAGAAGTATGACCTTTAAACTCTTTAAGTTCGTGCATTTACATGTATCCGTATGTGGTTTGTAATCAGAGTAGTATTTAACTTCCCTTTTGTTTCTTTCATTATTGAGCAAATGCAGTTCTCTGGTTCATATCACCTTGTCATACTAACCTAGCTTGCGAATAGCCGAATAGGTTCCCTCTACTGCCATGGCTTAAACTATCCAAAGTTCCAAAAAATCAAAGAATGGTATTTTACCCTCCGCACCTGCTGAGAAGCATAATACCATTTGGGAAATCTAAGATAATTCATTGAGACTGCGACAAGCATACCAACTTCACTGTGTCGAAGAGAAACAATAGAAAGTAGATTCAAACTTGGCAAACATTTATATACATGATACTATACGTGCTACTAAGCTAGTAAGATGGCCTCAAGCGGAATCCTGACAAACCATATGTTTACATGATCGAGTTGATAAGCTGAATCAAACTTGATCGTCAAAATAGTTAATGAAGTGCTCAATCTTGACTTACAGAAGGCAAGAAATAAAAGAAAAGAAACAGGCGACCATCTTGCTCATTAATATATGAAACTTTAGTACACAAAATATCAGTTCCAACAAATTTACAATTGCTTCAAAAAATTTCATAAACATATCTACATTTAGTAATAGTCAGGTTATATCTGTGCAACAGGTTTTAGCAAGCAAGTGCTGCGTCAACAATTTTTTATTCCCTTTAGATTCGTATTTGTCTTTCCAAAGAACCTTCCGTAAAAGCAGCTCATCAGGGAAGAAACTTCTGCGTAGCTTGAACCATTAGTCATCTTGAAACAAAGCCTTGGAAACAGAATCATGGTGGCCTTTCTTATTGTTTCTGCTTCCTCCACTGTCAGTATGAGTATTTCCAGTCATTGGGGTCTCACACACTCGGCCAGAGCCTGCATCTCTTTGTCCCTTCCTGTTTGCTGGCTTTCGGAAACGGTTAAACTTCACTTTCATTGCCTTTGACTGTTTAGGCACCCAAACTCTCTGCAAATCTGGTACCCAACTGGTGAAAGATGCAAACCTTCGAGCTCTTTGTCTCCTCTCCTGAGCTTCTATTAGTTTACGGGTGTGTTCATCCTGGTTTAGTCCTGTAAGGCTTTGATTATGTTTTTCAACCAATCGAAGGGACTCATCTTCTGCTGAAACCTGGCCACCATTTCTGTAACTTTCATCTAATTTATCTCCCTCCAGCTTTCCTCTCCATGACTGATTACTGTCCTCACTGTTGAGTAAAGGATTTGGAGATTCATCCTCCTCATCAAACAACAAGAGGTCCATTTTTGAATAGATTCTATGAACTACTTCCTCAAGGCTGTCAGAGTACCTACAAATTGTTTTATTTCAATTAATGTTTTCAGGATAGGTTGTTCAATCACCATATAAACTGCAGCAAAATTAAAATCTTTTGAGAATAGTTCCTGGAAAAATACTAGTGGAATAGCAAACACCAGAAATGTCCATATATGGATCTAATATGGACAACTTCTTGGTGTGTTAAGGAGGCCAATATATTACCTGCTTTTTATGATCTTTTCCACGTACTTATCAAGGTTCCAATCACCAAAAAAGCCTCCTTCAAGATGACATTGGATTGTCTCTAAAAGCAAGCAAATGTGTTTCACAAACTTCTGCTTCGTAGACTCCCCAACACTTGCTCCAACCTCTGACTGTAATATCTCCATACGAAACAAAATCTGTAATTCATACCTTTCTCTGGTTAAGGCAAGTGCTATTACTATTTGTGCATTAGGTAATTACATAAAAGGGTTAGCAGAAGCAAGTTATAGATGGAACATGAAATGAAAAGAAAGAGTAAAAGCAAATAAAAGGATACTCTCTAGTCATTTTTCTTGAAGCATCCTCAGAAAAACCCAAGGCCGATACTTGGAAGGAGGGATTACTGGCTCTATACATAGCAGCCAAGTCCTTAGGTTCCCTAAGTAAGAGTTTTGTTAGCTCAAGACATACCATGCTAGCTGAAGCATCCTCTTGCTTTACCAGAAGCTTTTGAATCTCTGAAGAGGTTACTCTTTCCCACCTTTGGTGTATCCAATAGATAGTTGAATTAACAAGTCGCTCGGCCAAAGTACACAAGTCAACTTCTTCAGATTCAAGTCCTTGCTGGATCTTATGTGGAAGGTCACTAAAGAAACTTTCTGCAGATTCGGGCCGAAAATCATTTGCATCTTCATCTTGTATTCTAGATGCCCCAGTCAAAGAATCTTCCCCTGCAGAGGCACATGAAGCGATTGGCTGTTCATTGTCTTGGAGGGACTCACTTAATCTGTTATTCTCTGCTTCTTTTGATGGCTCCTGATATGGCTGGAAACCTTTTACCTGGGTCAACCTACATTCGCTAGATTTCTTGCTCTGTTTCATCCAGCACTTCAGAAATTTCATTTTCTTCAACTTGTAGGAACTCCTAGAAATGTAAGCCTCCTCCAAATCTATCTGGGGTCCTTCCAAGGCTGCCTCACAGAAGGCATCCCACTTTAGCTCCCGAAGCATATTTAAAATCCGCTTGTCCCTCTTCCTTTTCTCGACTCCAAGTTCATTGCATTTACCAGCCAATGGAGGACTAGACTGAGACCCTGTAACTTCATTGCAGAGGTTCAGATCACTCTCTTGCCTGAAGCTTTCACCGTTCTTTTTTACAAGAAATTTCCCTAAAATTTCTTCAATGGATCTATTTGTCATACCATGAGGGTACACTGCATCTTCCATAAGCCAGAGGAGGGCTAAAGAATGTGTGAAAGGCTTTAGAATTCCCATAAGATTATAGCCTTTGACATTTGAAAGGGAAACCATAGCCAAGAAACCTTCTTTATACAGAAAACTTAACAGAATCTGCCAAATCGGTTGTGAGCTTCTTGGCACCAATTTACCCATTTCAGCTCCTAGAATGTCAAGAACCCTATCTTCAATAAAGTCACTGCAACTTTCTTTTCCATCATTCTTATTATTCCCTGAAGACTCACAAACAAGAAGGGGATTGGATGAAAAACCGTCAAAACTCACAGGCTTATCATAGATTTTGACTGCCTTAACGTGAAGCTTTGTCAGCCCCTCATGAAAATGATTCCAAAACGCTTTCTTTTCTTCACAACTACCTGCCTCTGATTCCGTGAAATTCAGGCTAATTCTAGGGCACATTTTTAAACTAACCAGTTCAAGATCACAGAACTTGCATTCCAAAGGCTTGCCACTAACATCTTGTATCTCAAGATTCAATTGTGCATGAATTCTCTTACTCCAATCACTGATATCAAATAATTTAGGTGAGATACCGATCTTCGGATAGATCAATCCAAAGGGAACAAAAACAGAACCCAACACAACACAGTCACTTGAACAAAAACCCCAACCCAAATCCCTAATTACACTCTCAAAACACCTCAATCCCGGATCAAATTGACCACAATCCCCCCTATCTTGATTAGAATCAATTTCGCATTTCACGTCAACCCATGTAAAATGAATATCCCTACTAGCAAATGCATGACCAACATTCTCAAAAAACCCTCTAAGCTTCGAAGTAAACACATTCACATCTCTTAAACATTCATCACTAAAACCCACGCCCATAAACTCTGACAAGCATTTCAAATCCCTCAAAACTGGAGAGAACAAAACTACCAAATTCGATCTAACAACAGAACCACCATTAAGAACTGTACCCGTTAACGAATCACAGATCGCGGAGTCCCAAGCGTAGTCATGAACAATCTGCCGCATAGACGTCGCCACATGAGTAGCTTTCGGGTAGAGAGGTTGAACCGAGTCTCTATCGAGTGTAGAGTCTATGGAGGTGAAGAACTGAGAAAGAGAGTCAAGAGTGGAACTTGAGTGGTCAAACGAAAGAGAAAGTGAAAAAGTTGGAAGCTTTGACGAGGAGAGAAGAGGAGAGAGAGAGGAGAAGAAGGGCTTAAACGAGAAGAGAGAAGAAGAGAGTTGAGGGAAAGAAAGGAGAGTTTTAGCGGCGGAGAGCACGGTTGTCCGGTATGAGTCCGGTTGTTGGAGGTAGAGAAGAGGGCTTAGGTCTATTAGGAGAAGTATCCTCTGTGTTCGAGTGTAGTCGGTGAGCGAGTCCACCACAGCCATTGTCGTCTCTCACAGACAGACGAAAAGAGAGTGCAGTTTTGCAAGAAAAGAGGTGAGGTCAAACGGCGGCGTTTTGTTCCTTCAAAACTTTTCAAAGAGTGTTGGGGCGGCTGGTTTTGGCGGGAGAATTTCCCACAATCCAGGTGGGTCCCATCTACATCCCAATATATATATATATATATTTTATCGCCTTCTGTGAAGCTCTCTCCAATGGCTATGGTTCGATAAAGACTAGGAGTTTTAGAACAATGTCCACAATTTCTGCGTCTTTGTCTACCTGCAGTGATTTGCTCAACGGTTGTTCCTTAGCTTCTTCGAAATTCCCTCACCTGCCCATTTCATATCCTTCACTTTTCTCCGAAATCTCCTTCGTTTACAACAATCTGTGTAGCTGTCCAGGAAAGCCCATGAGATTGGTTTCTTCGCAGAGGAGATGATAGAGCAATTTGGCTGGTTGAAAAGCCTGACTGGCACCCTCAATCCTCCATTGATGTCATTGACCTGTATAAAATCTTGGTTTTTGTGGGTTTTTCTTTGATGCTTTTCATGGATTTCTTCTTTTTAGCCTTGCTGAGTTCGTTGTAAAGCTGTGAAATTTTCAGATTGCGTTTAAAAATTTATGCTTTTCCCCATAGAAACTCGAACTTGAGACTTTTAGACTGGTTTGCATATGGGGAGTAAGCTCTACCGGACCACCACCTTGATGTATTTTCTCTGGATTTCTTCTCATGCGTTGGTTGTGTGTTTTGTAATCATGGTATGTTTGCTAATGGAGGTCTGATTACTTTCGGATTGAAGTCCTGGTTGACGACCACTATCGGTCAGGAGCTATAGGGAACTTAACATATTGAATCAAAACATCATATTGAATTGCCAATGAGAGGAATAAGCAAACCCAGGTTAACAACTAAGATAGTCAAGTTCATATTAAAACATGCCACATTTTCTACTTTGAATGATCTCAATGATGTTAATGTTCTTGTTTCGATGTTTCCTTTGGATGTGTTATTATATCATATGTAATTAGTCTCAGCTGGAAGGTAGTGGCTCATCGAAGTGAAGTGATCTGGCAAGGAACGAACTTAGTGAGATAAGCCATAGGCCTGGTTTGGCCTTGAGATATTGCGTGTAGGATTTCGAGTAAAAGAAGATAAGGCTATCATCACTTAGGTGCTCTTGATTAAGATTTTGAGAATTGGTAACATCACTGGACAGTACTAAGATCTCAATGATTGAAAAGAAGAAGATCTGGGTAAGTATTGCTGTTGGAAATTTTGGTTCAAGAAGACTTTGTTCAGCAATTTTGTTGGAAAATGATGTTTCCTATGAAACATCACTCCTAGTATGGTAAGTTACCTTAGTAGAGGATATCAATGTTTAGATACAGCTATTTAAACCTTGTACTGCAATGTACAGACCCTAGAATTTCTGACAAAAACTCTTTTTCTGGCAAAGGATGCTCATGTTTAGATAGCGGTACAGAGCTTGGGATAGCACCATGTAGTGTCTGCACTTTGACTTGTAGTTGCACTGCTGTAGTTGGAACATGCCCATTGCTGGTTCCAGACATTTATGTATCTATAGAAGTTCTCATTTCTCTCATATGTGACAACTGTGCGTTCTACTTCCTGCTTAAAACTCCTTGTAATTCCCATGGGTCCCAAGCTCGGATTATGGACGAAAGGACATATTGACTAAGAAAAAGG
>JANZLC010000006.1:33426494-33458338 GCA_026413385.1 Erythroxylum gracilipes
AAATACTAGTGAATTTATTATTATTAATATCCTCTTAAATTATATCTAAATATATGATAGGTTTTTTGGGTGTTTCATGTTCAGGTTTAAACCTATAAATCAAGTTCAGTTCGGTTAACTTGCTACAGGTTCGATTAACCTAGAATCGCAAGTTAGAAACCTGAACCTAAACCATGAACTTGATTTTTCAGGTTCGGTTAACCTTGTTTACAGGTTCGGTTCATGTGGTTCAGGTCTGGTTCATAGGTTCGCGGGTTTTCTTGAACACCCCTACTGAGAATAAGATAAAGAAGAGGAGTGTCCAGAAATTGGGTTAGGAAAGGGTGCGTTTGGCTACATGAATATCTTATCCTAAGTTTGAAATAGGTCTATTTTAGGATTTAAATAAGGGGTGTTTGGTAATTAGTTTAAGTTTGACTTAAATTAATAATAAGTTATTCTAAGCCTAGATTCTTTAGACATGAGTTTAAGTGTGACTTAAACTATCAAATGTTTACTTATTTAACTTTTGGATTAAAATAATTCTAAGATTAAATTAAGTTATTTTAATTTGGAATCTTGTATTTCTAATTTAACCAAGTTCTAAACATAATTTTAAAATTGTTTTAAAATTAACATTCTATTCCAAAATTATGTTAATTATTTGTATTAATGTGATTAAAATTAATAATTAACTTGATTTCTAATTTAATTTAAAAAATTAGTTTCTAAATTAGAATTCAATTAGAAATTAATTAATTAAACTATTTAAAATTAAAAAATATTTTCTTAAATAATTAAGAAATATGTTTCTTAATTAATTTTATTTATTTCAATTTGATAGAAATAAATTAAATTTATTTATTTAGAGAATTATTATTTTATTTATTTAAAATTTATTTCTTCATTTATGAATAATTACAATAACTTAGAAGCCCTCTGTAGAAAGGTTTGGAACATGACCGCAGATTAAGGGAATCTGGATTTAGAACCTCGTAACCAAAGCAAGTATTTAACTAATAAAGAGTATAAGATTTGTTTCACGATGAGCAAGTCTTTCGAGCTTGAGACTACGTCAATATGATTTCTTCTTTTATCGATGGTTTTAACAAACATGAAGAACTCATAAAGTCAAAGCATCCATACTTAACATTTGATGACGTGAGTGTGAGCAATGTGCCTACTCATAAAGCCCCCCAAGCTTAATTCTTTGAGTCTATTTTTTTTTTAGCCACGAGGTGTCTTAGGAGGGTCTCAACTGTAGGGAGGCGTCTTTAAACTATCCACTCTTAGACTAATCTCCGCTCATACCAGGTTAATCCGTAAGGAGTAAAGTGCTGGCTAAACAGATTTCTACATTCCCAAGACTCAAACTCGAGACTTCTGGTTAAGAGATGAGAGTGCTGAATCACTCACACCAACCGGTTTGGTTGAGTCTACATTTGATAATTGGGTTGATGTCTTGAAAGATTTGGATGGGCACTTTTAAGAAAGATTTGGGAGTTAGGGACTTCTAATCTTTGAGAAATATCCATCAATAACTCCTTAATGTCTATTTCATCTAAGACCAATTAATAAATTTGTCAATAGCCTATTCTCTAATTCTCACCCTAGTCAATTAGAAGTATAATGCTTTTTCTTTTTTTAAATACAAGTGAAAGGCATGATTTATACCCTAAAATCTGTATTATAATTTAAATTGGACCATAATATTTAATACCATTTAGAAAGAAAAATAATATTGTGAAAACCATCTACTTAAATATCCTTAAATTCTCCTTGGTCGGGTCGATCGTGCAGGGCCCAAGCCCAGTCAAAATATCCCATGGGCCGATCGGTCCATCCTTCAAAGATCAGTCTCATACCCAATGGCTATGTCAAGCCCAGGCCCGATCCATGCTCCCCTTAGCCCGTCCGCATGTGAGAGACTCCCATGCACACGTAAAGACCTAACCTAAACCTAGTTGTTGCTCCATATATAAGGTATAACTCTACCGTAACAAAGGTATGCAATCATAACCTAGCTTTCTCTGCATTCAGCAGCCTCACCTTCACCAAAAGACTAACTTGAGCGTCGGATGGGCTAATCGGGACACAACCCTCGACGTACCTTCTTTGTTTTGCAGGGATCTCAACGTCGAAGTCACTACAGAAAATAGTCAATTCATCGATCCAAACGGCAGCGTTCAGTTCCGTCAGAATCAGGCAGAACCAAGATTAGTGATTAACCTCTCAAAATAAATAAAATATCAAGCTAAACCGTTATTTTTATTTATGTGATTTATAAACAATTAGTCATGTGATTTTTGTTAACAAAAATAATAATTTAACTAAATTTATACTAAATTTTAAACATAATTATTAAATTAAAAATTTTATTACAAAATTGACAAAATTTTTGGAAATTTGAGTAGTTCTTAATGTATTATCTCCCTTCAATCAATTATTAAGTGATGACCATATATGTCCACATCAAGAAGCTGCCTTCTCGTGATAAATAGTCACTCACTAATCACCTAATTCTAGAAATCATGATTAAAGATGAGGAAGGGTTCTAGGTGGCAAATTCAAGATTAATCTCTTAAGACTTAAGAATCTTGTTAATTAATTAATAACTAAGAGTAACAAATTTTATAGATTTTGAACACGATAAGAGATATGAGGGATCGTATTCTTGCAATTCGTCGTCATGTCTACACATTTCATTATCAATAGTTCACAGCCGAGAGAAAAGACCAGCAAAAATTTGGAACAAACAAGACAACGAATAGCGATTGATTAAGAGATATGTTCTTGGCATGTAATTATGGAAGAATGAAGTAAAGGGTATCCTAAATTCAACGTGATCTGTGATCTTTGTCACTATCTGGTCCTAACTGGCTCTAAGTAAAGTCTAAATTGAACGTACCAAAAGTGAGCTAATCTCCTAGGTAATGTTAAATACTATATATATATATATATATATAT
This sequence comes from Erythroxylum gracilipes, assembly GCA_026413385.1. NCBI lineage: Eukaryota > Viridiplantae > Streptophyta > Magnoliopsida > Malpighiales > Erythroxylaceae > Erythroxylum > Erythroxylum gracilipes. The sequence continues at coordinate 33,429,441 of JANZLC010000006.1, forward strand.
TGTCATTAAGTAATGGAAATCCAGTTAATATTGGTTAGACAACAACTCAAAACTCCTTTCTTCTTTGTCGTAGGCAATGTTGTGTTCTTAGTTTCGTGTAATGAAATGAAAGGCAGCAAGAATACATACAAAGATTGGTCACTTCACTTCCCTATGACTCTTCACGATATAGATGTCAAACTCTTCTTAAACTTCAATTTTTATTATATATAATGTGAATTCATAAGCTATATTTAAAAGGTTTATGTTTGACATCAATTATCAAACTCTTCCCTATGACATTTGTTTATGTGCAGTTTCCGTGAGACTTGAAATTCTACTTGGTAATATCTTCTTATTTTCTTCTTCTTTTTGATTCTTTTTCACTCACTTCTTATTCTTGATAATGAAAGGTTTGCCGATAGAAACAAAGATTTGTCGTGAGCTAAGAGAATAATTAAAAAAAAAAGAAAGAAAGAAAGAAGAAGAAGTGTTTTTTGCATGGAAGAAGAGCAAGATGGAGACTGCTCATGTGCACAGTTGGTCCCCAAAAGTTGTGAAGTAAATCTACGTTTGTTTCGACTGAATAAAGGTTGTATATATTTTAGGTTAATGATTCGTGATCAAACATGTGGATCCTGACAATCTTCGATTCAGAAACCTGAAAAATCGATGTCCATTTCTTTGGTCCAGCCATGTCTATTCATTTTTGGTTAATCCTATGTTGCTATTACTAATGACCTTACTCTAATAGGAAATCATCATATGAACACCAACTTGGGTTCATGTATTTTTTTTTTCTTCTCAAGAATTACATGCTGGACAAATCAAAACATGAACAAACTGATCAAAATTTACAACTCAAAAATTAAAATAAACGAAAAAATTACTAAAATGTGAGTTTTCTTAATAATAAAAGATTCCTAAAGTAATTTCGGAAATTTTATAAAAATTCTTTAATCTTTAAAATAAAATATATTGTACTTTTCACACTTTTTTAGAAAACAGGACCAAATATATTGATATAACTATCATATATGAATTAATCAAATATTTCTTAGGAAATGATATAACTATCTCTTAAATTGGAACTAAACTAATCAAACCGATATGAACTAATAATTTATTATAATTATTAATTTAATTTGAGTTTTAATTCATTCACTTAAAATTTAAGAACTAACTTAGGTTATCGTATTAATAATATTTGATTAGTCTATACATATAATGTTCATGTTGCTTATATATAAAGGAAAGAATTTTTCTAAAATGTTAAAAATTATAAAGAGCTCTTTTAAATTTTATAATTAAAAAAATTGAAAACATAAAGAAGATCTGTATCTTTTATCCTTCTATTGAAATTACCTTTGACATCTATTGTGTAATTTGTTTTACCGAATGTTCTATTCAACTGTATATTATACTCCAATTGGAGATCATCGACAAAGTTCTACTAAGATGGGCAGTCCAAAATCAATCTGTATTAGGGTTAATGACAATTAAAAAAATACGAGCAAATGTTTCTAGTTTCATACATGTCAAAGAAAATCTAAAGAGTAGGAGGAAGGTCCTAAAGAGATGTATCATACATGTATGATAGGAACAGGAGAGGTGCATGTGGATCGAGAAGAGGACCTATGAGCCATCTGTGAAAGAAAATCCTAAGGAATTGGAGAGTGAAAGAGAAAGCAAGCAACATAGGATTGGAGGGAGGGAAGGTGGCGACAGGATAAACAACAAATGGTTCCACGTGATGGGGGTGTCTTTTTGGAACTCAGTACCATCTGTGTGGGACTGTCATTGTCCTTACTTGTGGCGGCTGTGTAGTTCTTGTCTGCTCTTCGAATTTTTCTATGTTATCTTTTGGTACACTATTTTGAGTATAGGCTTTTTCTTTTTTTTAATTCTTTTCATTACACACAACTCAATGAGATTTTAATCTTTGTTCTTTGGCTAGCTGTGATCTGGTGGTTTTGATTAAAAGAAGATATTAGGGTTGTCAGGAAGATGCAAGTTAGCCCAAGCACCTACTCATTTTTCAAACCTTAATTGTTTATGACATTAATCCTTCTGCAAATCGGGACCAAAATAATCTAAAATTCAAACCTTAATTCTCCTACTTACAGTAGATGATCAAACAGAATCTAATCCAGCCCACCAAGTAAGTCTCAATAAGACAAACAAGGTATTAGTGACACCTAACAAGGACAAAACACAGTTAATCAGACTCTAATGGAGTGAGATATGTATAATTAATCGCAGGTGACGTTGCAGAAACAGCAAATGATAGTGAATGATGAGCTTATTATTATAGTTGCATGGGGGCTTGCAAAACCGCCATTTTTACTTTTAAAAAACTTTTTTTTTTCAATCATATGGGGGGTTTACCGTTTATGTATTAAAGGTTAGTGTTTCTATAATATGACGTCAAGGAATGTTGCAGCATTTAACGACAGCGATGAGGACAAATATTGCAGGTATTGGTATACTGGAAATCCTTTCAAATCTCCAGACATGAAGAACACGACAACACTCAAACCAGGAGTATACGTAATTACTTGTCATCAGAAGAAGAAGGATACACTCAAACCCTAGACCTCTCTATCGTTTAACCTGTCGTCCATCTCCATTATTCTAAATTATATAGGTTATATATAAAAATATTTTAAAAACTGAATCGAAAATTAAATGGGTCAAATAAAAAATTTACGAGTTAAAGATTTAACTGATATTAAACTGCTATAAAATTAATTTATAATTGATAAGAAGTAAAAATTATAAGAAAAAGTAAAACATAATATAAAATAAAATGAAATAAAAATGCATCAGTAATTTCTATTAATATGTATAAACAAATAATAAATTTAATAATTTAAATTAAGATTGAATCTAACATAAAATTTAAAATAATAATAATGATAAAATAATATTTTTATATTATCATTTATTTAAAGATTAATAAAAGTTGAAATATGTTTAAAGAAAGTTAATAAAAAAAATCTACCTTTATTTGAACTTTTTTTAATATCCTTTAAACATACTTCTTTATAGTTTAAATATTATATTTTAACACATTGTTAAATTATTTTAAGCAAAATTAGTTATATATATATTAATTAATAATTCAATTTAAATAATTAGTTTTTAACAATAATAATTTTAAAAATTTTAATTAAAGTATAAAGAAATAAATAAAAAACCTAAATTTTGATAAATATAATTTATTAGTGAGATTAAATAAATAAAATAGTAATTTATTTTTATAAATAATTTAAAATAACCTTTTTAATTAAAATATAAATAGATAAATACAAATATAGTTTATTAATTAAATTGTGTAAGAGAATTGAAAAGAAAAACAAATGATTGAAAAGTGAAAACTTTGGCCTAGAATACAACTTCAATTTGTAACTCTAAAAAAAAGAACAACTTCAATTAACGCATTTTATGCATTTTGAAGCAATTAATGGAAGTTGAGAGCATTCTGCACGGGCTGGTGTGCAAAACTTGCTGGTGGACTTACATTTGGACAGTCTTAAAAACTTCGATGTAAACTATTTAGCAAGTTAATAGTTTAAAATTAAATAATTTTTACAAGTTAAAATATTTATAGTTTAAATTAGGTTATTTTTATTATGTTGTTAAGAGATAATAAGAAAAAAGAATAAGGTAAAAGATACAGTTTTTTTAATTTAAAATTTGTTAAAAGAATGCTTTAATATTTAAAATTCCCAAATTTTTAATAAAAAAGTTTTCCTCTTAGGCTTCCTTCAAAATTAATGGTAATATATATAATAAATATTATAAATAAATTAATCAAATATCATTGACGTACTAATCCAATTTAATTTTTGTATTGGACTCAAAACAATTAAACTTGATTCATGTTGATAATATCTTACTCAGATTGAATTAGCCTGATTTAATTTTAAAAATTGAGTTAAATTGTTATATAAATAACTTTTAATTAGTTAACGTGTGATTTTTATATCGCATATTATTTAATTGTCTCTTTTAATTGAAATTTAAAAAACACTTTTTCTGAAAAATTAAAATTATTTTTTAAAATTTTAAAAAATTAACAAATTATTTTAAAATTTATTTAAATAAACGAATATTATTTGTTGAATTGAGTTCTATATCTGTTAATGAGCTGATATCTTTAGATTCAATCATTCAAATGACCACGGAATCACGAGACTTATAACTAGACATCGAACATGACTTTATTGTGTGCATAAATACAAAACATTACCTCTTTCCCTTGCAACGATATGAATTTACATGCTTTATATAAATAGAAAGTATCAGATTAGCATTTCAAGGCGAGGGTCAGTTTATATTCAGAACAAAGACTCCAAAACAAAAAGTATTCGGTTTGGTTTGTCTTGTACAAAACCTAGAGGTGCTAATGGCTTTTTTTTTTTCTCTGATAAATTCTTAATTTTTCTACGAACTTGACCCAGCTGTTCCAACTCTAGAGCCCACATGGTCTGGCATATGTTTTGAGCCGTTTTTGGTTCTTGATCGAATCAGGACAGAGGTCAAGTTCGGCATTGGAAGGCAGTCTTTAGAATGTTTCTTCGATTCAATGAAAAGACAGGTTAAGATAGGTTTTGTAACTTTAGCTGTTACTGTTAAAAAAAATATCCAATTTCAGTAAATAGCCTTTTTATATTATAATTACAGATTATTACTACGATAATTATAAATAATACAAAGTTATAGAAAATATAGAGACATTACTAGCTGTAGACTATAGATTCATGAAATGGATGACTAATATAATGTCATTTAAATATGAAATATTGATTGCTAATTTATAAATTATTACGTATATCTAATAATTTATCTCATGTTAAAAGTCAGTTTTGATTCGAACCCTACTGTTAGTTGTTTTGTTAGCACAAAATAATCCTACATATATTCTAGCTATTATGCTTCCTATTCTCTAGCTTGTTTACATTGACTTAGTTCAGGTTTTTTAGGTTAAGTAGTTTCTTTCACGTGTGTTACCGTTGTGTTGTAATGCCTATATAAGGCTATAAGAAAGGTTAATGAAACATTTATATGTAGAATCAATTTCTTCTTGCAAAAGCAATTGTTGCACTGTCAAATTTACCAACAACTGTGGTATTAGAGTATCTAAACTAACTAGATTTTTTTTTCATATCTTTGAAATGACAATAAATACAAGCTTTGTCAACGATTCACAATCGCAAATCCCCGTTTTCAAGGGTAATTCATACGAGTTTTGGATCATCCAAATGAGGACGCTCTTCAAATCTCAAAACCTCTAGGAATTTATGAAAACTAGTTCTGCTGAGACCAGTGATGATGAAACTCGCAACCGAGAAAATTACAAGTGTGATGCAGAAGCCCTTTTTTACATTAAGTAGGTAGTTGATGAATCCATATTTTCAAGAATTGTTGCAGCATTGTCGGCTAAGCAAACATGAACCATTCTCAATACTAAATTTCAAGGATCTTCTAAGGTAATCACTATTAAGTTGCAATCTCTTTAGACGTCAATGTTAAACCTCTATCGTGAAGAATATGAATCTGTCCAAGAGCATTTGGCTAAGGTATCTTCTATTATCAGCCAAATGTGTTCATATGGTAATAAATTAATGGATGAAGTAGTAGTTGCCAAGGTGTTAAGAAGTTTGTCGCCTAATTTTGACCATATAGTGACAATTATCGAAGAATCCAATAAAGACTTGTCTACATTTTCATTTGATGAACTAATGGATCCTTGCAAACATATGTAGTCAATATTAATAGGTTAACTACACAAGAAGAAGAGATGGCATTCCAAACACGGGGAAGCCAGAATATTCGTATCAACGTTTAAGAGGACAAGGAAGAGGAGGTTTCTAAAGCAGAGGTCGAGGCCGGAATAGCACTCTTCATTGCTAAAATTGCAACAAGTATGGGCATTTTGACAAGTTTTGTTGGTCAAAACCTAAAGAGGTTAAATACGCTAAAGAAGATGAGAAGGAAGGCAACTACTTGTCAATGACTCAAGTAGATTTAAAAGAAAGGACCAAAGAAGTTTAGCACATAGACAACTATTTCTCCCATTACATAACTAGAGTTGCTCTTATTACATGATTGGAGACAAAATGAAGTTTGAAAAACCTAACGAGTCAGTCAAATCCCAAGTTCATCTTGGTGATGATAAGCAGCTACAGATTGAAGGGCAAGGCACAACAACTATCACCATAGGTAATCAGAAAAAAAAAAAAAGAAAAACTCATTCGAGTTGCCCATTTTTCTCCATGCTTGGCTCATAATCTTCTAAGTGTGGGTCAACTAATTGAATTTAGTTATTTAGTGTTGAATCATATGTGATGTACTTGCATATGCTCACATGTCATCAAATAGGATGCTTCCCCATGTTTTTTATGGTGATATAGAGGTAGCAATGATAACAAAATGTTGGAGCAAAGTGAACTTGGGTACTTGAGATATGACATTTGCATATCAAAGGTCTATAATTGTTGCAAAACAAATAAATGGTAAATCATTTGCTAAATATTGAACCACTGAAACATATGTACGAAGGATGTGCACTTGGAAAGCAAACCAAAAACTCTTTTCCAGTTGGGAAGTCAATGCGAGTTACTGAGGTGCTAGAGCTAGTTCACACGAACTTATGCAAACCAAGGAGAGTTGAATTATTATCAGGAAGAAAATACATTCTGCAATTCACTGATGATTATAGCTAGATGAGCTAAATATATTTTCTAAGACTCAAGTTAGAAACTTTTGAGAGCTTCAAGAAGTTTAAAGCAATGGTGGAAAAATAGAGTGGAAAGGATCAAAAGGTGTTGTGGACAGACAAAGGAGGTGAGTTCATCTAAAAAGAATTCACTATTTTTTTTGGGATGAACAAGGCACTAAGAGAGAGCTTGCAGCTCCATACACACTGGAACAAAACAATGTGGCTAAATAAAGAATCGGACGGTAGTCAAAATGGAGAGATCGATGTTGAAAGCTAAGGGTCTGTTAGATAATTTTTAGGCGGAATGTGTTGTTACAACAATTTATCTTCTCAACATTTCACCTACAAAAGTTGTCTGGGATCAGATGCCATACGAAGTTTAGATTGGGAGTAAGCCTTCGGTGACTTATTTGCATGTGTTTGGTTGCATATTTTTTGCTTTACATATTGCTCAAAGACACAAACTAGAAGAAAGCTCGCATAAGTATATCTTTATTGATTATTGTGTTCAATCTAAAGCATATAGGCTCTATGACCTTTAAGCCAGACATTTACAGTGAGCAGAAATGTTGTATTCGATGAACCAACCTACTGGATTTAGGAGCAAAAGGCCAAGAAACAAACAACTCAAGTTGAAATGGAAGAAGAAGGAAGTGCAAATAAGAAGGCAATCCCTACTACTTTAATGAGTTCACATAACTCGACACCAGTAAAAACAAGTCCATCATCAAGCTCACTTAAAGAGTCTCCTCCCAATGAATCAATTCCAATGGAGTCAGCTCAACTATGCAGAAGTGAGCGTGGCAGAATTCATCTGCGATTATTCGAAATTGAAGGAAAGACTGTATTGCAATTGGTTGTATTTGATAGGGATCCAATCACAATGGAAAAGCTATGGAAAAGCTGGAATGGAGAGATGTGATGAAAGATGAACTGTTGTCCATACAACAAAATCGCACCTGGGAGCTTGTAGATTCACCTGAAAGTAAAAATATGATTAGCTTGAAATGGATATTCAAAACAAAATTTATAATAGATGGCAATTTTCAAAAGCACAAGGCCAGATTGGTGGTATGAGGCTTTATGCAACAATAAGGAGTGGATTTTGAGAAAACTTTCGCCTCTGTGGCACGCTTTAAGACAGTCAGACTTATACTTGTACTCGCAACACAAAAACAATGGAAGGTATTTTAATTTGATATTAAATCCGACTTTTTAAATGGAGGAAGAAGTATATGTAACTCAGCCACCAAGATTTGAAACTCTGAAGGAAGAGCACAAAGTCTTCCAGTTGAAAAAAGCTCTATAGGGGCTTAAGCAGGCACCTGAAGCTTGGTACAGTAAGATTGACAAACTTTTCCATGAAAATGGGTTTGAAAAAAGCAAGCATGAACCACGTTACAATTGAAGAGACAAGGTATTAATGATCTTATGATTTTTGGTATCTACGTTGATGACATGATATATACAAGCTCATCAATGCATTTGATATTTGAGTTTTGACTATCCATAAAGAGCATGTTCAAAATGACAGATATGGGTGAGTTGCATTATTTCTTGGGGCCGGAAATTGTACAAACAACTGCTAGAATTTTCATGCCCTAAAAGAAATACGTAGAAGACACTGTAAAGAAGTTCAACATAATGAGAAGCAAAATGGTTGCAAGTCCCATGAATATTAATGAAAGGTTAAGCGAGATGACAAATACAATGTTTTACAAGAGTTTGGTTGGACGACTAATTTATGTTACAAGTTCTCTCCCTAATATTGCTTTCTTAGTTAGAGTAATATCTCGATTTATGTGTGAGCCAACCAAACATCACTACAGAGCAACCAAAAGGATACTTTGGTATGTAGCAGGAACAACTGAGTATGGAATATGGTTTTAAAAGGCAGATGAGTTCAATCTTAAGGGATTCAGCAACAATGATTGGACGGGTTCTGTTGAAGATAGACGAAGGACATCAGGAAGTTGTTTTATTCTTGAAGCAACTGTTGTATCTTAGAGCTCGAAGAAGCAAGCTACAATAGCTCTTTCATCTAGAAAGGTAGAGTATGTAGCTGCAATAGTCGCAATTTGTCAAATAGTCTGGTTACGAAGAGTTTTATATGATCTAGGTGAAGATCAAAAGGAAGCTACATAAATAATGTTTGACAATAAGTCTACAGTCATGCTCACCAAGAATCCGTGCATCTTAGTAAAACAAAACACATAGAGATCAAGCATCATTTTATAAAGGGAGTTAATAGCTAAAGGAGAAGTCAAGTTGGAAAGTTGCAAAACCGATGAACAAGTGGTAGATTTGATGACTAAAAGCTTGGTGCACAAGAAATATAAAGAATTCTATTTTCAGTTGGGAGTCAACAAGTTCGAATAAAGGGGGAGTGTTAGAAGTTACTTTTGATTCAATATCTACTATTAGTGGTTTGCTAGCACAAAAAAATCCTACAGATATTCTAATGGTTATGCTTTCTATTCTCTAGCTTGTTTATGTTGAATCAGTTTAGATATTTTAGGCTAAGTTTTCTTTCAAGTGTGTTATTGTTGTATTGTAATGCCTATAAGGTTGCAAGAAAAGTTAATGAAACATTTATCTGCATAATCAGTTTCTTCTTGCAAAATCGATTGTTACACTATCAAATTTCCAACGTCTCATACTCATAAAAAAAATTAGCAATTAAAGGTTTTTACAAAATAAATTTAAGTCAGGACCGCCATTGAAAACTAATTATAATGTTATCATATTACTTGCTAAGATTTAATGCCTATTTGGATGAGCTTATATCAGTAGAGTTTTTATCAGTAGAGCTTTTGTCAATAGAGCTTTTCGGAGAAGAGCTTTTCTAAAAAACCAGTTGACTGTTTGGCTATCAATTAAAAAATAGCTTTTTAAAAAGAGCTTCATACAGTAGACTGTTTGGAAACATAAAAATAAAAAGCACTTTTATTAATTTTAACTATATTTTATTTTATAATAAAATTGTTTATGCTAAATAATATTTAAAGTATACTAAACAATATGCAAAGTACAATATATTATATTTATGGTTACCTATTTTTTAGATAACCATCTTGTAGAAAATTTTAGATAATCATCTTTTAGGAAATAATTAAAAGAGATGTCTCATTTTCTTATAGGAAATAAAATTAATATGAAAAATAAATATTAAAACATGTAAAAAAGTTAAATAATATTATAATCCCAAAATAAATATTCAAGCTAAGTAAATAGTTAAATACATAATAAAATATGCATTTTATCATAATACAAAAAGATTTATAATATGTTCCCTCGTATCATTCATCTCGTTATTTTGCGGCTAGTCTAAATGATTTTCTTCAACGTCTTCATTTTCATTGATTTCTTCATTTGTAGGAAGTAATTCATCATCTTTATCATAGGGAAAAAAAACTCTTCATCCTTTTGAGCATTTAACCTTATAAAATTATGAATGACCATTGAAACAATTACAATTTTAATTTACTTTGGAAAAGAAAAACTAAACATTTGACGTAAAATTTTCTACCTATTTTTTCAAACGCCAAATGTTCTTTTAGAACTATATTGTTTACATGGGAAGTTCATTAAAGGATAGAGGAGAAGCCACTGAAGTTTCAGAATCATTTGCAGTTATTGTCGTCCATCATACCCAGGTAATTATTAATTGTCATCTCCAATGTTTCTTTTATCATTCTTGTATTAATATGTAGTTCTTTTTTCTAGACATCCATGAAGGTAAAAGAATAACTTTAGTCCATCATTTCAGACATGCTTTCAGATGTTTCTCTGCCATACTTACACAGAAAGAAGCATCTCTATTATCTAGTAATCATTCTTCATTTATTTCGTATCCAATCACATGCATCTTGATCACATTTTTAACATGTTCTCAGCTGCTTTTAGTTTTGCAACTGGGATAAGTATTGTTGTTGGAAATTTCAGTTAAAGAAGACTTTGTTCAGCAATTCTTTTGTTGGAAAATGATGTTTCCTATGAAACATCACTCCTATTATGGTAAATTACCTTAGTAGAGGATATCAGTGTTTAGATATAGCTATTTAAACCTTGTCCTGCAATGTACAGACCCTAGAAATTCTGTCAAAAACTCTGTTTCTGGCAAAGGATGCTCATGTTTAGATACCGGTATAGAGCTTGGGATAGCACCATGTAGTGTTTTCACTTTGACTTGTTGCACTGCTGTAGTTGGAACATGCCCATTGCTGGTTCCAGACATTTATGTATCTCATTTCTCTCATATGTGACAACTGTGAGTTCTGCTTCTTGCTTAAAACTCCTTGTAATTCCCATGGGTCCCAAGCTCGGATTATGGACGAAAGGACATATTGACTAAGAAAAAGGCAGTCTCTAGCTTCAATGTGATTGTGCAGATTGAAAATGAGACCAATATTCCCTCACCAGTTGTCCAAACAGTGAACCTTCTGTCCTCATCAATTTGGTTGGCTCATCGTACTCCACTACAAGTCCTGAAGTTCAACAGAGACCAAGTGATACGTCGAGAAAATTTTACCCTTTAATGTATATGCATTTTGTTCAAATGTTTCATTCCCAATTTCCAGATGAACAAAGAAAGAAATGCCATTTAAATGTAGCTACATATTTTCTTGTTCTATCAAGATGTTTTTGAAATTCCCAGAAAAAGTTAGCCAAATCATATGCTGAGATGTGCATTAGTCAGACGAGTTGAGGAATGAGAAGAATGTGACTTACCATCTCTCATAGCAAGAACCTTGGTGCAGTCCATAACTGTTGGGATCCTGTGAGCCACCGTGATCACTGTGCTATCGGCAAATTCAGTTCTGATAGTTTTCTGCAAAATTAAATCAGTTGCATTGTCTATAGATGCAGTTGCCTCATCAAGCACCAATATCCGACTTTTCCGCAGAAGTGTACGTCCCAAGCAAAATAGTTGCCTCTGCCCCATGCTCCAGTTCGATCCATCTTCCATGACTACATGGAAAATACTTTGATTATATTAATACAGAAAGTAAACTAGCCTCACCTGAAGAGCTGAAGTGCTAAAAACTTACCTAAGGAGTCTAGACCTTTCTCTTTCTCTTGGACGGTCTCACGAAGCTGGCACTTCCTGAGGACCTATATCATTTACAAGCAAAACTCTCTATTGAAAAGCATCGGCAGAACTTAACTCGTGTTTTTTACAATTCGAAATGAGATTGGAGACTAACCTCCCATATCTCCCCATCAGTATGTTGAGATAAAGGATCCAAGTTATATCTCACAGTTCCCTTGAAAAGTGTAGGGTCTTGAGGTATGATCCCAAGTCGTGACCTCAGATCATGTAGCCCAATTTCTGAGATATCAATGTCATCCACAACAATCTTCCCTGCTGCTGGCTCCACCAGACGAAACAGAGCACTAATAAAAGTAGTCTTTCCACTGCCAGTTCGGCCCACAATGCCAACCTTGTCTCCCCCTTCAATTGTGCAAGTAACTCCTCGTAGTACTAGTGGTGTCTCAGGCCTATATTTGACCTGTTTAAAGCACACGTCTTTCAGTAGACAAATATTTCTAAATTGTGAGCTAACGTATCAATCAGGAAGTCATACCAACCTGCAAGTCACAGATGTCCACTTTACCTACTGCCGGCCAACTGGGAGGTGGATGATTACCTTCGATGACTTCGGGGGCTTCACTTGGTATATGCATGTATTGATTGAGCCTTTCAACAGAAACAATGTAATTTTCTAAGCTACACTGGTTTTGAATAGCCAAAACCAGGGACACGTTCATTGATAAGCCATAGGATAGTGCCATTCCAATAAAACCTGTAGTGATTGCAAGTTATTATATTATGAGATGTTTATATCAATTCATTTGTTAAAGCATTTCAGGACTGAAATGAAGATTGTTAAGACTGTACCATACTTACCAGGGCTGAAGGTTCCATGAGGAAGTAACGCCATGCACAATGCTGCAGATGCTAGAACAGCAGCACTGATCAATTCTAGCCGTTGAACCAACCACTCCCTAGCTGCAAAGTTGTGGAAGGAAGGACTAGCATTAGTGTCAATGAGTTCAAGACACTTTCTGAAAAAGCGCTCTTCCTCCTCAAAAGCTCTAATTGTCATGGAACCAGCAACAGATTCAGCTAAATGACTTGCCACCAAAGACTTGGTTGTGCCATTGATCCGCATCAACTCTTTTGCAGAGGCATAGTAATACCTCTATAGGTACGGAAAACCAAACTCTCAAGTTTTCAGTCTAAGATAAATTTGAATGCTCACAACAATTAAAGATATCTTAATGAGTACCTGCAAATGAATTGCCAGATAGACCATAAATATGGAAACAAACAGAACTTGCCAGGCAACAACAGTCAGAACTCCAAGATTAACGTAAGTATTTAGAGTTGCCCCCGCGGTATAGATCATTGACATTGGAACATCAAGATCAACAATACTCAGATCAGACGAGACCTATAGCGGTGCAAGAAACACGGCATTGGTAGATATTAGTTGTACATCACCACTTTAAAAGATCAACATTTTCTGGGATGAAATTTACCCTACTAAGTATTCTTCCAAGAGGAGTGGAGTCGTAGAAAGTCATGGGAGCACGAAAAAGAGAATGAAGTAGCTCAGAGAACATTGACTGTGCTGCTTGAAGCCCCAAAATGACTGCAAAGACAGATCTAAAGACCAAAACCATTGTTGAGGCGAATCCTATCATCAAGTATACCAGAACCAACCTCAATTTACTAACATGTTGGTTATCAACATTAATTGCCATCCAGGAGTTTTGCGATATTTGACCAAGAACGAAAGTTAAGTGAGCAAGTACACCCAAGGAGAAGTACAAGTAGCCTTTGTTCTGACTGAGATACTGAATGTAGGTCTTAAATCCTGTATCCCCTACTTCTCTCTCTTCCTTCTTGATTAATTGATCACCTTTGGATCCTTCAGGTTGCTCCTCCAGAAAGCTCTTCTTAATCTCCCCAGTACATGACCTCCCCTGTGGAGCAGCAACATCAGTTTGCTTGTCAGAACCTGCTGTTTCTTTATGTGCATTGACAAGTTCTTGAAACTCCTGACTTGAAGCTAGTAGCTCATGATAAGGAGCTTGCCTTAGTATTTCTCCATCTGACATCAACTGTTAACAAAATCAACTTGTATATTAAGGATAATACTTAATCAGTAAAAAAGTCATTGACCATAAATTACAAATAAGTAGCTAAATTGAGTTGAGTGTTACGACTGGACCAACCAAAACAGAATCAAAAGCTGGAAGGAAATCAACTTGATGTGTCACGAGCAAGACTGCTTTCCTGGAGAGTGCTCCTATGACATATTCCTGCCAAAATTTTATTCACCATGTAATGAGCTCAGAAAGTAATTAAATTTCTGAGCTCTACAGATAAAAACTGCTTTTAGGAATGTGTGATTACATTAAATAAGGTGGTAGCTGTTTCTGCATCAACAGCACTAAATGGATCATCCAACAGATATATATCAGCATCCTGATACAGAGCACGAGCAAGTTGAACTCTCTGCTTTTGACCTCCACTTAGATTGATTCCTCGTTCACCTATTTCAGTCATATCTCTATGAGGAAGAAGTTCAAGGTCCTTCACCAGTGAGCATCTCTGAAGTGTATCTTGATATCGTTGCTTATCCATTGGTGCACCGAATAGTATATTGTCCTGTATTGTTCCGTTCTGAATCCAAGCTGTTTGAGAAACATAAGCTATCTTTCCACTGACCTGAACCTGTATGTCCAGACAATCAAAAGACATGGATAATTTGTCAGTAATAAACAATTATCCGATCCTGCAAATTCAGAACTTCCATACATTCTTTCCCATACTTGTGTGAAGCGATTGTTGAGAAACATTTTGATGTGCTTAAAATGGGGTGGAAGAGAATATGTCTATGAACTTACAGTTCCCTGTGTATTTGGAACTTCTCCAAGAATTGCTGCTAAAAGTGTTGATTTTCCTGTGCCAACTTCTCCACATACAGCCAACTTTTGACCACATCTGCTCTCCAAATTCACATTCCTGAGTGTGGGGTTTGCTGACTTCTCATCCCATGAAAACTTAGCTGACTTAATAAGAATTGCAGGACTGATGCTTCCCTGATTCTGCTTTTGTCTGATACTAGAACTCTGCAATTCAGGTGCCTCAAGAAATTTCGCAATACGAGTAAAGGCTACTTTTGCTTGAATCACTGCTTCAATAACATTAGGCATAAGTCTAATTGGATCTTGTACAATGCGCAGAGTAGCCACAAAAGTGAATACATTATTCGCTCGTAGAGGAACTTTGAGGAAGTAACAAGCTGCAAAAGTTGCAGCAGAGACATAAAATGGAGAAGACCAGAAGAGAAAGTTATTGCAGGCTTTACGTGATTGAACTGCAGATAACCATTTGTACTCCGTCTTCCTTAACTTTTCTATAACATTCCTGAAATGGGTTTCCCAAGCATACAGTTTCAACACCTTCATATTAACTAAGGCCTCAGTGCTAGCCTTCAATCTCTCATCCTGTCCTGCCATTAGTCCAGTCTGAGATTTATGCTGTGAATTCGCAAGTGGTATGTTCAGGAACACAGTGATCAATACAACAGCTAAAGCTGCCAAGGTTGCTAGCCTCACTGCATGGAAAAGAATGAACAAAGACAGGCATAACTGGAGGCACGTGGTCCAGGTCTGATGAATCCAGTAGGGAAATTCTCCAATTCTGTAGGCATCTACAGTGATGTGGTTCATTATTTGACCACTTGAGTACATCGACCTACCTGCATTAGACAATCTCAGTTGCTTCTTATATATTGTGGCTGAGAGGGTAGACCTCACTTTCAAACCAATAAGTCTGGACCTAAAGTACCATTGTCTCTGTGCAATGGACTCCAAACCCTTTGAAAAGAAAAGTGATATTGCCAATATATAGCCTTCATCCTTGAAACCTGACTTTCCTTCTGCAGCCAAAACGAAGGCATTTAGAATCAAAGGACCAGCTGATAGAGTGGTAATCTTGAGAAAAGCAAATAACCCTGAAATGAGGATCTCCTTCCAATGACATAATATGATTGCCCATAAAATCGACGGTCGAGCTGATGACTCGGTTTGTTTTTGTTTATTCATTTGCTCCAGGAACTGCAAATAACAGCTCTCTGCTCGTTCTGCAGGACTCAAACTTGGTATATCCTGATCCTGAAGAGTTTTCCACCTGCCTTTTCTCATCAAAGGATTCAACCACCAGAATGACATTTTGTGAATCAATCCTGCTTTAGCAAAAGGAGTAACTTCAGCAGGTTCAGGTTTGTCAGAAACTTCATCAGAATCGGTAGCTAAAGAAGCATTACTGCAATTTTTTATTTCTTCACGTTGGTATGCCTTGTATGTACATAACAACAACAATATTGCTCCTGGAAATGTTAAAGCGTCTAAAACTATCTTAGGTGACACTCCCTGAAGTATAACAGCAGCAGATATGGTAAATGCACTCATAATTCCTGCTAGAAAGAACGCAAGAATGGCTAAAAGGCGCAACGGCATTCTTGCGAGACGATTCCCTTGGATGCTTACTATCCAAGAAACCAACAACCATGTACATCCCTGAAACGTCAATAGTAGCCACTTTCTCAGAGGAAGTGCCGTGTGGGTTTTCCGCAAATTCTCTTCCAAATTCCATATGCCCCAACCAAAATAGACCATTCCAAGACAGCTATTGAAGATGGCAGAAAGAATTGGTAACTTCGAAAAAACTCGACTTCTAGATAGATTTGTAACCGTTCTTGATGATGGTTTCTGTGTCACACAGAACAGGAGCAAGACCAGAAGCAAAATGTCAATGCCAATGATAGAGGCCTGATTGGTACAAGAATTTGGTTGACGAAATGACATAAAACTAAATCCTGAGGCCTTTTTCCCAGTGTTTGAACTGATAAATTCCCCACAAAACAAGCTCCATAAACCCCCCATTCTTCTTTTTCTATGTTTTCTCTTCAGCTCCTGCAGAAAGGAAAGTTTTGGTCAGAGTGTTAAAATTCATGCACAAATCTCATAGGCATTAAACACACTGTTACTTCTGATCAATGATTCATGAGTTCAGTTGTCATCTCAGAGAAAAGGAAAGACGAGCAAGGAGTCAGAAACACGACCTTCACAATCTTAAATGTGATTATTCAGAAGACAAGAAAGACCAAGTTCTCGATCTCACAATTGCAGTACATCAAATCATTTGTAAAACAAACAACCTGAAGAATATATGAGAAACATGAAACAAAAATGAGAATTTCCTGACCTTGAACATGGAAAAAAAAAGGCAGGTTCTTTTCTTCATATGAACACACAGGAAGCACATGATTGAAAGATACTAGTATTCCAAAGAGTGAGTGAAGTTGAGAATAATTTAAAGTCAGTCAACGTATACCGAGAAACATTATCACTTACACGCTATTCAGGAGGATACAGGAATAGAATATTAACTACACGTGACTATACGGGAATCCTGTTAGAATCCTGAGGTCGAGGAAGACAAGAATAGTTGTTAATATTTAATTAAAAAGTCAAAAATAAAAATCAACGAAGAGAAGGAATGAGTATAAACAACTCAGTAATCTGTTTTTTACACCTCTATAGCTTCCAAAAACATGCAACTGAATCAGAAACAAAAAGTTGGTATTCATAACCTGATGTTGGATAATGACAAAAACAGTATGTGTTTTCGTGTACTCATCAGAAACCAGTATTGCAGGTGAAGATATAAATATCTAAAAGACTGATAAATAGACAACCTGAAATGGATTTTGGAGATGGCGAACACGTTAATTGACCAAATCCTTATCTGTCATATATTCTGCACCGGCCATTATATTAACAAATTTAATACAGAGGCTTATCTGTCACGTCTAAACTGAAGAATTTATGAACAAAAAAAGTATTTCTCAAAATCTCGACCTCAATCAACAGGACAACTAAAAAATGTAAGAATCAAGAACCTGATACGTCAACAGAAAAACAGAAAGACTCAAGTCAATTAATTAAAAAATTGATCTGCTTTCCATTTGGCTTTAACTCATTATGTGCCTCCTGGAATTTTAAGATTGCAGTTCATGATAGAGCACTCCACAGAAGTCAAATTTAAACCATTAATGTTGTTACTCATGATTCACTTGTCATTACAGTTCGTAGTCGTTATCATTCGGATACGTATTATTATATAAATCGACCGAAAATACTGTTGTCACTGGACTTCGTGCAATGTGTAGATAACGTCATGCCTGAAATGTTGCCCTTTCTGCAACTTGTTGATTTGAGTGCATGTATCCATTGTCTTTACTGATTCAGAAACAGTAATGCTATCCTTGTCAGATTGCCACTTTAAGAATCATATTGTTGAAAAAGATTACACTTTCGTTAAAAATTGCACAGAAAACGACTGTTCCCATAAAATAATCTCGAATTTCCCACACTATTATCTTGGGATTGAGTGAAGTGATAAGAGTACTAGAGAGATAGAGCCAGATGTGTCAGAACCTAGTGAGACTCATTGGGTTGGTAAAGTAGGGGAATTTAAGAAGACTCTTCAATAAATATCAGTAATTTTCAGTCAGTAATAGATCAGAAGCTAAACAAAGCAACGTAATCCATTGAAAGCTCAGTGCAAATATTAAAAGTTTTCAGTTTTTTTTTTCATAATCAAGCAATTAAATGACAGTTCATTTGCAAACCTTGTTTTTATCGAGCGTCAGTCAGCTTCTGAATCTGCAGAAACCTTCCATGGATGAACTCGAAATTTTCTTTCCGGAAATCACATTTACCAAAATGGATTCTTTCTTAAACCTCCATGGAAGCTGCACCATTTTCTGATGTGCCCCTGCGTGCGGATTTGGTAATCCGTTGGCATAAAACTTGTGACTAATTCCGTCCGAGCCCCAGAATTCAATATTTAAGGGGCATATCTCCTAATGGCGCCAGCGGTTTCGTGTTTCTCTTCTCTTTCTCTCCAAGCTGCTTAGCTTTGGAGTTGTGGCCGGTTTAACCACGATTAGGTTACTTTTTCAGTCTTGCTTGCCCTCTTAAAGATCTTTGTTTGGTATCGTATCTGATAGGGATTTTGATTTTCCAAATAGAGATACCGTGTCAGTTAAAATCATAATCCCCTGAAAAACAGTGATCTCTTTTTCCTTCTTTTGAAAGGTCACTGATGAAGATAATCAGTAAGTAATGTTCTGGAGAGTAACATCAACCAACCGTACTGGGACCTTATTAATTGGAAAATGACTTCACCTCGCTGAATCCAGTGAAAAAAGGATCCTAGTATTGTTGTTTATGAGGACCTTTTTGAATTACCGGTCAAAAATCATCGCTAATAAACAAAATTGAGGTCTTGTGGTCATACTTTGAGTACCAGTTTCAAGTGGACAACTCGTTGCCAAGGGCTTAGGTTCATCGACAGTGTGAATGCGTTTTCATGGTGCAGAAAGTTTAGCTTGGAAGAAGACCCTGGAAACTTTTGGACAAAAAGTCACCGTCATAAGTTTATGACTACTGTGGTTTATGACTTTAGCTCCTCTGAAGCAGTTTTGGTTTGGAAGTTCATGTCTTTCTTTTGGATCGTATCACTGTTCACTTCTGCAGGTGGGTTCAATATGGCGATTATTCCTTTACCAGTTGCCTGAATAGTGAATCTTCTGTCTTCATCAACTTTATTGAAGAAGATGACTACATATCCTAAGCAGAACTTGTTAATGATTCTCTAGAATTCTTATATATGCTTAATGCTTGAGTTAGCGGAACAGAATCAATGTGATTCTGCAGAGTGAAAAAGGAATCGATGTGATTCTGCAGAATGAAAATGGGACCAGAAATGAAACAGATGATGGGTAGGTTGACAATGATCATATAAGAATGTATTATTTAGACAAGTTGAAGAGTGGAGAGTAGGAGTCCAATCATCTCGGCAAGAACGATGATTGTGAAAGATACTTAGTTGTCTTTTCAGTTAATTATTCAGTTAATTGTAGTTAACAGTTGTATAGTTAACGGTTGTATAATTGTAGTTAACAGTTGTATAGTTAACGGTTGTCTAATAATCTGTATAAATACAGTTTAAGTAGTCTTGTAGTCTTGTATATATATATTGCCAATACAACAGAGACTTTACTTCTTATGTTTCGTATAGTTCTTAAATTGTACATGGTATCAGAGCTACAATAGGGTTTTCGATTCCGAAGGTGCAAAAAGGGGATTTCGTGATTCCGAGCGGCAGACGGTGGCGATTTCTTACCTCTGACGCAAGGAAGGCGACGATTTCTTGTTTTTCTAGAAGCCAAAGGCAATTTTGAAGTCTTTTAGTTCATCCATGGTTGATCGTACCGAAACTCGTTCTCGGCATGGTGTGTGTGTAGAGGACGATCCGTATTTGTTACAACCATCTGATCATCCGGGAATGGCGTTGGTGCTTACGCCATTGACTAGGTCGAACTATTTCAGCTGGAGTACAGTCGTTAAAACTGCTATTGAAGCGAAGGATAAGCTTTGCTTTATCGATAGTACCCTAGAACCACCTACAGATCCGGCTCGGTACAGGAGGTGGAAGAAAGTGGACTCGATGCTTAAGTCTTGGCTTTGTAATTCAATTTCTAAGGATTTGGGTGACGGCTTTGTCTATTCACCTAGCGCTAAGCATCTGTGGGAGGTGTTGGAAAAAAGATTTGGGTTAGTAATACTCCACAAATGTACCAAGTTCAGCGAGAGATGTTGTCTACTAAATAAGGTAATCATTCGGTAACTCAATACTTTAGTAAACTCAATCAGTGCTGGGATGAGTTTGATAGGCTTATGCCTTTACCTGGATGTGATTGTACTGGCTGTTCTTGTTGTGCGAGAATGACTGAGAAGCTTAAGGAGAGGGCGGATGCATCCAAGTTGCTCCAATTTCTAATGGGCTTGAACAGGTCTTTTGATAATGTTCGAAGCCAAATTTTGAATATGGATCCAGCACTAGATATTGATCGTGCCTATAGTATGGTTTTGAGGGTGGAAAGTCAGCGAGCCGTGATCATGAATTTTTCTACTGAAAATCCGGATATCACTTTACTTGATAAAGCTTCTGGATCCAACAGGGGGGATGATAAAGCTAGTCATAGGAAGAAGGACTCTGGAAAGAAATCTGATAAGTCTGATAAGCAGTGTGATCATTGCCACAATATGGGACACACCAGGGAGACTTGTTTTAAGCTTCATGGGTATCCTGAATGGTATGACGAATTGAAGAAGAACAAAGGTTCTGGTTTTAAAAAAAGCCAATGCTAACATGGCTACTGAAATGGCTGAGACACCCTTTGATGCATCACCTCCCTCTGAAAGTAAAGATCTTGGTCAGTTGATGATGCAAATGCAGATTATGCAGCAGGAGTTGGCTAAACTTGTCAGTGGAAAGTTGCCATCGACTGGAGGTGCAGGAAAGGAGTTCTCAAATTTCATTTTTGCAGGTAATGCTGGTTATACGAATACAACACTACATGCATTGAGCATTTCTGGCAGCAACATTTGGATCATTGATACAGGGGCGTCTAATCACATGTGTTGTGATAATGAGATCATGAAACACCGTAGACCACTCAAACATAGTATGCCAGTGCAGTTGCCTGATTCTAGCACTTAGATAGCTACCCATTCTAGTCAAGTTGAATTACATCCCAACCTTATTCTCAACCATGTCTTATACCTTCCTACTTTTAAGTTCAATTTACTATCAGTGCAGAAACTTGCTGATAGTGCTGATACTTATTTCACTTTCTTTCCTTCCCATTGTCTCATATAGGACCTGAAGAGTAATAAACTCATTGCTGTGGGAGCTCTAGTGGGAACATTGTATTTTCTCACATCTAAATCTTTTGATTTTACTGTAATCCGTAGCTATCTGAATCTTTGTGAACATCATAAACCCATAAGTAGAGTTGATAGTACACTGTTGTCTAGCCTTGTCTTCTCTAATTCTTGTACTACTTCTACTCCAATAAATAACAATGCTGCACTTTGGCATTCACGACTTGGGCATGCTTCTTTAAAGGTGTTACAACATATAAGTTGTATTGATATTAAAGATTTGAAGGATCCATGTAATGTTTGTCATTTGGCCAAACAACATCGTCTACCCTTCTCAGTAGCTGAGGGAAGCGCCACTCATGTACTGAAGCTTCTACATGTTGATCTCTGGGGTCCATATAAACAGGCAAGTTTTCTTCTTGTCATTATGTTCTGACTATTGTTGATGACTTTAGCAGGGCAACTTGGACTGTTTTGTTGAAGTATAAGTCTCAAGTACCTGATGCCCTGCTCGACTTTATTACTATGGTTGAGAATCAGTTTGATCATAAGGTAAAGAAGGTGCGGTCTGATAATGGCACAAAATTTGTTAATCATCATTGCCAAACTTTCTTTGCTGCCAAAGGAATTCTTCATCAGAGAACTTGCTCTTATACTCCTTAACAGAATGGGGTGGTGGAGAGAAAGCACAAGCATCTGCTGCAGGTTACTAGAGCAATCATGTTTCAAGCACACATGCCTAAATGTTTTTGGGGGGAAGCAATCTTGACTGCTGCTTACATCATTAATCGCTTACCCTCTTCTGTTCTTGGTTGGAAGACTCCTTTTGAGATATTGTTTCACAGATTACCGGATAATGGGAGGTTGAAGACCTTTGGTTGTCTATGTTATGCTACGGACACTACTCCTAGGAAGGGAAAATTTGAGCCTCGAGCCCAAAGATGCATTATGGTGGGTTATGCTTCTGGTCAGAAAGCCTATCGAGTTTATGATTTGGATGCTCATATGATGTTTAGTTCACGGGATGTGATATTCTATGAGAAGATATTTCCTTTTGCTGATTCTGACAAGCATAACAATCCTCTTTCTACTGTTTCAGATCTGGATATGTGTTTACCAGATCCTTCTTCTGTTGTGTTAGAGGTACCTTCCCCTGCTGATTCTGTTGATCATGTTGCAGTTGATGATATTTGCACTGATCCTGCTATGTCACCTGATCTGTATGGCGTGGTTGGAGACATGGAAGATGATGTGCCTCTATCTACCGATGTAGTCGGTGGGCATGGAGTGGTTGGAGAAATGGCAGAAGATGAGCATACTGATTTCATGACTGCTCAACAAATCCGCATGAGTGCAAGGCAGAGGCGATCACCAATTTGGATGAAGGATTATGTTAGTTGTGGCATTTCTGAGGATGGTTTTGCAATTGCTCCAAGTTATGCAGCTTTTATGGCCAATGTTAGTAAGAGTGTGGAACCACAGTCTTACAGCCAGGCAGTCCAACACACAGAGTGGGTGGATGCTATGAATAATTAATTGTTAGCTCTTGAGCAAAGCCAGACTTGGGATATCACTCCACTTCCGCCTGGCAAGAAAGCTATTGGCTCCAAGTGGGTGTACAAGGTTAAATATAATTCTGATGGGACTATGGAACGTTATAAAGCTCGATTGGTGGCAAAGGGGTATAATCAGACTGCTAGAGTTGATTTCTTTGGTAGCTTTTTCCCAGTTGCTAAACTAGTCACGGTGAGAACATTTCTGGCCCTAGCTACCAAACAAAACTGGTTTGTACATCAATTGGATATTAATAATGCATTTTTGCATGGTTATCTCAAAGAAGAGGTTTATTTGATTCCCCCCGAAGGTTATACCAAGGATGGCCAAGGAGACGTTTGTAGATTGAAGAAGTCTTTATATGGCTTGAAGCAAGCTTCTCGAGAATGGAACTCAGAATTTACTGCCCAGGTTTTGCAATTTGGTTTCTCTTAATCTATTAATGATCATTGCTTGTTTACTAAAGTCACTAAAGGTGGTTTTATGGCTCTCTTGGTTTATGTTGATGATGTGTTAATTGGTGGTAATTGTGAGGAAGATATAATTGTTGTTAAGCGATTTTTACACTCCCTCTTTACCATTAAAGATCTGGGAAGTGCTAAGTATTTTTTAGGCATTGAAATTGCTAGAACTCCTAAAGGTACTTTCATTTCTCAAAGGAAATACTTGTTGGATATTTTAGATGATTGTGGACTTGTTAATTCTATTGCTGCTCCTACTCCATTGCCTCGAAATCACAAGTTTGTTGCAACCAGTGCATTGTTTCTGGATGCTGACAAGTATAGAAGGTTGGTTGGGAGGTTATTATACCTCAATATGACAAGGCCAGATATCACTTTTAGTGTGCAACAACTCAGTCAATTTGTGGCATCTCCTACTCATGCTCATTGAGAGGGAGCTTTACATGTCTTGAGGTTTCTTGCTGGAACTACGGATAGAGGTTTGTTTTACACTAATGATTGTTGTTTGAAGATGACTGCTTATTGTGATAGTGATTGGGCATCTTGTCCAATCTCTAGAAAATCCATCAGTGGATATTGTGTTTTTTTGGGGGATTCTTTGATAAGTTGGAAAAGTAAGAAGCAAAATACTGTCTCAAGGTCCAGTTGTGAGGCTGAATATAGGAGTATGGGTACTGCTCTATGTGAACTTCAGTGGTTGGTCTATTTACTCAAAGATTTCCAGATTTCTGTTTCTTTGCCAATTGATCTTTGGTGTGATAATCAGTCGGCTTTGCATATCACAGCTAATCCAGTGTTTCACGAGCGGACTAAACATCTTGAAATTATTGTCACATTGTGCGCCAGAAGTTCAAAGAAGGTTTTATTACTCCTCGTTATGTGTCCACGCATAATCAAGTTGTTGATGTTTTTACTAAGTCATTGGCAGCTCCACAGTTCACTCAATTTACTGTCAAGTTGGGTTTGGTTCCTCATCCATCTCCAACTTGAGGGGGGGGGGGGTTGTGAAAGATAATTAGTTAGTTGTCTTTTCAGTTAATTATTCAGTTAATTGTAGTTAACAGTTGTATAGTTAACGGTTGTATAATAATCTGTATAGATACAGTTTAAGTAGTCTTGTAGTCTTGTATATATATATTTCCAATACAACAGAAGCTGAATAAGAAAGTATTATTCAGTCACTTCACTTCTTATGTTTCGTATAGTTCCTAAATTGTACAATGATTAACTGTATGGAAATAGAAAGTAGTCGGGTGTTACAGAACTTGCCTCGGGAATCTAGGCTTTCCTCTTTTTCCTGTACTGCATCTGGAAGCTGACAGTTTCCAAGGACCTGCACAATGTACAAGCAAAGCACTCTTTCAAAATCATTGTGGCAGAGAAGATGATTTGTATTTCTAACAATGATTAGAGACCACTTCCAATATCTTCTCCTTTGTATGTTGAGATAAAGGGTCCAAATTGTTTTCACACAGTACCAATGAAAAGTGCAGGTATTCCGGGAGTGGAGACATGTTGACCTGTAAATGTTGGTCAGATCGAGCCTGTCATCTGAAATTTTTTGGTTGTGGGTTCTACCATTATGAAACCATTCTTTTCGACCTCCTTCGATTATCCAACAATACCATTCCTATAAATCACTTGTGTTAGGCCTATATCTTATCTTTTTAAAACCAAACTTGATCAGCAAATCACGCAAGTCATATATCCACTTTACCCTCTACTGGCCAATTGATCTGTGGATGGGTATCTTGAATATTATGTTGGGAAGTTGATGTTTCAGATGCTAGTGGAACGCTCTCAACAAATTTTTTTCAAGCCAGAAATGCTTCAATGTGATTCTGCAGAGCGAAAAAGAGAACAGTATTCTTTCACAAGTTGTCCGAACAGCGAAATTTCCTTTCTCATCAACTTTTGGGGCTCATCATACTCTACTATGTTTCCTGATAAACAACAGAAACTCATCAATGAATTTCTAAATTTCTGTTATTGAATGGAGATGCATTACATGGACATGTTTGAGGTTTGAAGGGTCACCATCTCTCATGGCAAGAACCATAGTGCAGTCCATAACTGTTGGTATACTGTGTGCTACTGTGATCACAGTGCAATCTACAAATTTTGTCTGAATGGTCTTCTGCAAAATCAAGTCAGTTGCATTGTCAATGGATGTCATTGCCTCGTCAAGCACTAGTATCCGGCTTCTTCTCAAAAGGGCATGTCCTAAACAGAAAAGTTGCCTTTGTCTCATGTGTAAGACATTTTTGTCCTTAGGGACAATTTTATCCATGTCTCATAAAGTTGGACTAATATTAATTGCAATTTTAGTTTTTAAATAAATAATCGGTTAAGTTGTGTCATTTGATCCTGATAAAGATAATAAAGTGGCTCAATAAATGATCTAGATTAATGAGTTGAAGTCCAGATAAAAAATGAGTCCCGATTAGTATAGACTGGGTCTATATTGACCTTATGATGGGGAAGCCCGATATGGAAGTTATATAAAGGTTAAGGTCACCTGCAGTTACTCAAGAATTCATTTACGAGCATAAGGATTCTTGACCCGTTAGGGAAGCTCGTGATTTGAGGAAACTGTAGAAAGGCCTAACTCGTGAGTCGGTGATCACTTTCTACCAATGATCAAAAAACTGGACCGGACCGGCCGGAAAGAGTCGGAACCAGCCATGTGTCCGGTTCGGTTTAGGGTAATAACCCTTGAGTACAAAAACCGGCCGGTTTATCAGAGAACCGGCCGGTTTTTATAATAACCGGTTATATGATAACCGGATTCAAGCTCGTATTCTCTCCAGTCTCTCTTTTCTCTTCTCACAGATCTGAGAATGCCTCCATCGCCGCTCCTATCTTCTCTCTTCTCTCTTCTTGGATGCCTCCATCGCCACTTCTCTTTTCTGTCTTCTCCAGATCTGGCCGTCGTCTGGCCGTCGTCTTCTCCAGATCTGGTCGTCGTCTGGCCGTCGTCTTCTCCAGATCTGGCCGTCGTCTTCTCAACCACGAAGGTAAGATCTTCACAACAAGCCATTTAGAAGGAAATATAGATGAAGTTATTGTGCTTTATTGTGATTCAAAGAAAGCAGACAAAAGTCTAAGTCGTTTAAGTTTTCCTTTAGTTATAATTTTGAATGTTTTCGTTTTCAGAACACTATATCTTCAACAAAAAGAAGGAAAGGGAATAGCTTTGTTCCTCAGTAACATATAGCATGAAGCCTCCATATCTAGACAGGTTGACACAATCTTTTCATATTTCAAGTTTTGTGGTTGTGGCTGGAGGAAATGAAGGAGACAGATGCCTGTGAGGTGGAGAAGCGACAACGACGGAGGTAGGCGATGGAGGAAACAACGACAGATAAAGTCGACGTACTGAGTGTGGCGTGTTAGTAACAAATACGGAGTTTCACAAATCTAGAGAGTTTCACAAATAGTCAAATACAGAGTTTTGGTATGTAGATCAATATGTTAAGTTGTTAACAGATAAGGAGATAAGGATCAGTAGTATTGATTAATTAGTTTTCTGAAATAGGTAGAACTCCAATTCACTTCAATCTCTGATTTTGATAGTTTGGTTATATATACTGTATGTGGCATTGTTGTATACTTCTGTAGCCTTCATCTTCATTAATTCAAAGACACCTTATTGTTGGCTTCTGTGATCTTTGTTGTTGACTCAAGGTGGCTGAGAGGCTGAGAGCTTTTCGTGAGTATCTTTCTATTGTGTTTTTACTGTCTATTCTTGGTTTGTTTCTGTAATGGTATTTCATATTTGTTTCTGTTATGAGTTATGACTTATGGATTATGGTATTTGTTTCTGCTATGGATTATGGTATTTGTTTCTGTTACTACTTAGGAAGTGTTATGGATTATGGTGTTTGTTTCTGTTACTACTTAGGAAGTGGTATGGATTATGGTATTTGTTTCCCAACACTCTCTCTTGAACAGAATGGAGTTTATCCATTCATAAACTGGAACTCCTTAACTTCTCTGCTTTCCCCTTTAAAGATCCTATAGTTCCAGCATATTAAGATATGTCATTACTTATGTATCAACCTTATGATCTACATCGATTGAGTGGGGAAGGCATGTATAAGATGAGATTATGGCACTGCATTCTAGAGCTCATAGTATATAATTATTTGAGTGTTTCAATAAAATTACATATCTTCTTTGGCATATCTTAAAACATTTGTGGTAATAGCTATAACATGGATGAATTCAATTCTCTCAAAACATTTGGCTTTGGTTTCTTGCATGTTCAAAATATTATAATTCAGCATGCAGTTTTGGTCCAAAAGATTTGGTGACAAAAGGGTATTGCCTATAGAATGAGACAAAACATAATTGTATTGAATAACAACTCAATTTGTCTATAAAAGATGTGCTTTTCGGTGCCATAAAAAAGAAGAATAATTATAGTCGATTGAATACTTTCTTTCCCACGTATTGAATCCCAAGACAAGATTCCCTTCTGCTTCCTTTACTTCTTATAATTTTATTTTACATCAAAACCCAATTAATACTTGAACCATCATAAACCACCAAAATACTTCAATTCTAGGACTTTCAATTTTGTCTAATACTTCAATTCTAGGACTTTCAATCTTGTCTAATTTACACCATTATTTTAGATAATATTTGTTCAAATAAATATCAAGACTCTTCCATTATTACCAAACGCCTATTGGCTTCCTTATCTAGATCATCTAACCAGTTTTTGGATGTTTTCCAATGTCACATTTATACCTTCTAACTCAGTAGTCACAAAATTCCTTCCTCTTTTGGGATTGACCCAATAAAATAGTATACTCAATTATTAATTTTATTTTTTAGGTTAAATCATAATGGAAAATATGGAATCATCCTCTACTCGTGGTAAGTCCGATCCAGCATGGAATTATTTTTCTTCCTCTCAAGCATCTGATGGGAATGTCCAATATAACTGTATGTTTTGCGGTAGAATATTTAAAGGGGGAGGAATTTTTAGAATGAAAGAACATCTTGCTGGTGTTAAGGGTAATATTGCTCCTTGCAAAAAAGTGCCACTTGATGTGCGTGATACGATTGGAAAATATTTGCAGCAACAAGTAAAAAAGAAAAAGGAAAATAAAGAGGCTCATGATATATCTTTTGGAGATGATGAAACACCACAAGCATTAGATAAAGGAAAAAGAAAAGCTACTATTGACATAGATTCATATTTTTCTCCAAGAACTACTCCTGGTTCTCAACCTAGTCTAAAAAGTTTGATGGTTGATAAGGATGTTGTTTTGAGATGTAAAAGAGCATGGGCTAGATGGTTCTATCATTCATGTATTCCTTTAAATGCTTTAAATTCACCATATTTTCAA